>JAPVCG010000016.1:110426-142118 GCA_029606305.1 Paecilomyces fulvus | reverse complement strand
CCCCCCCCCCATTGATAAGGGCACCTCCTGACAACCTCTGCAGAACAAGCAATGTGATGTGGCATTGAACAGCGCCCTAAGATCTAAAGCTCTCACTTCCCCCCCGAAAGAACTCTCCAGTGAAGGCCAGCGTCTTGTTCGGGATCTTCGTGACGTCATTGATCAGTCTCGCAAGCTCTTCCTCTCCAAGAACGAGGGCAATCTGCTGCAGGAATTCATCTGGAATGCTTCACACATCGGTGCCAACGGGACCAACAAACCCAATGTGCCTGTTGACAAGGAGACCGCACAGCAGGAAGGGAACCAAGCTTTGGCGGGGTTGAAGACTTTGGGAGAGCTCCTGATCTCCAATGGAGAATTCCGAAAGCTTCGTAAGCGGCTTCATTCCATGCTGATTATAGTGTACAATATTAACAGTTTTTCACAGTCAGCGATGCCACACTTTTGCTGCGTGATATTGCGGGCGACGTCGCTTCGGCAACTGGCAGCAAGATCAAGCCCTCTGAAGAGCAGCTTGCAGCCATTGACGAGCCCGCTCCGGACAACACGTGGCATGAGAAGCCCGACCTCTCTAAGGGGCAACTGAAGTCTCAATTCAAGTCGAAGACGCAGCAGAATGCGCCAGGGGTAAGTTTTCAACATCAATGGAACACCACAAGTTCACATGCTTATTTGGGAACAGGACACTCAGACTCTTAAGGAGGCTGGAACCGCCGGAACCCAGGCGGCCACCGGTGGTCAAGACCCCAGAGAGACTGGAGATGTTGATGTTCGTGCCGGCGCTCAAGCGACCACTTCCACGCTCCAGGGGGCGGCAGAGCAGAATGTTCCCGAGGAGACGAAGAGCCGGGCTCGCGAGTGGACCAACAATGCAAGGGAGAGTACCATGAGCTACCTCAGCGAGAAGGTGCCCGAGCAGCGACGGGATCAGTTCATCGCACGGGTCAAGAAGATGATTGTGGAGATCCAAGGTCACTCTGACTGTAAGTGTCATGTCGCAACCGTTCACAATAGTGGCCAATGAGATTGCTGACGCGTATTTGCACTGCTTTAGACCAGCAAGCTATTGAGACCCTGCTCACTCTCGGAGAGAAGTATACAGGGCATACGAAGGATCTTGGCTCTCAGGCTGGTGGATCAGTCAAGAAAATCAGATCTGGTGACCCCTTGAGGGCCGCAGAGGCCAACCTGAGAGTATGTCGTAACATCTTCTTGAGCGAAGTGGAGATGTATTGACGTGCTTTCCCAGGTTCTGATCGAGCGCTTTGCCAACTGCACTTCCACTGATGACTTCTTCGATTCTCTGAACACTATCTATCGCGACGCTGACCAGGATCCCCAGCTTAAGGGCTGGTTCAAGCACGTCAACACCTTTATTCGGTAAGTCCAACACAGTAAGAGGGTGTAGTAATTTGTTGCAAGGTGCTGATTTCAAAATCAATTAGGAAATGCCTGCGTGAGGAAGGCTATATTATGAAGGATGAGGCGACTAACGAGTGGAGAGAGCTGTACGATGACGGTCGCTTCCTGTTGCGTGAGCGCTACAGAGGCCACACCGACCGTATAGTCGATGAGATCAAGTTTTTGGCCGATCAGTTCGAGCAGGATCCTCAGAACAAGGCGTTTGGCGACTCCATGGCGAGACTGTTCAAGCATCTCGGACAGGATCAGAACGGAAAGCCTGCGTTCAAGAAACAATTGGTCAAGGATATCACCAATGTGATCTTGCCTGCCATTCTTGAGAACGTTCGTTACATACCAATTCCTCGCATTGAGGTGTCTGACCCAATGGTCGATGTGGTGAGTAACTAGACTGGCACAAGAGCGGTCCACACAGAAGCTGACATCTTACAGGTTGTTGAGAACTTGGTGATTGAGAGCGACAACCTGATGCCAAACGTCGTCGAGTATGGAAATGACAGCTACTGGCGCTGGGGTCGTAAGAAGATCAGCAACAGGTTCGACAACAAGATCATGATCTCTGCTTCCGGTATCCAAACCGACTTGAGAGGTATACTCTTTGCCGCTGTCAAACAGAAACAGACCAATCTAGACTAACTCCTGTGTACAGACGTCAGCTACTATGTCAAGAAGAAGCAGGGATTCCCGTCTCTTACTGACAAGGGTATTATGGACATCTTTCTCGGTGGCGATGGATTCAGCTTCAGACTTGCCGCTTCCAACGCCCATGAGAAGGATAGGCAGAACTTGTTCAAGGTGGACGATGTCAAAGTGAATGTCCACAACTTCAGACTAAAGGTCAAGAAGTCAAAGCACAAGGCACTGTTTACCATTTTCAAACCGATTCTCTACAAAGTCGTCCGCCCAGCCCTTGAGAAGGTCCTCGAGAAGAAGATTCGGGACTCTTTCATCAAGGCCGATGCCTTTGCTTACGATATCCAGACCGAAGTGAAGCGTGCTCGTGAGTCCGCAAGAGAGGACGAGGAACTTCCGAATGTCTATTCGCAGTACCTTGCTGTCCTCCGCAGGAGGATGGCGGAGAAGAAGCAGCAGGCTGAGCAGACCCCTAGCCGCGACACCAAGGTGCAGGCCGCTGTCACTCACCATGACTCTCTGTTCAAGGACATCAAGTTGCCCGGTGGCACTACCAACAAAGCAACCGAGTACAAGGAGCTTGCGCAGAAGGGCGAGCGTTGGCAGTCTCCTGTGTTCGATATCGGTAGCGCTTCCGAGTCCAAGGATCTGCCTCGTCTGCCCCAGATCGCACGCAAGCCTCACACTACTGCTGAGAGCCGTCTGAGGGACCGTGAACCAGGTCAACAAACAGCTGACGGTGGACCTGCGGACGGCCACACCTCCAACGGATGCAAGACCGCCGCACCAGACGGAAGCCATGTCTCTACTGGCGCAGACGGATACCCTACCGATGGCTTTTCAAAGCAGGTCAACCAAGCTTTTTCCGCTGATACTACCAGTAACCTCTCTGGTTCTCTGAAGCAGGGTACCGACGGTCTTACGGTGCCTGGGACCTCCGCTCCCATCGACCGCGCCTAAAGGGTCAACTCACCCTGCGGCGGAGATCCTGAAGGCTAATATCGATAAACGCTAATATCCCAACAATCTGTTCCATGATGGATAGATGTGCTATTTGCAATGCGTGATACCATTTCGTATGTGTTCTGCTTTCTGTAATTTCTGTGAAGTTTTGACGTCATTTACTCTGACGGGAAAGATCTGGATGATTCCATGTCTTGCGCCGTAATCATATAATATTGATCTCCTGAAAGGGGACGTTGATCCTTGAGGTAACAGAGAGAGAACAAACACAAAAACAAGGAAACAGTACTACTAGTCTACTCCTATCAGACTAATTTCATTTATATATCTCTTTATTCCAATGAACAACCTGCTGTTTTTTCGATGATCTTGGGAATACTTGTAGAGATGTAAAGCAGCATTGATAGTCCGGTGAGTACCTGTGGAACTTGACCTCTGCATATCTTGTAGATGTTCAGGATCCCCTTACACAATTGATTCATGTCAGGAGCGTTCCCATTCTCCGAAACCTCCCCTTGTTCTATATTATGCCCTACTTCAAGGCATGCCCATGCCGCTTTCGCTTCATGAGGGTCCATGTGACCCGTGCCCTAAAGCCTTCTAGAAACACATCAAGAATGTCAATGAAGGAAAGATGAAGAGAACAACACTAGAATCTTTGCAGTTACTCGAATGCAAGTAGTGGTAGTTAGAACTTGCTGATATAGTTAACCGAGAATATGATCGTTACTAACATTAGCATCGAAGGACTTCGAGACAATAGGTAATCCCCTATACTGGAAAGTCCCTGCCATCACTTGTGGAGGTGAAATGTGGGGATATAAAGTGAAAACACGGCGGAATACTGTGGCTCTATATCTGGTGGTCCGATTGAGGACAGCGGTCAGGGCCGTCACATCCGCTGGTATTGGAATAATGACATTTATCCCTAAGACGCTGGGCAGTAAAAAGATCGGTGGGAGATAAACTCTGTAATGAAAATGAGGAGGCAAAAAAGTAATCGACCGAGACGAGACTCGAACTCGCAATCTTCAGTGCCGAAAACTGACGCGCTACCATTGCGCCACCCGGCCATATATAGTTATCTTGATCTTTCCTAGAGGCATTTAGACCCTGATTCCAAGCTCCTCCCCAGATATGTGGCAGTTTATGATTCCCGACCTTAACAATAGCGAGAGGATTCCCCTGGATCTAATTGTGTTATTACCTATGTAGCAATGAGAAACACAATTGTAGAGAGACAAGTTATTACATTTGAAATGCAAAGACGAGGTAACTTTTGTTTTGGTTACCGAGTCTCCAGGCATTGTCGTTGATCATCTTAGCGTAGAAAAGAAAGAAAGCCTTAGCCCACCACACTTCCTCTTGATGAGCTCATGTAGATAGCTTTTCCAACAGGATGGCTGCCTTTATATATATCACGGATTTTCTACCAGGCAATAATGAGTCAGCCTCAATCTAGGCGTTCCAAGCCCAGAATCGGCTATTATCGGATGTTGATCCGATCAGTGGGGTTGATCAGTCATGAGTATCAGTAACTGAGAATCTAATCTTGCATTCTCAAGTCCTGGGCTGCATCTCTATACATTATTTACTTACATATTTGATTCAAAATATGGTTTAGAGCTTACCTCGCTCTGCCCGAGTGAAGTGGACCGTCACTCCGATGATAACCGCCTTGTTTTGTCTTTGTGAGCCGCGGTTATGCTAATGATTTATCATCATATCTGTACGGAGTACTTCTCGGTGACAGTTACTTCTTACTTTCTCTCCCTAACAATATTCTTTCACGGTCTGTGGAAAGTTTTACTGAGTTTGAAATGCGGACCATGTCTTTCAGGACAGCCCTAACAAAAACATTGGGCATTACCTGTGGGAATTCCTCTTCCCATTCCATTGTACTATACATAATTAACAACTGGTTTTTTATATAGATCCCATCGTGCAGGGTGGGATGCAATGGGTCGCCTCTGCCCAGCTTGCTGCCGCTGTTAGTAACGCTGGAGGCCTTGGAATTGTATGTTTCAAGAAGATTTTTTTTTTATTATTCATTTATTCATTCGCTGCTTAAGACACTAGGGCAACCCCTTGAGAAGTCTCAGAAATTTATGTAGTGGCTAATTGCTTTCAAAGATCTCCGCACTTACTCAACCTACACCAGAAGACCTTCGAAAGGAGATACAAAAATGTCGTTCCATGACAGAAAGACCATTTGGTGTCAACTTAACATTACTACCAGTTGTCCACCCGCCTGACTATCTTGCATATACAGAGGCGATCATCGATGAAGGCGTGCGGATTGTTGAGACCGCAGGATCCAACCCAGCCCCGGTTATTACACTGCTGAAAAAAGCAAACGCTACTGTCATCCATAAGTGCACTTCGATTCGACATGCGAAATCGGCTGCGAGGCTTGGGGTTGACTTCTTATCGGTTGACGGGTTTGAATGTGCCGGTCACATTGGGGAAAGTGACATTACGACTCTTGTTCTCCTCCAGCGTGCTCGGCAGGAACTGGGTATCCCATTCATTGCGTCCGGTGGCTTTGCTGATGGATATGGTCTTGCTGCTGCTTTGGCTCTGGGCGCTGAGGGTATCAACATGGGAACACGTTTTATGTGTACAGCAGAGGCGCCTGTCCATCGAAAGATCAAGGAAGCAATTGTCAGTGCTGAAGAAACAGATACAACCCTTTTGCTGAGACGATGGAGGAATACGGCTCGGCTATTTTCCAACAAAGTTGCGAAGCAGGCATTGCAGATTGAAAGGGATACTGTAACCGGTGATTTCGAAGAGGTTGCCCCACTTGTCAGCGGTCAAAGAGGTCGCCAGGTATTCATAAATGGTGATGTTGACTTCGGAGTAAGTAACTCAAAAACTCGGGCAGTGCTTTTTACCCACAGCTAATATATTGGCCTCAGGTATGGACAGCAGGTCAAGCCATTGGGCTGATTCATGACATTCCAACTTGTGAGGAACTGCTCAAGAGAATCGAGAAGGAAGTACAGGAGGCTGCACAAAGAACAAAATCCTTGTATAGTTGGGACTCCGAGAATGGTTTAGACTGAGGGAGGAAGTATGTACATCTAGCGAGCTCATGACGCTGCCTTTCAGCATAGACTATGAACATATTTATTTTGAGAGTGCGATGAGGAACTGCTTCTTATGATCTTTGCTGTAGTACATAATTGACGAAGGGTAGAAGTGGGCCAAGAGATCCATGCGCCGATCGGCCTTATAAGTTTAGCTGATCTTAACTAGTTAGTTAGCTCTTAACTTAACTAGCTTAGATGAAGTTGATGGCTGAAAGTAAAAGGTCCCAACCAAAACCAAAGCCAGCAAGCCACATGCAAGGTCGAACGGACCTGTTTTGCTCTCGAGACCTCGACCTTCTTCTCACCGTATCTATAAAGCTTGCGCACATCCTGGAATAGGGAGTGAGGAGCTGTTTCTCTCGTTTCTACTCTTCTCTCAGAGCTCCTACCTGCCGTATCTATCCGCGTCTCGTTCTGCCTCGGCTTCCGATTCAAGAGCTGCCGCGCTAGTCTTCGGTGCAGATTTTCAGAATATCCACGAAGAAGAAGAAGAAGAAGTCATCGCTCAATCTACTCCCAGTTTTGAAGCCCATTCTCTACTTCCAAAACAATGCCGCCCTCGAAAACCACTCTGGCCTCGACGGCCCCGACCTCTCGTTCCGCCTCCTCCCCTCTGATCCGATACTACCTCGCGACATACAACATCGTCTGCGTCGCTCTCTGGACGACCTGCACACTACGCACATTCCTCCTGGTGCCCCTCCTCGCACCAAAGGGCCACATCCCCGCCATTTTCACACATGTCTTCTCCCCGCTTCTCACCGTCACGCAGACGCTCGCGGTGCTCGAGATCCTGCACTCCCTGATCGGGATCGTGCGCGCTCCGTTCTTCACCACTTTCCTGCAGGTCGCGAGTCGTCTGCTCCTCGTGTGGGGAGTCATGTATCTGTTCCGGGACCAGGGTGATGGACGCGGTGGGATCGTCGGTGGTGACTATTCGGGCGTAGGCAAGGGAATCGGTCAGGGTTCAGGTGCGAAGGTGGGCGATTTGGCCTTCTTGGGATGTATGGGCGCGTGGGGAGTTACGGAAATCATTCGTTATGGATTCTTTGCTCTTCAGGTGCTGGGGACGAGAGTGCCGGGTTGGTGGATGTGGTTGAGGTGAGTTTTTTTCATTCTTATCGGGTCATTTCCGGAAGGTGGTGGTTTTTCTGACGATTGAACGATTGCTATAGATATAACACCTTTTTCGTCCTCTATCCGATTGGCATCTCCTCGGAGTGTATCCTTATCTTCAAGGCGCTTCAACCTGCTGCGGAGCTGCACCCGCTGTACAGGTGGTTCCTGATTGGAAACCTGGTCATTTACGTTCCGGGTATGTTTGTCCTCTATGGTCTCCATATATATGGGTACAGAAAAGAGTGTCTCCAGGCGATTGTTAACACGTAATCTTCCAGGTTCTTACATCCTCTACACTCACATGATGGCCCAGAGACGCCGAGTTCTACGGGGCAAGAAGAGGCAGGACTAAGTACCGGATAGGTGAAGTTCTTACGAGTAGTTACGGCCTAAAAGAAGCGAAAGAGAGCTGGAGGTGGGCTCATCAATTGTTCAGTCTGGACTGGGCTTGTGGCAGTATTCAGCTTAGTCTCTGCAGAACTATCCTTATTTGATCTGACTCGATTCGTGCTGATATCGCAGACATCTCTGTTGACGATGCCCAGCCCCAATATGAAGCCCGTGATTCTTCTGACATGGACAGGGAAATAGATCAAAATCATTTGCCAGCCAGAGGTAGATGACAAAAAAAATGTCTGTATATGTACACGTAGATATGAAATAATAGAAAGCATTATCATGACCGTTGACCATATTATATACATGATATTATAGTTCCTTCATGATATCCCGAACGGCCCTTGCAGCGAACGACTTGCGTTCATGCTCGGGGAGCTCAGCGCTCATATCTAGACACATATCGAATCAGCAAAGATACAAGATAAAGATAGATAAGGGAGTACGCATACCTCTAATCGCCTGCATTCTGATCATGAGCGTCTCCAACCCCTCGACTTTCAATTCCTGATCTTCATCGTCGTCATCGTCATCAAAACCATAGTTGTTTTCACTTTCGCTTCCATAATCGTCTCCATCGCCGCCTCCATTCTCGATCGCGAATCGCAACCCCATCATTTCACGCCCGAGCTCATTCACTTCGAAATCGAACCCGGCGTCGCTCTCGTCATCTTCGCCGTCGGGGTCATGGGAGGATGCTGACCAGTCGTTCGTCTCGAGGACTTCTTTGATGCGGGGGATGCCTTCGAGCTCTGCGGAGAAAAGTTAGATTAGACCATATTTCTCGTAATTGAAAGTTTGAGAAGAGAGAAAGGGGAGCAACAAACCTCCATACTGATTCCTCCTCGGTGGAGCATTCTCCGCTTCCTGATTCTTCAGATCCCATTCGACGACCTCAAATTCCATCACGCCCATATCGTACAATTGATCCTCCCACCATCCTACCCCGAACATTTCCTCTTCTTTCGGTTCTTCCATTTCATCACTCTCCGTCTGTCTGGTTTCGTTCTCCTTCTCTTTTCCGGAAGAACAAAGCACCAATAGTGTAGGTACTTCGCCCATCCCGCCTCTCTCGTCTTCAATTTGACTCTTCACTTCTCCCACTACCTTGATCAGTTCCTTGAGCGCGCGCACTTCCTCGTCGTTCCTACAACGCTCGTCTGTAGTGACTGCTTCGTGCGGGACCGCCGAACTTGGAGCTACTGGATTGCGAACACAAAGGACCACGGCACCGATAGCGTCGCGAACAACACGGGCATCTGCACTGAGGAATTCACTCTTCCATTGCGTAGAGGTAGGGTACGTCGAAGTAGAAGCAGTGTCTGACGATGAAGGAAGAGAAGGAGAAGAATCGAAACCAGCCGTCGTCGAAGACAGCGGTACCTCATCAACCCAAATCGGTACATCGGCCGTATAGTACTTCGTTTGTATCCGGAATGGAGCGTGGGTGGTATATCCCGCAAATGTGGTTACTGCCACTGAACCTGCCTCCTCCTGCTTATCCTTTCCATCTTCTGGACGGAAGTCTGTGGCATCATTTGTAGGTTGCGCGGTAGCCTGCGGCGGGGTAGTGACTGCTACCCCGGTGAGGGAATGTAAGAGCGACGGGATGGTAGATTGCGCATGTGATGCTGGGGAGAGGATGAGTAGACGGCGCGGATTCGAGATATGTTTCACATTTTTGGTGCTCTTATCGTCTGCTGCGGTGGGCATTGTGAAAGAGTTGGTGCTGGTGATGGTGGGTATATGTTGGGGGTACGATAGTGGCGGTGTAAGTTTCGAGGAGAGGATAAAGGCGTGAGTTACGTAAGGACAAGCGAGATGGTAGTGTTCATTGTCTGTAAAGATAATCTTTCAATGATATTACGGAAGAGAGATGAGATATGGCTATGGCGAAGATGTGACTGATTTGGTAGACGAGGTGCGGAGCATGATGCGGAGAGCACTCTAAAGAAGGTCCGTAATTCCGCTACAACCTCCCCTCGAATACCCTAAGAGAATAACCCCAGAAGGATCGTATTTTCTACATAAAACTAGGAGACATAATCTTCAGACTGGATAGTTTGATTGTAGCTCTCTCTTTGGCCTTCTAGAAAAAACAAAAGTTGCCATGAATTCAAGCCATTAGTATCCGACATGCTTCCACCCTTCTAATCTGGTCCGAGCAGGCAGACCAGGCACTTGAAGTGATCAAGTTGTGGTCAGACTGACGGCCGATCCCGAACCTGTAAGAGGTCGAGAGATATCCGTCGAAAGCGCCGTGGGTAGATGAGGGTGAAAAGGGAATAAGCATGAAGATATGCCGCATGTCCCCAGTGCCGGGATAACATCATGAAGTTCTGATCCTTTAAGTTCCGAAAAAGCACATTTATCCTCTCCGCTGGCCTCTGGCTCTGTTGACAGTGGCCTTACCACGAGCGAGACCGACACCACGTCCACGCTGGCCTCGGGAACGGAACATGGGGGCATTTCTGCGACAAACGAGTGTCAGTGACAAGATGCAAACAGGCATATTCAAATTATGTGAAAGGACCAGGCTGCTTTGCCACAGAGCAGTGATCACGGATCCAACATACCTCAGCATATCCGGCACGATGAAGAATCGCACATGGCTTCCCCGAATGTAAACCTGGTCCAGATGTGATACACGACCATCGCGCGCTGTGACAGTAATATCCTTGAGCTGAACATTCATGTTGTCCTCGGCTGTAGGTTGATAGACGTCAGCATTGCTTCAATGACACCGAATCCGAGCAGTAGGGGAAAAGCGAGCACATCGACGACCACCAACATCACTAAAAAAAAAAAGAACAAGCCGCATAATACGCACCTTCAAGGAGCTTTCCTCTGTAAACCTGACCGGATGTGATTTCGAGAGTCACGACATGGCCCTACGCGACAACCCCGTTAGCAAGCTTATCCGCAACATCACGCGCCCAACGACATGCGCAAAGCTGCTGGCCATGCAAGCACGCGATCGCCAAAATCGATGTAGATGTAAAGTACACACCTGCGCTTCGTTAAGAAGCTTGATCGGGATTCCGATCGTACTAGTCTGCTTGCCCATCTCTGCGATGAGAGGTCTTACAGCCTATGAGAGCGGTCTGAAGGGAAAGAAATGCGGAGCAAAGACGACACGATAGATTGACAATATGATGCTTCTTCAGGGCGAATCCTTTTCACAACTGGGTCATAACCGTCACCAGACACGTTCCGTAAGTAATGGAGAGATAAGTCTGGCGTTGAAGCTGAATCGAAGAGCCAGGGCGGACTCGTGGGGCGCGAGTTTTGCGGCTCTGCTGAAGCTTTCCGCCTTCCAGGAACGTTAACGGAAGTAAATCCGAGATGGGAGATTCAAGCTCAATTGGATCTGGGATAGGTTCTCTGATTACTTTATATTCTTGATGGTTTGATCTCCTGAACTCTGCGACTTTATTTCTACTTAGAACTTCCTACATCATCATGTCTTTACACTCTTGACGATCTGCCAACAGCACCACCAAAAGTCCTCCGCCCTCCGCAAAAGCCAGGATAATATACATCCACAATGCCCACCCAACCGAACACAAGCCTACAAGCGTTCAATATCGCTGTGGCCACATTTCTCAAGAACCCCTCTCAACTTCTCCCGAACCTCACCATCCCCACATTCGTCCAGCTCCCCGAACAGCTCGGTCCGCATGTCTACCCGTCGCAAAGAACACCACCGGTGATCCGCGCCCTCGTTGTCGATAAAGATAACACTCTCTGCCCGCCTAAAACGACTCTCTTCCCGAAACCATATCTGGATAAGCTGCACTCTCTCCGAACGTCGCCTACCTCTCCCTTCAATAAGGACAAAAGCCCGGATTCGATTCTGATCGTGTCCAATCGCGCGGGAAGCAGTGCAAGTCATGAGGCTGAAGCGCTGGATCTGGAATCCAAGCTGTCGGATCTGAAGATCCCTGTCTTTCGGTTACCGCCCGGGTCGAGGAAGAAGCCGTTCTGCGGCGCGGAAGTCCTATCGTGGTTCAAGGAGCGAGGGGTGGTTGAGCGCGCGGATGAGATCGCGATCGTTGGTGACAGGCTAGGTACGGATGTCTTGATGGCGGTGGGAATGGGTGCTTGGAGTGTCTGGTGTAAGGATGGGGTTACGGAAGGGGTGGGCAAGGATGCAGGGAAGACGGATCTGGATTACAGAGGGTTTCTCGCAAAGATGGAGATCGTGGTGGAGCGGTATCTGCGGGAAACGAAGGGTTTGAGACCGTCAGTACCAAAGGGCTGGGAACAACAATAACGGGAAAGACTGTGTGGATAGATAACAAGAGTGCGAGCCAGTACCGTCTTCGAGGCTGACCGGAAGTAGTATCAGGAGGAACGTCAGTGCGGAGACGCACCCGGGCCTTGGATGTACTGTATGACTGGAAAGTATCGGGGAGATCTCATCCCACCGCGAACCCTCCATGCCAGAAGATGATATAGCTGGCCTTGTCTGATCTGTTGATCGACCCTGACTCGATGGTCAGATAGTATACTCTCCTCCAGAAGCACATAAACATATACCCCCCAGATCGAAATACTATGTACATTTCAATGATACCTATTTATAATAAAAGCAGATTATGGTTCGTTCTAATTGGTTATCTACCCTTCTTATATACCGAAGACACCAGCTGAACTGAGGGGCTTCATGCATTCTAGAGTTGAAGAAAAAAAGCCATCACTGGGATCGTGGATAGTGCTCCTACGTAAACAGTGTACATATACCGATGTACCTAAGGCTAACCGTTGTTGAGGAGAAATTACATACCGCTATGATTCCCAGACCATAACTCACTTTTAAGTATATATAGATATATATATATATATATATAAAAGGAAAGTGGAGTTCCAACACCCGCAAGCGCAAGAACAAAGGTAAACAACAATGAGAAAACTAATGTCAATATTCCCTTGTCCCCCGACCCAGAAATGCTAACTTTAGTCGCTTCTCAGACCGACTTTCTCGCATGCTCACGTAAAAAAAAATTTCGAGAAGATCAAGAATATCACAAGTGAATCTTAGACTGGGGCCGACATCGAGCCTTCGGTATAGGTAATAAAAATAGCCAAGACAACAAAACCAGTGGCCAAGATGCTACAGAACCGGCCGTAGAAAAGAAGGGTATTAATACAACCAAATGAGACAGTGCCAGCAGTAATGATCAAAAGAGAAGAATCCGACTAGACACAGGCATACTGTCCTGACAGTCGCTACCTGAACCATGCGGATTCGGAGAGTAGCCTCAAATATCACCCACACCAGTGGTGACTCCTCGAGAGATCCTTGAAGTTAGAGTATAAAACAAAAAACACCCCGACCAATGTTGTGGATTTGACGCCATGGGACCGGCCATCCCGGGACCGACCTGCCATAAGCCTTTCAAGACTCTGTGGGAAAATCATATAGAAACGAAGAACAAAACAAAAGCACCCCAACCGACGAAATAGTGTCTGAAGTGGTATATATCCGGCTGAGAAATTTCCGTGAATATCGTCGAGATGAAACGCACCTCTTTACGATCTAGTAGCCAAACTACCGGGGTCAACGGTGTCATATGAGATCAGACCATGGAAGTCGGTCTGATTATTGTTTGGATGTTGACCTTGCAATCCTTGAATCGAGAAATCAAAACCAGAACCATCAAAACCCACCGGAGACATAGACAGGTTCAGATTCTGCTTCGAGTACATCTCACTCAATATCGTACCGTCATCTGAGAAGGTGGAGGAATGTTCAGTCCCCAGGGTGAACATGTCTGCTGGTGAACCGTTGTGGAGCGGTGGTGACTGATCCGCGATGAAAGGATCAACAGGACTGACAGTCGAGATCGGAGACGCCGTTTGCATCATCATCTTGGACTGGTCTAACATTGGCGACGGAGACATGAATCCCAGATTATACTGGGGTCCCATGTTAGTAACAAGAGACATTGGCTCAGACGTCGGGCCTGGGGCGAAAAACGAAGGGCTAGCAAAATCCGAAGGCGAGGCCGTCGTGGTAGCAGACATGGGATAAGACCGGAAGTCCATTCCATAGACACTTGACGTGTCGATGCGTAGGTTTGGTGTCAACGTCTGGGCAGGTTGAGGGACCGGAGCGAATATGCTAGGATCTGGCGTGAATTGAGTCGATGGCTGTTGCATGTGGAACGAGGGTAGAGGGGTCTGCATAGCAGAGAAATCAACCGCAACAGGGACAGACCGGCTCCGTTGACGCTTGTGTCCACGGCCAGCTTGCAGATGCATCGAAAATTGATTATCTGGGTACATTCCCATGAAGGCCTGTGCCACATTATTCGGCTGCGAGGCAGGACGGTGGATAATCGGAGGCGACATAGGAGCGGACATCGCATAATTGTTGAAAGCCAGACGGTTCTGGAACGATTCCAGAGACACAAGCTTTGCGAGCTGAACGCTTAGTACCTTCGGATGACCTCCGAGGTGATGGACCAGAACCTGGCTGGCTTGCTGGTCTTCCGTGAAGTCTCCGCACTGGTAAAACCCGCCGGAATTCGACGAATCCATGTAGAACAACGGAGGTCGATTCAATTCGACGATCAGACCACCCGGTCGTGGTGGCGTACCATTGGCACTGGGGGTCTGGTCGCCCGAGTCGAGTGTGATGTTCTTGATGTATGCAAAGGGGTACTCGATCTTGTACCCCGCGGAATCGTTATTGATGTAGTAGGTCATGCTGGCCTTCTCCGGGGAATAGAAAATCACCAAATCCATTGCATTTTGTCCGACACGGCGCCAACTTCCAATGCTCAAAGACCGACAGGTGAAGTGATGGATGACTAAATGTCAATCAGCAAACAAACTAATAGTTGGCTCCCTCGCAACGTACCGATCTTGCCGGAGTGTGTGGCTTCGTTGTTATATGCTCCAGCGGTACCGTATCCTCCCAGACCACTCGTACGGCCAAACAGGTCTCTCGTGCCGGGCTTGTTGGGGTCAAATTGCATGGCCAGGTATTGGCGCATCGATTCCGGAATCGAATCGCAGTCTTCACCGGTTTCGATACTCTTTTTCGCGATCATCTTGATCTTGGCTCTCCTGCAGCGAAATGTCAGTTCCTGGTTCCATGGAGCGTGACACCGTATTGTGACCGGATTATCCTACCTGTTTTGAAACCAGATCTGCACCGATCGTTCTGTCATATTTATCTCCTGCGCTATCTTCTCACGGACGGCGGCTGTGGGGGTGGGGTTCTTGTTGAACTCAAGTTCAAGTGTGACCAATTGGTCCTGGGTTGCGCGCTGGCGTTTCTGGTTCTTTTGCTGCTGTGTCAACGTGCTCTTTCGCGCCGGACGACGAGAGGTTGACTGTGATGCAGGAGCGGTCGAACTCGAGTTCGACGGCGAGGGAGTGGAGGCCGTAGGCGTTGTCGTCGTCGACATCGTCGACGGAGCAGGTGTGTCTGTCGAAGACATGCTTCAGGGTATAATAAAAAAAAAGAAAGCGGGTTGACGATCAGAAGTAAGCGTTATCCGAGCTTCCGGAGACGCGATGATCGGGTGGAAAGAGTAAAGAGAGGCCAATTCGTCTCTCTCGAAGCCGCCTCAAGCGTGCGAGAAAGACGGTCAAAGGAATGGAAGCCCTTCCGCGTCCGGTCCGACGCGACTTTTCTTCTCTCAAATTCGGATTCCGATGGTGGTGACGGGGCGTGGATTGGGCGACGAAGGAAGAAGCTGACCTAGGCAGCTGAAGTCTAGAAGATGGAGCCGTGAGGACGAGTTGAGTCGGATGGACTGAACCGGACTGGCACGAAGTGAGTGTAGTGTGATCGTAGTAAAGCTGGTCAGGCAAAGATGAACGGTAGGGACCGATCGGGATGAATCGAAGAGAGCCGAACGAGCGGTATGGTCGCCGTAAAGGAGTGAACGGACGATCCGTGAGGCAGTAAAATAGAAAGGAAATGAAAGAAATAGTGAAAGATGGACAGCAGGTAGGGTCGAGGATGACGTTGGAGATAGAAAGGATTGGAGGAGAGAAGGGGAAAAAGGGAAGAGACAGAGAGTCCGTCGTGGAGGGAGTTCGGGTAGAACGCGACAGACCAGCGCCAGCCGTACCTTAGCCCTGAACCAAGTCAGTCATGGTGGGTTGTGGTCTCTCTCGTTCGTGCCTTCTTTTCCTTCTGGGTTCTGAGGGGGGGAAAATGGTAGCCTGACTGGGTGGACCGTGCGAGTTCTGAGACCGCCTTTGCGGAGGGCGATCGGTCGTTGGCTGCGGTTGGCTAGAAGGATAGCCAGGCCCAAAGACCCCCATTGCTGCCAGGCCCAATTTGGCCCAAAGATGTTCCCTCGTTGTTCCCTGATCCCACTGTTCAAACCGTCTCTGCTCCCGCCCTGCTCCGTCGCCCTTCTCTAGCCTCCTGGACTCGGCCTAGGGGATCATGCCCGTCAAACCCCGTCAGGGACAACATGCCTGTCAAAGTTTTGCCGTCTTGCTCGCATCTCACTTCCGGCCCAAGCTCCCACAACATCATCCCACTATTCTCACGTTGGGTATGATTACCCTCTACGGCGAGTACTTACGACTCGTCGTCATACCAAGGAGAAATCATCGTATATAGTAATGCATAATATGACTGGTAGAGGTGAGTATGATTTCAGTGCTAAAAGGACCTGGCTCCCAACACGGATCAGGATTCAAGTTCTTTGGCAGTAGTATCGTACCACCGTTACGAGCATACAAAGGCCTCCACCATTTCAATGGTAAACATCGAGGAACCTTCGCTCCGCGGTGCTGCACGGGAAGCACCCGCATAGGCAGCACTGGAGCTATTCCACCAATGGAGCAGATGCGTGACCACGTAGATATATGCCTGCCCACACATTGGTGCCACGGCATAGTAGACATCCTACATCGTGTGTGGATGGTGATCCCCCGATGCAGGGCGCCGCCTAGGGATTATTCAAGGATATAGCTGTATGGCTGGCAACAGGGCACAAAAGGTAGAAGTGCCCCCCCATTGACTGCCAACGCCGGAATCACGTTTCCCTCGGGGAATAATGACCGAAGATTCCGAATGTCCAAAACGGTATATCGATCCCTTCATCGACCGCAAAAGCAAAAAAGGCAATGACAGCAGCGCCTCCTTGTCACCAGCAAGGGGAAGCTCATACCGCGCGTCACGGATACTCCCTACAAGGCGTGTAGCTCATTCTCCCAACGATGCTCTACGGAGGACCTCGGGCATCGTATGGAGACGAATTTGTTGCTGCGCGGGGCGTCCTTTGTTTGGGGATCCAGTTCTCATTGCGCTGGTCGGCCGCCAACAAGCCCAGAGACCCAGACAGAAGACGATCGGTTCTGGGCACACGAGCGGCCGATGCAGTGGCAAGCCGTCCTCGAGCATAGGTAGAAGTGCTTCGTAGGTAGACGGCAGTCCTCTAGAAGCAGGGGCCATGATGAGCCAATTGATTGCCAGAAGAGGTTGTCGCGCGAAGTTTCACATTGATGCCTCCGTGTACATCGGATCGGCCAAGCTGCAGGAATTTGCACCAGCTACACGAACTTCGTCGAGGATCACACCAGAAAGTCGCGTAACACGGCCGCATGTTTGCAGGACCTTGCTATGCGAGACTTTCCAGTAGATAGTCAGCTGCGGTTGTTCTCGACTTCTTCCATCCTTGGATCTTAGCGGGTACCTGCGGCTTGGATCAGCAGAAACTGGAAAGCGAGTGCCAAGGTTGGCCCCTGAAACGTGCAACAGGAGTTGACGGCGTCTGACGGGAGTGCGCGTCCGCTTCTGGTCGGCGTGTGTTGAAGCCCTAGTTGCGACCACTTCCAGCCTAGCGCCAGGTACCGGTGGAGCTCTAACAGCCAGAGCCACATTCATTGGCTGAGCTGCTCTGACAGCTGGAGATGCACAATGCTGACTCCTGGCAGGCTGGACTCGGACAGATCATATCCACCTTTCAGAAACACGGCATTTCTATCCACGGTTCGATGAGCTCTGTGCCTCAAACAGGATCTGCTGAAAGTTTGTGCGAATTGAACGCCTGTGTGACTCGCTTACTAGCAACCTGCTAGCAACAAACCCCTCACTTTCAAACGTCAGCATTGACCAAGGCCAAGAAGAACCAGACGGGTGGGAACTTGGAAGCATGACGGAGCCGTCGGGACGCGGATCCTCTCTGACAGTTCCGCAACGAACGGTCCAGCTAGAACTGGAATACTAGTAGTAACCCAGGGCGGGAAGCTACTAAACTGCCCCCTAACAGACTCAAGCGATTTGCGATCCGCTGTGTCTGGAACATCCCGGAAAGAATCTGCTGAGGATACCTCACCGGGAGGTCTTCATCGCTGGCAAAACCTCGGCAGAGTTGTCAGATAACTGGTCGTTAGGAAGGTCTAGCCGGCTGGGTCAGAAGCGAACAGGAACATGTGACCGTTTTGGCAAAAAACATACCTACCAGGATTTTTTACCTCTTGGTCGCTGGAAAGATAAAAGGCAGGCAGGCATCTGAGCCACCGGCATGCGATGACCAGTTTCTCGTACCTTGATGCTGTCGCGAGAGGTGGTCTGTGCCACCATTGCAGAGTCTTCGATACGGCCAATTGAACGTGAATCTCTCATGAATACCAACTGACCCCCTTCCTCTAGTTATTTTGACGGGTTTTCATTTTGCCGTTAGTTTTCTGTTGGACAATGGAGGCACATCGAAGCATCCGGGTCAACTTGTACCGTTGCAGGCGACATGTCCCGTGGGAAGATTTGCATCTCATTCAGAGGAGAACTGTTCTCTCGCGAGCAAAGGAAAACAGCTTCACTTTCTCGACCACGGGGCTGCAAGATTAAATAATAACCTGGGGTCTAAGTTATCAATTATAGAATCACAAGGGGCTTGAGGTATAACCGAACTTTGCTGCAACACTAACGGGAGTTACTGTGAACTATTGTATTTATTTCTTAGTTCCGAAATTATTGGCTCTGTGGGATGCTGCCAATGGGCGGGTTGCTCTTTGCGGATGATCCTCCCGAGACCGACAGCGCGCTTAACCATTGCTACCTTGGAGATAGTTATTATGCCTGTACCTTCGTCCTGACTTGGGAGTCTAATTCACAGTTACTTGTCAACTGTTTTATGGATGAAGTGATCAAAGAATCCTTCAGGTAACTATTGAAACCCTGTAAGTTATCTTCCTGATTCTAATTCGAGAATCAATGTTCTATAGCTGTAATCTATGTGCCGTTTTTAGGTTATAACAAGAGCAACTAAGTCCATGGGACGGGTGGCATCAGCCACAACATGTGTTCTAACTATCCAGGCATCTGCGCGTTCTTTCCCAGATTGTCCCGCTTCCGAGCATCTTCAACGTTCGGGGTGCATTTTTATCGCCCGCTGGACCTCAGCGTAGCGAAGGATGTTCGAAAGGAAGGAGCACCGAGGCCAGGCCCACTGTGCATATTTTCGTTCATTCAACACACTCCTAAAGTAGGTCAAAGTTTGGACTACTACGATTTGACAAAGCCTCCAGCCGTTCTACGCGATCTCACAGGATGGTGCGACGGTTTAGTTTTATGTGCGGGGTAAGATCAACGGTCGATTTCTTTGCGCGACCGTTTATCATTAGTTAGACTGGCAACGTCGACCAACTTGAATCGAGCAGAGGACGCAGCACGACTCATGCTTGAGGCTCTATGCTTTACAGATCTAGTTATATTTCAAATTGACCATTTTGACTGACTACTCGACTTCAGCTGCGCTGGCTTCGCTTGTCCTCTTAGGTATGGCTTCCCGGGGGGTCAACCTTATTCTGTTTCATATATCACTAGTTAGACCGCAAGCTACTGCATCTCCCCCGTTACGAAAGTGAACAATTATGGGTCGATAAGATGTGCAAAACGGATTACATGGGACATCGAGATATTATTGGCGACTTGATAGTAAGCTTGTTTCATCCATCAAATATGCTCATCCCATTATTCCCATATCGTGGCAAGGCGGTCAGCTCGGTTTCCCCACGGACTGCAGCATGCATAGAATAATAACATTCTGCGCATAACTCCGGTCAGATCTGGGGGAGGAGATGATACTGCCCATTTGTGGAGGGTCAGACGAGTCTCACCAGGGCCTACTGCTCGCCCGCCGTAAGTGCATCATCCAGGTACAGTGACCCGGTTGCAGCGGAATCTGCTTTTAACCGTTTTAACCGCCTCGTCATTGCCTTGGGTGAATACGATCACTGCTGCAATACTTTGAGACTTAAGCGCTCCGTCTACGAGTGTCTGTCTTGTAAGATTCATGCCTTTTGGATCTTACGATCGCACCAAATGTTAAGGGGAAATTCTCAGTTTCGCAATCATTTGTACATGCCTCCTGGGAGACCATCTGCCTAATCCGTGGATGACTTCTCTTCTCGAAGCTGGCGAACCGCAGTCTCCATATGCCTAATTTCTAGCCTGGCCGATGGACCAATCCCGCCAGCGGACGGTGATGAGCTATAAAATGTCCGGCAGTAGCGCTTGGCACGAACTCTGGCTTATCTGACGTCGACCACTGGTAGCGCGAAAAAAAGGTCCTTCCTCTCTGGATCTAGAACTATGTTCGCGGACGACAACGATGTTATCGAAGAAGTAGATACACCCAGCATGTCAGCGCCCGCTTCATTTCCTAAATACGAGAACTCGTTTCTCCCGCTCTCGCCCGATCCGGAGAGGGAGCTTGTGTCCACCCGCGGTCAGCATCTGCCGGGCATTCTGCGACGGTTTTCAGCTTCGAGTTTGCAACGATCGCCATCGCCATTTTCCAATGATGGCGGCGCTGCAATCGGCGAGTTCGACAGCAGGCTTTCGGACTGGGAAGGCCATCCAGCTAGGAATGGAGACTTGGAGACAGGAAGCTGGCTGAGGGATGTACGATTGCTGTCGCACAGGGGGCCGCAGTCGCCGGCTCCTTCAGAGCTTCTGCCCCCGGACGGGGAAGCGATGCAGCCGATCAAACGCAGTGCGCGATTGATTGGGAACATAGGGCCACGATATCCTTGGTATGTGTTTTATGATAGCTGTTCGGCTTCTTCTGTGCATGAGCGGTGATGTGCCGCGAATCGCATCGTTGAATTTGTAGTCTCGCTCCTTGCAATTCTCTTTGAACTTGGCTAACGGTGGATGATGGTTACTAGGGAACGGTTTTACACGACCCCCGAAAAATTGAAGAAGCTCCGTACGCCAGTGTACGTCCTCGTTGTCTCGACTTATCTCTATTATTGCATAGTCACCGGCTAATACATTTCGGTCTAGTCGACATTATTACGAGCGGATAAATTTCCTAATCACTCGATATCTTTACATTGACCGAATGTTAAGCTCGTCAATCGCGCAAGAACTCATCGAGGATTATGAGCAGAAGCAGAGTCTATCTAGAAACCGTCTACAGACTATTGCTGAAGAAACCCCAGCAACTCCCCAACCTGCTTCGCCCCATGAATTGCGTCTCGGTTCTCGGGAAGGGTCGTCAAGCGTTGCAACGGAGAACCCTAGCAATGGAAGGAGGGATGGCGCGAGCCTCGAGCAGTCTGTCAACGAGGAGACTCCTCTGCTGGATTCTCATTCTGACGAGAACGCTCATCCAACGGCGGGTGTGAGAAGCACCCTAGTCGAAAGCACGGATCGCATTGTCATTCTTGCCATCTATGTGAATCTGGCAGCAAATGTCCTTCTGCTAGCCTCGAAGGTGGTCATCATACTTATGACGAGCTCCGTGTCAGTACTTGCAAGTTTGGTGGATGCTTCATTGGATTTCTTGAGTACCGCGATTGTGTGGTTGACGACCAGACTCACAGCAAGGCGTGATCGGCATCAATATCCCGTCGGCCGTAGTCGTCTGGAGCCTATTGGTGTGCTTATATTCGCGACCATCATGATCACCTCTTTCTTCCAAGTGGGAATCATCTCTGTGCAGAGATTGTCATCAGAAGACCATTCCGTGGTCAAGCTTGGAACTCCCGCCATCGTAATCATGGGCGGTACCGTGGCTGTCAAGTTGCTCTGCTGGGTGTGGTGTCGAAACATTAACAATTCAAATGTCCAAGCCCTCGCACAAGACGCTCTAACCGATGTCATTTTCAACATATTCAGTATCATCTTCCCCTTAGGCAAGTTCATAGCTCTACTCAATATTGGCACTACCGGACACGGCTGACAGATTAAACAGTGGGTACTTTCACGGATATTTGGTTTCTCGATCCTTTGGGTGGTCTCTTCCTATCTCTATACATCATGATCAATTGGGGCCGGACAGCAAGAGAACACATCTATCATCTCACAGGCGCTGCCGCCAGTCCAGACGACCGTAGTGTCCTACTATACCTAGTTATGCGCTTCGCGGAGAGTATCAAATGGATTCAGGGCTTAGAGGCTTATCATTCGGGAGACAAACTCAATGTCGAAGTCGATATTGTCTTGGACGGAAACACCACCTTGCATGACAGTCACGATATTGGTGAGAGTCTGCAATATATGATTGAGAGCATCCCGACGGTCGATCGCGCATTTGTCCACCTGGATTACGCTTACTACAACCTTCCTACGCATTTTGAACGACAAGTTCGATGAGCGGCATAGACGGCATAAGCACGTGTGAATTTCTGAGCCCGTCTACACCCGGCCATGGAGCTTTTATATCTGATTGAGTTGTTTGGGCTCTTCCGTCACAATGCATCGCTACGATGATTTTCCCCTAAAATAGGAACTAGAGCTTTGTCGGTTGCTGGTACACAATGATCAAGGCTCGACACAAGCCATCCATATTATCGGCGGGGAATACAAAAATATGCACTTCCTGTCCTAGAATATCCTTTCCTATTCCGTTTTATTGCTTTTCTTTTGGCTGTTTGGGATCTTTCGGTTCAATAGGTTTTTGGTGGAGTTATAGGAGCACGGTCCTAGATATTTTTTATACCAAACCCAGAGAGGTCTGTTTTTGCTTTCCCAATTCCCTTTCGTTATTTCGAATTCCAAGATCGAGATCGAGATCGATCATGGTGGAAAACACATATATCCATAGACTATGCAACATCAGAGACTATTGAGATCAAAATCCAGCAGGAAATATTAAATACCTCTACCTTAAAGAAAGCATGTGTTGAATAGAAAAACATAATAATTGTCACCACTACGATATACGGTCAGCAACAGATGCCAATCACGCAAGAATTCCAAAAGTGGAAATATCGGTTCCGCACAAGCTCGAGATGTGCGGTTAGGACAGCTGTACGCCGGACATTTAGCAGTCTCCCTAGTCGATCAGACAGAACCGTGTTCTTTTTCTGTTTTGACAGAGATACAGTCATGAATTAATCGTTTCATCCTCAGACTTCACCGCCTTCCCAGCAATAACCAGAAAACCTCCGATCACACTCACCTCCGCCGCCGAATATCATTCCTCCACACATAGCCATCTACCAAGATGGCCGCTGCAGCAGTGCAGTCCCTAAGCTCATTGCTGCAACGAGCGACGATTGATGACCACGAAGAAGTCCTGAAATCATGCAATGCGGCTCTGAAGAAATCCAAGAACGACACGCGGGCGCAACATGTTAAAGTGGTGGCGTTGTTGAAACTTGACCGATATGACGATGCGTTGCGTGTGATTGAAGAGGCTGGAGATGCGCTGAAGGAGAGAGCTGCACTGGAATATGCCTATGCGCTTTATAAGTGTGGGAAGCTCAGTGAGGCCGCGGATGTTGCGGCCAGATCGGGTGCGGGGAGAGGCGCGAAGCATGTGGAAGCGCAGGCGGTATGTACATTTTTGTTTTATTAAGGCTGGTTGGATTCTTGATGAGTTATATCCTGACAGATCGTGACTATAGACATATCGTGCTGAAGACTTCCTTCGAGCGGCCACACTCTATCAAGAGCTTTCACATGATGTGGAGTCGTTTGGCAACGAGCAAAATGACCTGCGCATCAATTCATGGGCTATTGATGCTCAGCTACAGTGGAAGAGACAATTGGATGCTGTACGTCAGAAGAGACTATCGAGGGAGGATCTCGAGTCGTTCGAGACCGTTTACAATGCGGCATGTGGGAGCTTGGCCAAGGGGAACCTCGACGAAGGCGAGGTGCTGCTGAAGAGAGCAAAAGGTTAGCGGATTCAACTGGTTGTTGAAAAACATTGGAATGGTTATACTGAGAGGAAATAGAACTCTGCAAGACTTCGGAGGATATGACGCCGGAAGTTAAAGCCGGGGAATTGCTCCCTATCTCTGTTCAGCAGCTCTACGTTCTGATACGGAAAGGAAAGCTGGATGAAGCTGAGGAACTGGTGAAAGAGATCTCTGTCAATGAGTATGTGGACGTATGGCTGGCATCAAATCATGGGAAAGCTAACTCAGTCTAGGATTCCGGAGTTGTCTACGAAGAAGATCGCGCAAAACAACATAATCCTGGCTGATCGAACGCAGGCAAACCCATTCCTCTTATATAAGGCTTTCCACGAGACTCCATCTTCGACGGACAGTGATAAGCTCTTTGACTTCCAGAACAGGGTCATGACAGCGAACTCTTACTCTGCGGAACTGCTGGTGCATAAGTATGAGGGAGTGATTCGATCTACGTCAAAGGCCCTTTCTCAACACCCTTCTCCTTCGGTTTCAGGGGACGTGAACCTTCTCTCCGTATACAATGCTGCAGCCCACGCGCGTGACCAGGTCGGCCAAAAGGGCCTGAGAGAGGTTCTGCCTCTACTGGAAAGACGGCCGAAAGATGTCGGACTGGTACTTACCGTCGTCCAACTCTATGTGAATATTGGCAATATTACTGCTGCCATTGGCACTTTGGAGAGCCTTCTACGGAGGCTCGACGACTCCATCTCAGAAGATGACCAAGATGC
Source organism: Paecilomyces fulvus (assembly GCA_029606305.1). Classification (NCBI taxonomy): domain Eukaryota; kingdom Fungi; phylum Ascomycota; class Eurotiomycetes; order Eurotiales; family Thermoascaceae; genus Paecilomyces; species Paecilomyces fulvus. The sequence continues at coordinate 117,628 of JAPVCG010000016.1, read as the reverse complement.
ACGATTCAGCCCAGGGCTGCTGAGCGTGCTCATTGCTCTTTACAGACGTGAGGGCCGCAGGGCTCAGATCCGATCCGAACTCGCGAAAGCCGCATCTCACTGGCGTCAGCGATCAAACCCACCAGCTACACTTCTCCGCGCCGCAGGAGCGTCCCTTCTACATTCCTCAGAGCCCACTGATCTCTCACAGGCAGCCGAACTTTTCAGCGGCCTTCATCAGCAAGATCCCTCCGATCGATTCGCCCTAGCCGGTTACATTGCGTCACATGCGACTCTAGATCCGTCCAAGGTCGAAGCCGACATTGAGCAATTGCCCTCTGTTCAGGAACTCGTCTCAGATGTCGACGTGACCGCATTGGAGCAAGCTGGCGTCCCGCAGTCCTCATCGACCGTTGCTGCCGCGGCCGCTGCCTTCGCCGGTGCAAGAAAGAGACCCGCAAGCGATAAACAAGGTGCAGCGAAGAAGCGTGTGCGAAAGTCCCGTCTTCCCAAAGACTACGACCCGAGTAAGACCCCCGATCCAGAACGGTGGCTGCCTCTTCGTGACCGCTCGACGTATCGACCCAAGGGCAGGAAGGGCAAGCAGAAAGCGGCCGAGAGAACCCAAGGCGGTATCGTCAATGAGAAAGCAGAGGAATCTGCAGCACAGCAGCAGAGGTCGCAGACCCCTAGTGGTGGTGGCGGTGTAAGTTCGAAGAAAAAGAAGAAGGGAAAGCGGTAGTCTATTTCTTATGGTCGTATTTGATCACGTTGCATTTTCATGGCTCGAAACTCATGTTTTAAAACATCCACTTATATCTAGAATTTGGGCTGATGTTGTTGGCCCCTCTCACAACGGAGACTGTAGTCCATCGAGATCCAAGACTTTCCAGTAGAGGACATATAATATACCTTGCATGGGGTAGTTAACCACAGATAGATTATTGATCTCTATCATCCCGTCACGTGTCCGTCCCTTGTAGTAAAATCGACAAGGGAAAGTTGTATTGTCGATCCAGTCTCACATAGTTAATAGATTCCTTTGAAATTATATTAAAACTATTAATCATATTATTACCAAACCGAGACACCATCTAGATCCCCACCCAGCCATACGCCCACATAATCCCATCAAGAAAAGCAAACATCAACACATTAACCAAGAGGAGACCGAATCATCCCACACTGCCTATCATATTGTGCGAATATCATTCGCGACAGCTTCAGATCTTTGATCGTATCTTCTACGCTGGTCTTGATTGGCTTCCCGTCTACTATCGACGAGTAAAGTGCCTTCAGCTCCTCTACGTACGCTTCCTCATCAGTACTGCTGCTCACGACTTCTCGCTTCCTCACCTGTCCATCATCATCCTTGGCTTCATCCACAATGACCTGCACCACCTGCGGCGACTTGTACTCGATACTGACGGTCTTGTTGGATCCATGGACCGTGATACCCGCATCGTGTCTCGGGATCGAGTCCAGCCCCGACTCATACGTCACGGAGAACGAAAGCCCGTGACGATCATGATAGGAGAACGAAGCTGAATAGAACGGATCATTAGCCATCAACCCCACAATCGAATCAGGCACTCCGAGCAACTCCCGCGTTAAGGACAGATCATGCCATCCCAGCGAGCAAAGGAAACGACACATCGATATCCGTTCCGGCGTGACCTCTTGACAGACAAACGTTTCTTGAAGTAAGGTCTTGAATAGTCCCGCCGCTTCCTCCCCGGACGGAGGTTCCGGACCCGTCACGAATGATGCTTTCTGGTCCCGTCGTTGTCCGACGAAATCCCAGCATCGAGCATGCATGATCCGTCCGATCCCCTCGACTTCCTTCTTGAACGCCTCGACGAAGCTGCGTGCAAACCGTCGAGAGTAGCCCACGAACACTCTCTTCCCATCCGCCTGTCGCTCCGCGGCGAGGATGCGCTGCGCGCTCTGAATACTGAATGTGAGTGGCGTTTCGACGAAGACATCCTTTCCGGCCTGGAGAGCAGCGATGCAGTATTTTTCGTGATATTCGTCCGGGGTCAGGATGAAGATGAGGTCGAGGTCTGGATCGTTGATGAGCTCGTGTGCGATGGTGGTGGCTTTGGGGATCTTCTGTTGGGTCTGGACGAGGTTCAGGGTTTGAGGGTCGATGTCGCAGATGGCTGTCACGGTGAACTGGCGGTTGAGGGCGTGAAGGGTTGGGATGAAGACGGTTTGGGCGAGGGAACCGACCCCGATGATCCCGACGCGGAGAGGAGATTCTGGCATCCTCATCCTGGTAGTTGTTGGGGATCCTTGTCCTTGTAGATAGTTAGGGTTCTCTGGGCAGGTGTCACAGAACGTAATGTCGACTTGCAGCGAGGGTTTTCGAGCGATATTTCTCCAAGAAGATATCTGGATGAGATCTAATCAAGAAGCATCAAAGAAACTAAAAAGTCCAAAATGATCATTGATAGAAATTACGACGTTAGAACTAAAATAAACTCGAAAAGTTGAGAGGACGGGGAAATGACAATATGACATATCATCTGCGTCTACAATATGTATGCTGCCTACCTAGTCATACTTCATCCAAGGTTCAGTGAAGGACAGGCTCAAATATGGACTCGGTCCCATGATCCATGACCAGAACAAGATCAGGAAAGTGTAGAATACACGGGCTTAGTTCAGATTTCCTGTTCGCACGTTGTAGTAGATCAGAGTGTGTGATATTGCATAGCTATGAGAAAGATTCCATTCCATAGCTGGATTTGGAGAAATGCTACACGCGAACGGATCATAGAAACTAGTTATCCTGGTCAACATGACATCAGTGGCTATCAGTGTTTTTTTGTCAGGGTTAGATTGTTTTGACGATGGGATTTTGTTAATTGTTTCTTGGGATTGTTGGAGAAGATATTGTGATTGTATTGTTTTTATTATTCACATGGCAAACTAAATATATAAGCAGCGAAGCATCTCATTTAATGTATATTAGAGGTACACACACAGCAATTAATTATACTTTCTGTTCATGAATAGCCCACTAAAGCTTAATTATTTCCTGCGCTGGGTGTTCATAATATAAAGTAATTGTTACCTTCTACTACTAGGCATGTTACATTCATTGTGATAAGCAATGTCGATAAGGTGGAGTTATTCCGTATTTGGTGTCGTCATAGAGATTTCTATAATTAATATGTTCTTTTTTCTTTTTTTCCCCACCACAGAGGCTTTGAGAAACACATAGCCTGTTTTCGCTCGCTGCAATCTGCAATATTGATGATGAAATGAAATATTATTATTTAAATCACGAAGGTGAGTAGTTAATGAAATGAAATATTATTATTTAATCACGAAGGTGAGTATTTCTCTGTTGATATTCGTGACGGGGTGGGAATTAACTGACGTAATGTCAAAGCCATCCTCGTAGGTACGAGTCCGCATACCTGATTGAAGACAAATATATCTTATGGAAAACAGTCCCAGTCCTTGTTCTCTCTCGAGAGAAAATAGCTCATGATCGACCCTGAACCTTTGACAGCAAAATGATTTCTGCATGGAATCTCTTGGATCTATGGTCTGGGCCAGCTGAACGAGGGTCATGTGGGGAAGTGCTAGTACATTTTAAGGCTAGTGAGTAACGTGGCGGTGTGAGAGAAGAACGTGGCGGTGTGAATTCCGCAGAGTCCAAGAGAACCAGAACTGTAACTAACCTGGTCCATTATTAGCTTAGACATTATGGAACACTGGGAGTTCCAATGCCAATGCCATGGATCACGATGAAGCTGAATATGTTCCATCGGATCGGGACAGCTTTCCTCTGATTCTTCAATCTATCCCTCTGTACCTATGGAGTAGTAACTAGTTAGAACAAATGATTGACCGCTTCCTCTAGGAGACTGTGCTATAGATTTACCTTCCTTTGGGGGAAATCTCACGAATGTTTTGCCACCGGGTCTTTCAGCTAAGCCACGTTTCCCTAGAGTAGGTAACTAGGTACTAGTTGCATGGTGCTTGATATGCAGAGATGACAACGAACAGACCTGCTGTTCAGCCGCACGGGGACCCCGGCGACCTTTTCTGGCCATTGACCGATGTCAATGCCATGCAGTTGTAGCCAAGATCTCATGAATGGATCCCTATGAGTTTTTTTTACACAGACCGCCTATTTTTGTAAATCGCCAGAAACTGCCATATATGGGAATGCTTGTTGTTGTACTCCGTAGTAGTCGGTGGGCCCGCGGAAAAAATCCCCTATTGAATGCAGTAGCTGCATGATGATAGTAGTACTAGGTAAAGGTTGCTTCTGAAATACTTCGTATAGAAGAGTAACTACTGTCTCAAGGGGCTTTAAGGCGGATCTGAGGGAAATCCGTTGGGGGCACTATTTCCAGGTCTGGCTGTTACGTCCGCTTCCCTTGGTCATGTCATTTCTATTTATTGGTCTCGTTTTGTTCTTCTGAGAGTGCTGTGTTCTAGTTGTATATCTTTTCCCCCTGTACTTTATATATATATATCGATTGCTTCCATTAGGAAGACAATAAGTGAAAAGAAAACATGGGTGTAAGTTTCCCAAGCATATCCCGCATCCTTTCTCAGCAGATCGTCATGTCGCACAATTCCCAAGGCTGGCAGATAAGGCTTCGCGGAGAGCAATTGCTGACATTCGTTATCAAATTACCAGTTTGCCTCGAAGATCGCGGGTAGTCAGCCATCTGGAGCCTCCGTCTATGGAGGTGCCCCTCCAGTTGGATACACGGCCGGCCCCCCTCCAGCCTCTCTGCAGGCAGGTTCTGCACGTCCTCAGGTTGGAGGATATGTGACCATCCCCTATTATCCCGGTTGCGAGATAGAGGCGACACAATGGGTGTGCATCGCCCGGCAACCATTGCCAATCTGTCCACCTCAGCTGCAGTATCTGGCATACCCGGCCCCGGTGTTCGTCCAAGTCCCACCCATCAATCCGGTAAGCAAAACTCTTTCCTAGTGCATTCAAATAAGTTAGCAAATCCTGAATTGTTTTACGAACCCCCCCTTTCATCCCATCTTGCACATTCTCATTACTTTCGATCTTTAACCCCCCCTACCTCGATCCCTGGATATCTTGTCTTGCATATGGTCCTGCAAGCATGAATCGGCCGTATAATCAGTCGCCGTACCCTGGACAGGGCCACTCTGCTGCCCCTCCGTATCCGACATCAGCTCCGCACCAGCAGTATCAGGCGTACAATCCACCACAAACCCTGAGACCGGCCATGTCACCATCGCCTTCTCCATATCCTGGATCGCCTCAGGTTTCTCGGCCTCCATCTTCTCAGCCATATCAGCAGCAGTCTTCATACGGTTCATATTCAACTTACAATCAACATCAGCAGAACTACTCGAGGCCCCCGCCTCAGCAGTATGGAGCTTCGGCGCAACCACCATATGGACAACCCTATCAGCCTTCGCAGCCCCAGTCTTCTTATGTACATTCATTTTGCCTTTTTCAATGTCTGTTCAACAACCATTAAACTAACTCAATTCCCCAACAGCCCCCCCAGAGTGGTCCACGGCCCGCAACAGAGCACGAGCTGTCAATTTACAGAAAGCTTCTACTCTCCGTCATCCAGGAGAAGCAACTCCAAGCCCTGTATCCTCCGGAGAAGCTCGAAGCTTTACTTCAGAGACTCGCGAACACTGCTCCGGAGAAGATCGACGCACTGATGGAACAGTGGAGAGTGTGCCGCGAGGTCGCCATGGATGTCATCAAACTGTCTCTGTTCGATATCATCCTCTACATTGACGACAGCGGCTCAATCGAGTTCGAAGAAAATGGAGAACGCCTCGACCAACTTAAGAAGATACTGTCACTTGTTGCCACTGCCGCCTCCATGTTCGACCAAGATGGAATCTCCGTACGTTTCATGAATTCAACGGTGCAGGGAAATGGAATCAGCAACAAGAAAGACGTGGAAGCACTCATCTCACAAGTGCGCTTTCAGGGACTGACCCCAATGGGTACCAGTCTGAAGCAAAAAGTTCTGGAACCCATGGTGATTGACCCTGCCAAGAGCGGTGAGCTGCAGAAGCCAGTCCTTGTGATTACTATCACGGATGGACAGCCCGCCGGTGAAATCCGCAGCACGGTGGCTGATGCTATTCGCCAAACGATGGATGAAGTGTCTCGAACCCGTTACGGCCGCGGCGCTGTGTCCTTCGAATTTGCCCAAGTCGGCAATGATCTCAAAGCGCGCGAGTTCTTGAGCGAACTCGATCAGGATCCTACCGTTGGAGGTTTTATTGACTGTACATCAAGTGAGCATGGAATCTCTTCCGTTATTAATGGTACTCGCCATTAACGTTATCTAGACTTGGAGGTCGAGCAAGACGAGATGTCGCGAGCCAACCCGCCAGTTCACCTCACCAGAGAACTATGGGTAAGTCGAACTAGTCATTTCAAGAGGCATTCAATTACTGACACGTTCCAAGTGCGCCAAGTTGATGCTGGGAGCAATTGATTCCTCGTACGACACCAAAGATGAAAAGAATACTGGTCGTTCTGCAAGTGTCCCTCCTCCTCCTCCTGCTGGCCAATATGGCGTCTACAACCAAGCAGCATATGGCCAACCCCAGGGCTATCAACCCCAGGGCTATGGGCAACAGCCACAGTACGGCCAGCCTCCTTACGGACACGCACATGCACAAGGTGGATATGGCCAGCCCCCTGCCGCGCAAGGAGCGTACGGACAACCGTACGGTTATCACCAGTACCAAGGACCAACTCCTCCCCCAAGATACTACTAGGGTATTATCTGCCCGCTTGGATCTACTATTTCTCTCTGCGACAACAAGATTGATCAGTGACCTCTGAAAGAGAGATAGTGGACGGCCCCACTAACGTCCCGTTATGTATATAAATGTCAGTGCGTCTGAGATATGTACTCTACAATACCACACGTTCTCAGTATTTGGTCATCTCTCGTGTAGCATGGAGTGAATCGTAAGACTATCTTTTGTCTCACCTGATGGCAGCATTGTCCGGTATCATTGCTCGTGGTTTACGGAGTAGTGCATCAAAAATTCCTGCGGAGCGCTAGTAAAATTGGCTGTATTCCACTTACAGCCACATATGCTAAGCCTTTCCTTTATAGGGGTAGATGAAGATATTCAGCAGAGATAGTAGTAGTTATCCACCCATCATCACCAATATCCTCACACCTGCTAAGCTGACCCTTGGTCCTAAGGCCTTTCCAGCTCTG
>JAPVCG010000016.1:0-109246 GCA_029606305.1 Paecilomyces fulvus | reverse complement strand
TTTTTTTTTTTTTTTTTTTTTTGGATCGACCTCCCCTCCTACCGGCGATACACGATAGTTGCCGACCGCTCGACCACCTCGAGGAACCCGATCTACAGCTAATGTGGACGGCGTGAACGGTGAGCGTTGGATCTTCCTCCAAATGATGCATGCAGGTACCATCGGTCTTGCATCTCTCGTCGCGACAGAGCGTGGATCGGCTTCAATTGGAGTGAAAGAATACAGCAGGATCTTGAAGGACGCGATACTGGGTTAAGGGGTCAGAGGAAGGTGGGAAATCGCGAGTTACCTGGAGGCTAGAGGGATAACGGATATCCATCTTGTCGAGATGGTGGGGAACGATGATGAACTTGGGGAGAGAGCGGATCAGTCTACGCATCAGCCACCAGCGCCGGGAGCTGGTGAGCCTGGTGTGCAGGATGAAACTGGTGATGGAAGGGGATCAACACAAGAGATGGGAGAAAGTGATGGGTTGTTGCAGCGCAACACCTCTCAGACACGAGGTCGAGCTCTAGAGAATCCGGATAGACGAAGGGCGTCTTTTTCTCCTGGGATTCGTTCCGATCCGGCTCCCAGATCGTCGCAGCAACACCATGTCCGCTTTTCGACTGATCTCGAGCGCCCTCTGCCTCCCATTAGGCAAGAGCCTCAGGACAGGCGACCAGGGTTGACCCTGGATACGTCCCTGGCGAGGTCCGCTCACCCGCCTTTCAATAGGTCCCCGGAGCGCGGCCCGACGTCGCCTTTGTCCCCGAACGGGCTGCTGTCTCCTCTGTCGCCGCAGAGTCCAGACGAGGCTCGGTCCAGATCCCGAAATCGCGGTTATTCACTGCGGCGGACGATCTTGGCGAAGAATATCCAGTCCCAGTCGGAAGAAGATGGAACGGTCATCGAGTTACGACAGGGCCAGCCTTCGCACAGTGTCGATGTGGCTACGGAGAAGAATCGCGTCTCGTCAGATGAGAAAGGAATAAAGGATGCTCCCGGTACTCCTGTTGTGACAGTACAATCTCTTTCGCAGGAAGACGGCTCAACGCATTACTCGGATGCATCTGGGCCGCTTAAGCATGGCAGAACCTTCTCGACCTCAAAAGCTTACGATCGGTGGCTACGGAGAAAGGGCGCTCATGCTCTTGTGCTATCACGGCTGCAGGGGTTCGCGGAATCGATCCGCAAGAAAGTTCTCAGGATACGAGAGGTTCCGCCTAGCAAGGATGGCCGTCACATTGACCTCAACCCTACGCGTACAGAGCCGCTAATCGATGAGAGGACGGGGAAGCAATACGTTGATAATTCTATTCGTTCTAGTCGATATACTCTCTGGAGCTTCTTCCCCCGCCAGTTGGTCGCGCAGTTCTCTAAGCTCGCCAACTTCTACTTCCTAACCATTGCAATCCTGCAGATGATACCAGGGTTGAGTACAACGGGTACATATACTACTATCGTTCCTCTTTTGATCTTCGTCGGAATCTCAATGAGCAAGGAGGGATTCGATGATCTACGCCGTTATCGTCTCGATAAGGAGGAAAATGATCGGCTTGCGCACGTTTTGCGCCCTGGACAGGGACGTGCGCCTACTTCAAGCGTTTCCTCACGTGATCACGAATCGACACTGAGCGCTTCCGAGGACTGGGATCTCGTGAAGTGGCGTAACATCAAGGTCGGTGATGTTATCAAGATCAGACGAGATGAGCCGGTCCCTGCGGACATGGTTCTGTTGCACGCTGATGGACCCAACGGTATCGCGTATATCGAGACCATGGCCTTGGATGGTGAAACGAATCTGAAGAGCAAGCAGCCATGTCCGCCTGTAGCAAAGCTGTGTGTGACGGTTGACGATATAGCGAGCAATTCTCTACACTTCGTTGTGGAAGACCCAAACCTCAATCTCTACAAGTTCGACGGTAATGTCACAATTGGGGACGAGAAGCTTCCCTTGACTAACAACGAAATCGTATATCGAGGGAGCGTTTTGCGGAACACGGAAGAAGCTATCGGTATGGTTATCTACACGGGTGAGGAGTGTAAGATCCGCATGAATGCAAACAAGAACCCGCGCATCAAGTCCCCTGCCCTTCAGGCTAAGGTGAATCGTGTTGTGATGGTCATCGTCGTCTTTGTTCTTGTCCTGGCATCTGTATGTACGATTGCGTACAGGTTTTGGTCGCAAGATATGGAAGACAGATCCTGGTATCTGGACAAAGCTAGCGTCGATTACGGCTCTATTTGGACTTCCTTCCTGATCATGTTCAACACCATGATCCCGATTTCCCTCTATGTTAGTATGGAGATTGTGAAAGTTTGTCAGATGTTCTTGATGAACGACATCGATATGTACGACGAAGAGTCAGACACCCCACTCGAGGCCCGGACGTCGACAATCAATGAGGAACTAGGTCAAGTCAGCTATATTTTCTCTGACAAGACGGGGACTCTGACGAACAATACCATGCGTTTTCGAAAGATGAGCGTTGCTGGTACCGCCTGGTTACATGACTCCGACCTGCGAGAAGAAGCTGCACGAGAGGGCAATCGTGCCAAGCTCATACACAAAAAACGCAGCGTCAAGGGCAAGAAGGCCATGGGCCGGAAATCTAACGCGGGGTCGATCCGGAAATCAAATGTATCTGTCGCCGATAATAGGCTAGATTCTCCGTCAAAGACAAGATTTGCCAATCACGAAAAGCCATCCCGCTGCGGTCGTACTGGGGATATGCTGGAGTATATTCAACGCAAGCCGTACACCGTGTTTGCTCGCAAAGTCAAATTGTTCCTTCTGTCTATGGCATTGTGCCATACTTGCCTTCCAGAGCGCGATGAGGATGGCGAGATAGCATTCCAAGCTGCCTCGCCCGATGAGCTGGCACTGGTTTTGGCTGCACAGGAATTGGGATATGCCGTGATTGACAGGAACCCTAATACGATCACTATCCGGACGTATCCGTCTGGACCAGATGATACCCCTGTCGACGAGATCTACGAAATTCTTGATGTCATTGAATTCTCCAGTGTTCGCAAAAGGATGTCGGTTGTCGTTCGGATGCCTGATCAGCGTATCTGTCTCTTCTGCAAGGGTGCAGATTCTGTTATTATGAAGTTGCTGAAGCAAGCCGCACTGGCAGAGAAAAAAGCGGTCGAAATTGATAGACGTGCCAGTAAACGAAAGACGGAGGAGGCAATCGAAGTAATAAGACGAAATAGCGAGCATCGGAGTCGAACCAGCATGAGCCGCCCCAGCATGAGTCGCCAAAGCCTCAACGGAAGAAGATCCAGTATATCAGGAAAGCACGTGTCCTTGAGAGACAGTATCGACGTCTGGCTAAAGGACAGGGAGACAGACGGTGGTATTCTAACAAAAGAAGGCAGCTCCGAGTACTACAGTCCACGGCCATCTGCCCAGTGGGGCCGACAGTCTGGGGCTTTCTCCGATTCTGGAAGTTCCGTACAGGAGGATGAAAATGACGAATTGGTCGAAGAAGCTCTCGTTGTAAACGAGAATGCGGTGTTTGAGAGATGCTTCCAGCACCTGAATGATTTCGCAACCGAAGGCCTACGAACGCTCCTGTACGGGTATCGTTTCCTTGATGAATCGACGTACAAGAATTGGAAGAAGGCATATAAAGAGGCTACCACCAGCATAGTCGATCGGCAAGAGAGGATCGAGAAAGTAGGCCAGCAAATCGAGGAGCAGCTTGAGCTGGTTGGCGCAACCGCGATTGAAGACAAGCTTCAAAAGGGTGTTCCCGAAGCCATCGACAAGTTGAGACGGGCAAATATCAAGTTGTGGATGCTGACTGGAGATAAACGAGAGACTGCCATCAATGTCGGCCATTCATGTCGTCTTATCAAGGACTACTCTACTGTCGTTATTCTTGATCACGAGACCGGAGAGATTGAACGACCTATCGTGACGATGACAGCAAATATTCAGAAAGGAACAGTCGCTCATTCAGTTATTGTCGTCGACGGGCAGACACTCTCCATCATCGAGTCAGATGAGATTCTAATGACACAATTTTTGAGACTTGCGGTCCTGGCCGATTCAGTTGTCTGCTGCCGCGCCAGTCCCAAGCAGAAGGCGTTACTGGTGAGGTCTATCCGGAAGCAAGTCAACGATTCGATCACTCTCGCTATAGGTGACGGTGCAAATGATATTGCTATGATCCAGGAAGCCCATGTCGGTATAGGTATAACCGGCAAGGAGGGCCTTCAAGCTGCTAGGATATCCGATTACTCGATTGCCCAGTTCAGATTCCTTCTGAAGCTACTTCTCGTCCACGGCCGTTGGAACTATATCCGTGTTTGCAAGTACACACTGGGGACATTCTGGAAAGAAACGCTCTTCTACCTCACCCAAGCTCTCTACCAGCACTGGAACGGTTACACCGGAACTAGCTTGTACGAACCTTGGAGTTTGAGTATGTTTAACACTCTCTTCACCTCCCTGCCGGTCATCTTCCTGGGTATATTCGAAAAAGATCTTGCTGCGTCCACGCTCCTTGCTGTACCTGAGTTGTATACGAAAGGGCAGCGACATGATGGATTTAACATCAAACTTTATCTCGGATGGGCTTTCATGGCGACATGCGAATCAATGATCATATTCTTCACGATGTACGGTCTTTTCGGCGAGGCCATCATGAACATAGACAGTGGAATCTTCCCCATGGGTCTTCTCTGCTTCTCCGCGTGTGTGACTGTCATCAATATGAAGTTGCAGTTTTTGGAGATCCACAACAAGTCTATATTGTGTGTTATCGTCATGGTTATATCTGTTGGAGGTTGGTTCTTATGGAACATCATTCTCTCACGGTCATACAACGACAGCTCTGGCAAGGGCGTGTACGACGTCCGTAACAATTTCTTGACCAGGACAGGCGAAAACCTACCCTTCTGGGTTGTGCTCTTGCTCGCGGTCTCAGCTGTCATCTTGTTCGAAATTACTGTTAGTGCAATCCGTGCTCTTCTCTTCCCCACCGATGTGGACACTTTCCAGGAGTTTGAGCAGGATCGCGAGATCCGTAAGCGCTTTGAAGAGGCCGCTGCAATGGAGCTGCAACAGGGTTGGGACCGAGGAAGCAAGAAGTCCAGCTTTGAACTCGCGAGGGAAGCTGCGGAGATGGAGGCTCGTGAAAAACAAGTTCAAGAACTCCTTGACCGCCCAAGAGTTATGACCAAGATGGCATCTGGACGGGAAGAAGAGATGGAAGTCGTCGAGCTTGGACGATATGGTGGTGATGGAGTCGGTGACTCCAGTGGGGAGGGTGAACCCGACAGCTCCGGCAGTGCCGGACCTCGTCGCTCTCTCGATATTCATGAGTTATTCAGCAAAGGTTTTGGGTCTATCAGGAAAGGTCATGATTTGCGATGAAACAGTTTATGGTTTATGTGTTTGCTTTTTTCTTTTGTTTTGTTCAAAATACCCCAAGGGTTCGGTCTCTCCTTCGAACTTATATATACACAGGCGGGCGCAGGTTTGCTTGGGCTGTATTGCACTGTCGGATTATATATACCTTCCTCGAGTCAATTATTGACTATGGACGCCGTTCTGGTCACTACTTAGCTTATGTTGTTGCATTCTCATGGCATTGTGATATCCCATTGTCAAGTCACCTCAGTACATACTGATCTATTATCTGTTCATATGTATTTGCGGATCTGATCAAATCTGCGGGATAGCTATGTTCATAGCTAGTTGGATAGAATAACTAGGTGTCGGTCAAAATGAAACATCTCCCTCAGCTACAGATTGCAGTTGCCAATTTACATAATCAAGTACCAGTAACTAGTTAGTTAACTAGTTAATTAACTATTGTTTGCGATAAGACAAACCAATGAACAATGGTAACCATGTATCAAACGTGAATATCTAGATCTATGTGAGCTCATGCAAGGGCAGGAGCGAAGGCTGGGAAGTGGAAGAAGCTAAATTGCGTCAAGTACTTCTTAGCAATGTCAAAGAACACATGCCATGGTTTATCCAACTAGAAAGACAGGAGTTCTTGAGTGATTCTTGTTTTGTCAAGCAGCTTTGGAGCCTAGGCAGTATTTCACACCCAGTCTCGCAATGGCCATCTCTGCCAGCCGCACAGGCTTAAACCTGCAGCTAAGTGCCCACCAGTCAAACTGCTATCTTTCTCCTGGTCAAACTTATTTCCTTGTATGTACTGTAGGTTTTTCTTTTCAATAATCGTACTATGTTGATCCTTATTCGTTTTGGACTTCATTTGCTAGATGCCACCCGGACGCTTCCTTGTTTTTATGGTCAGATCCATATCGTCAAGGTACTGCTTGACAGAGTGGAAAATCCAAATCCGGCCGAGTACTCTGGTGAGACAGCCCTGTCTGTCGCAGAGCGTCGCGGTCATGCTCAGATTGTGGAACTGTTACAAGAGGCAATCAAGAATAAGACGCCGGAGCATCTCTCTCTCGAGTCAAACAGGAAACTCTGGCTTGATCACTGTCATGCAAAGCCTCCAGAAGTCCGAAGAGAGAAGATTAGATTAGCCAGATATCTATAGGTATTGGTCAAAGATATTTTGGTCATCTAGTGGTGGCGATCTGCAGAAGACACTGTGAAGCAGTCATTGCAAAAATAGTTAAATACCTACTGGTGTTCGACCCTGATCCAGATCGAACTGCACTCCTGTCTGTGAGCGGCATGTAAAAAAAGATCCTGGGAGTATTCAACATCTATGTCAATAGAGGTCTAAGCTAAGCTTTTTTTTGTCTCTCGGAGATTTGCAGAAGGCCATTCTTTGATGACTACTGTCACACCCTAAAGTTCCCATCAAATGGTGCATTTTCACATGCAACCACACATTTTCATCCTTCTATCCATCTACTTCTCACCACCATACCACCATGCTGTGAACCCCTTTGGATAAAATTGCTGCCAATAGCAGGTGTGGCAAGAAATTAAGTCCCTATACACATGGTCTAATCATGGGCCAGTATAGATTGAGGGCTACATCAACTCTCATCAGTCAAAAACTTCAAATTTCATGAACAACAGTCAATTTCATCATCAAACAAGACTCTGAATGAAACAACAGCACATTACAGTCTAAATCTGAAAGACTTAAGATTCTATTCACTAGAGATAAATGTTATGTTCTACTGCAGATAAAACACAATTTCTTCATCAGTTACAATGCATTATGATTGACAACTGAATTGAACTTTTCAAATTTCATATTTCTTCAAACTCTCAAGAAGTCAGACTATGAACACTGACAGACAAAAAAACAATCATTTCTCACTGAAAAACATGCTAAACTACATCTTGAATAAGCCAGAAAACATAAGAATTGAATGTGGAATGAGTGATCACAGATCATTTGAAGTCATGTTATAGCCACCATACTCACTGAATTTGAACCTGTTATAGACCAACCAGACAAGCAGCAGAAATACACAAGAAGGACAGATAAAACTCTATGGGATGACAACAGAAAATGATCAATCACATGACAATAAAAGAGTTCAAAATTACATGACAAAGAATAGTTTATAAAGGACTATAAAGAGATAGTTCACAAGAGACTAAAGAATCATAGTTCAGTAAGAACTATAGAAGAGAAGTTCATACAAAACTAAAAGAAATCACAAAAAAAGAACTAAATCATAAGTTATATAAAAACACTTATTCACATCCAACAAGATGTATTTAGTTCTTTGCACTCAATAATATTTAATTATTTACATTATTTATTACAAATCAGTAAGACAATAATTAAAAAAATTATAATTTAATTAGACTCTACTTCTGATCTAGCTATTATTAGTTAGTTATTCAGTTAAACTCACTGAGTTATACAACATATAAAGTTTTATTCAAAGAACTATAATAAGCAAGCCATATTAACAGTCTATAGAAAATTTAAAAGAACTTAAATTATCAAGAAAAAACCAGATAAGTGTTTTACTTGAGCTTTCTCTAACAACAGTACAATAAAATAGCTAGAAAGAATTCTGAAATAATAACATGTTAAGTGCCTTTGACTCTGTTACTGAAAACTCAAATATTTAAAATTTAAAATATTTAGCAATAATCAAGCAACATTTGTTAGACAGACTACAACAATTAACAATGCAAACTGAACTTTCATAACTCAAGAACTTATAAGAATAATTGAATAGCTGCAAAAAACTATTATTATTATGCAAGCTGCAAAGAAAGAATCTTGACATGAAATTAAGTCACTAAAGCTCAAAAACTATTACAGTAAACAAGACAAATTGCAAGTATTTATTATTTAGTTGAATCTGTATTTCCAGATAATGAATATCATCAACAATAGTGATAAAATATTTTTAGCAATATTTCATATAAGAGAATTAGCATTTGATTAAATCAACTTAATAATGATTAATAGAAATTTAAACTTAAATGAAAATAACTAAAATAAAATCACTAAATAAATTTACAAAAGCTACACAAGCTTTCAGGTCAAGTTGAACAAGGCATTCAGCATTGCAGATAAGACTAAAATAATAAAGCAAAAGCTTAAACATTTGCATTAGACTCAATTAGCAGCAGAATATGCAATGCAGTTTAGACAAATTATGTCTCATCTGAAATAGAGATTATTAGCATAGATAGTAGTCTATAAGCAAAAACTCAAAAAAGAAGTGTAAAATAAAATAGTATAGGTCAACAAATTAGAAGACATTAACAACTTAATTAAGTTATCAATTAGAATTAACAATAGAATATTTAAACAAAAGCAAGCATGAAAATATGCTAAACAATAAAGAAACATTAAATATAAAGAAATAAATCAGTATAAGTTGAATAAGAAATAACCAATTAGAAAAAAAATCTCTATGAACTAAAGCTAATAAAGCTAAACATTACAGCATTACAACAAAATAACAAAATTAATTAGAATCAAGAATAAAAGAAATTTAAATACTTCAACTGCAATTAAGAAAAACATTACACAAAAGACTGCAAAAAACTAAAGAAATCAAAACAAAAGTTAAAAGTGACAAATGAAAAAATATCAGAAAGTAACTACAATGAAGTTTCTAAAAGCTAGAAATGAATATAATACAAAGAAATAACTTGAAATAACAGTGATGAGAATATAGTTTCTTCAGAGACTGAACAAGCCAGACAAGCATTATTAAAAACAGTATAAAAAGTATAAAATAAAATTGACAAGCATCTACAAGAAATTCAGAAGACATCTGAAATAATGAAGCAACTTATAAAGTGATAAACAACACTATCAGATAATAAAATTAAGAAAGCAATCAAGACAGTTTCACAAAAAAACTTAACTGAACTAGAACTAGAAAAATGACATAAAGTCAATAAATTACTCAAGAAGCCAAAAGACAGTGAATAATTGCTTAAAACTAACAAAAAACCAAGCAATAAAACAACTAAGGCTGAGATGCAAGTGATAAATCTCACTTTGCTAAACTTAAATAAGTGCAGCTGTGAGTAGAAGACTTAACAAACTAAAACTTAAAGAAATTCCTCATAGAAAAAAATATTAGCTTATTGTAATAAGCCAGAATGCACATGTATAAAGTATCAAAGATACTTACAACACAAAATCATGCATTGAATAGCATGTTATAAAGATTACTGTTTAACACACTATGGCACAAAGATTGAAAATAAACATTTTTTACAAAAGAGTTGAATTAAAAGACAATAATAAAAATGACAACATCAGATAGCAGCAATAGCCAAAGATTGACACATTAAAATACAAACTAAAATTATAAGCTAACTAGCTAAAGTGCTAGTTAACTCAGAAGCCACAAAAAACTTTATAAATTCAGAATTTATAAAAAAGTTACAATTATTAAAAAAGACAAAGCAGCAGCTAATATCAATTTTAGAACTCAATAAAAAAAACTTAAAACAGTTTTTAATCACAGAGACAGAAATAATTCTAGTGTTAATACAAAATCATTTGAAGTTACTCAATTTTAATATAATCAAGGTTGAAGAGTATAATGTAATACTTAGAGTACCATGGCTAAAACAACACAATTTAAAGATTAATTGAACACACAATAAAATATAATTTATGAAATGTACATGCAGAATAAAGCTAAAACAAAATCACTTTCAGGCTTTCAAAAGTTGAGTAGATAAAATAAAGTCAATTACAAAAGAAACTGAGTTAAAAGAAACAATTAGTGACTCTAAATTGAAGGAACAAGAAACTTCTAGAAAATCTACAAAAAGCAAGTTAACAGATAAGACTATACAGAAGAACATATAAATTTAAAAGAGATAGCATAGTTAGACATTATACAGCACCACAACAAATAAAAAAGAATTATAAAAAGTAACAAAACTAACAATTCTGAAGAAGTATAAGCAATTCCAAAATCTCTTTAATTTTAGTATTAATAAAAAATTACCAGATTATAAATTATTTGACTATAAGATACTTTTGATGAAAAAGAAATTACTAATATGCAAACTGATTTATTAGCTATCAGAGAAAAAATTAGAGCATTAAAAGCATACATTAAAAAGAATTTAAGAAAAAATTATGTGCAATTATTAACATCACCAGCAGAATATTCAGTTCTGTTTGTACTAAAGAAAAATGAAAGTCTACAACTATGTGTGAATTACAGACAACTAAATGTAATTATAATAAAAGACAAACATTCACTACTGTTAATTACAAAAATACAAAATACAATACAAGAAGCAAAATGATTTACAAAATTTGATATTGCAGATGCATATAACAAATTACAAATTAAGCTAGAAGAGAAATGAAAAACAGTATTTAAAATCAAATTTAGACACTATGAATATAAAGTTATGCCTTTTGGACTTATAAATACATCAGTGACATTTTAAAGATTTATTAATTCAGTACTAAATAAACATCTATTTGACTTTGTTGTTGCATACTTAAATGACATTTTAATATTCTTTAAGAACTTCAAAAATCATGTCAGGCACATTAGAATAGTACTACAAAAACTACAAATAGCAAAACTACAACTCAAATTAAAGAAATGCAAGTTTTATATTCAGAAGATAAATTTTCTAAAACACTAAATTACTCAAAAAGAAATACAAACAAATTAATACAAAATTTAAGCAATTAGAAATTGACCAACATCAACAAATCTATAGAAATTACAAGCATTTATCAGAATGATGAATTATTATAGACAATATATTAAATAATATGCAGATATCATAAAACCACTATTCAACTTATTAAAAAAAGAGAAAAAGTATCAGTGGATGAAAATGCAATAGAAAGCATTTAAAGAAATTAAAATAAAAATGATAACAGTATTAGTAATCAAACAACACAATTCAATAAGAAAAACAATTATTAAAATTGACATATTAAAC
This sequence comes from Paecilomyces fulvus, assembly GCA_029606305.1. NCBI lineage: Eukaryota > Fungi > Ascomycota > Eurotiomycetes > Eurotiales > Thermoascaceae > Paecilomyces > Paecilomyces fulvus. Next base: position 97,890 of record JAPVCG010000016.1, on the reverse strand, counting down.
TATACAATAGAAGTAGTGATGTCATAACTGAACAATGATAAAAAATTACACTTAGTGATTTACTACTCAAGAAAAATGATATTAACAAAACTTAACTATAAGATCTATAACAAGAAATTGCTAGCTATAATAATAGCATTCTGATATTAAAGAGTTTATTTTGAAGAAGTTAAATACACAATCAAAGTAATCACAAATTACAGAAATTTTATTTATTTTATAATAATTAAAGTGTTAATATGAAAACAAGCAAGATAAGCAAAAATGTTAGCCAACTATAACTTTATAATTGAACATTGTAGTGAAGAATAAAATAAAAAAGCAAATGCATTCAGCAAACAATTAAACCACAAGAAAAAAATTCAAAAACCAGAACCAGTGCTATTAAAGCTATAAAAGAATAAAACAATAACATATAATTATTAGACAGCAAGACTAGCAGCCACTATAACTATTGAGAGCCAGAATAATGAATTAATGCAGATCATCAGATAAAAAATTGCAAAAGATAAAAATTTTAAATTAATCAAGAAAAAAACTGACAAAATGACAGAAGAAAATGAATTCATTTATTACAATGAATTAATATATGTATTATTCACAGCAAGAGAAAAAGTGATTAGATAATATTATAAACCACCAATCAAAAAACATTTTGAAATGGAAAAAACAGAAGAATTAATATTAAAAAATTTCTACTTTTTGAACATGCAACAAATAATATACAAATACTTTAAAAAATGCAACACTTGTCAGAGAAACAAGACAGTAAAACATTTACCATATAAAGAATTACAATTATTTGTGATACTCATTTGCCTATGAGAGTGAATTATCATGAATTTTATTATATAACTATCAGAATTAGAAATGAACAGAATTATATACAATACTATTCTCACAGTAGTGAATAGACTAACAAAATACATATACACAATATTAATAAAAACAGATATAACAGCTATTGACACAGTATACTTATTACTTCAATATATGTTTAGTGAACACAACACACTAAAGAGAATTACAACAGATAAAGATTTACAGTTTACATCAAAGTTATAAAAAATCTTAATAAATATAACTAGCATTAAGCATAGACTTAACATAGTCTATCATCCACAGATAAATAAATAAACAGAAAAAATAAACTAAACAATTGAGCAATATCTACAAAACTATACAAATTATGACCAAAGTAATTAAGTTGAACTGTTACTTATGGCACAATTTGCATACAATAACTCAATTAATGCAACAATTAAGAAAACATTATTTTATATCAATTTTAAGTATAATTCTGAATTTGACAGTGAATCAAAAAAAAACATAAGAAGTCAACTACAAAGCAGAGAAAAAAGTTACACAGCTATGAACATTACATGAACAACTGCAAAAAGATATCAAATTTGCAAACCTCAGAATGGCAGTTTACTTCAACAAAACATATTAAAAGAAATCTAACTTAAAAAAAGAGAAGAAAGTATATTTACTATAAAGAAATATTAAAACAAAACAGTCAAGCAATAAACTAGATAGCAAGAAAATTAAACTATTCATTATCAAAGAAAAAATTAGACCAGTGAACTACAAATTGAAACTCTTAGACAGCATAAGAATACATTTAATTTTTTATATCTCATTATTGGAATCAACACCACAAAACACTCAGATATGAAACAAAGAAATTGAAACCACAGAAGAAGAATATAAAGTTAAAAAAATTTTAAATAAATAAAAAGTCAACAGACAAACACAGTATCTAGTGAAGTGAAAAAGATATGATATTTTAGAAAACACTTAAGAATTTATCAAGAATTTGACAAATTGCTAACATTTAATGAAAAAATATCAAAATCAACAGAAGTTCAAAAGTTAAAACTCAGATTAGAAAAAAAACTATTTATAACTACAATCAAAGAAACAGAATTAAATTGAGATATAACCTCAAAATCACAACAAAGAAAAAAAGCACTTTAATTATAAAGCTCTTGCTGACACTCACAAAGCATCTTATGCTCAGACAACTTTTTAAATATACATTTTTGAACAACACTTATTTCAGTATATAATTGATTGATGCATTTTTAAAGCAAGCAAATATCAAAATCTTTAGTGATTAAAATGAAAGCAATTTAAGCTTTTTCTTTACAAAGTGAGTCTCACTGGCAATTATTCATAATAAAACTAAAGCAGTGAAAGTTATAACATAAATAAGAAGAACAAGAGAAAAACTAGAAATTAAACACCACACATAGAACAGAAGACAAAAAATAATAATTACAAGAAAAAAAAACAATAAAACTATTACTATTTATCTGGTCAGCAAAAACCATATACTCTTTATAACAATTGTGTGGAACACAAGAAAGCTTGCAAGAAAGCATCATAGTATATTTGAAATAAAGCACAGCAAAATCACTTACAGAAAAGAGTTAAAATCTCAATAGTGATGTAAATGAGTGCTCTATTTATGTCTGTGTCTTCAGAGATGAAGACCTTGAAGAGAAAAAATGATGTTATAAACTAACCAGACAAGCAGCAAAAATACACAAGAAGAATAAATGAAACCTCACAAAATGACAACAAAAATTAATCAATCACATAACAATAAAAAAATTCAAAATCATGTGACAGAGAATAGTTTATAAAGAACTATAGAGAGATAGTCCACAAGGGACTAGAGAATTATAGTTCAGTAAGGACTACAGAAAAGAAGTTTATACAAAACTAAAAAAAATCATAGAAAAAAGACTAAATCATGAGTTATATAAAAATACTCATTTATGCCTAATGAGATGTATTTAGTTCTTTGCATTTAATAACATTTAATTATCTACATTATCTACTACAGGTTAGTAAAACAGTAACTGAAAGAATTACAATTTGACTAGGCTTTACTTCTAACTTAGCTATTGTTAGTTAGTTATTTAGTTAGACTCACTGAGTTATACAACATACAAAGCTTTATTCAAAGAACTGTGGTAAGCAGACTGCATTAATAGCCTACAGAAGATCTAAAAAAACTTAAATCATTGAGAAGAAATTAAATATATATTTCACTTAAGCTTTCCCTAACAACAGTACAATAGAATAGCTAAAAAGAATTCTGAGGTGGTAACAGAATCTCATTAAACATGCTTAGGCAAAGCTCAAAAAACACATATACAAGCTCAATTCAAATATTAAAAATATGACAGAGACCAAAGAAGAGCTTAGAACTTCTTTTAAGAAGCTCATTTAGCAAATGTGAAAGAATTTAGATCAGAAGTATTTCAATAAATTAATCAAATTAATGAAGTCAAGGGTGAACATGGTGTTGCTGGCAAAGAGATGGTATACTAAATACTAGGGACTAGTTCTAGCTAGGTAATTGAAGAAACATCATTTTAAATGCCATACTAAAATTCTAGATGTTCCTGGAGCTCTAAGGGTTGAATAGTATTCAATTTAAAACTATATATATTTTCATTGGGTGGGTGCGGGAAGCCACATGACCGGAACTTTTGATGGAGTACAGTATTCCTCATATTGTTCCGCTTTAACAAAGTTCAGTTAAGAACCGGAGAAATGGTTTAACTAGATCTTTAACCGTCTGACCAGCGCCGGGGCCTTGGGCCATACAACATCAGTCTTGATTTCCCAATCGAGATTATCAGAATTCGATCAGAATGTGACGTTCTTCTAGAGTCGATGAGAATGACGGTAGCGCGACCGGGATCTAACTTGGTGAGCGCCATGGAAACTCTGTTCTTCCGACGTCATTATCTATGATCCAGACATGACTAGGCGACTTCAGGTGAGGATAATGCCGTTGGTTGATTTGAGGTTTTACCTGGGAGGATTCATCATCGTCCATGGCTCTCAGGGGAGGACGCGCGTGCCTGGACTTAACGGCCCCTTGGCGTTTCCGATGATGAATTGAGTCCAATGACGAGGCCAGTTTCTTGATTATCAAACCTCCTCCCAGCAACTCTCCAAGATGCGATCTCTCCCGTCTCGCGATCAAATGGATGAGCACAGCCATTCAGATTTCAGGAAGTTAGACGCAGCCCGCGCAACGTCAGTCGATCTGGAAGTATCTTCCCAATTGTCCGTTGTCAGTGGACGAGGAGAACACGGTTCCACTGATGATCTTCCACCCGGGAGGGAATCCCCTTTACAATGGGTCCCATGGTCCACGCTTGTTCATATGGAACAGTCGTCTATGAACGAACCTTTAACTAGCCCGCAAACTTCGATGACTAGCCTCTGATGTAGAGGGGAGCTGTTGCTCGACACCCATTTCTTCTCAAAAAAAAACTCTACCCAGTCAAAGCAACACTCAATGTTCTGCCCTGCTCACCACCTTCCCGATCTATGAGCAGAAATGTGGATGAAGGCGTGGGGGAAACTCTCCACGGCACCAGGACGCAAGATCAGCCGCCTGCTGATTGCCTCCGTGCTCGTGGTGAGCTGTCTGGCGCTTTATGTTAACTTCAACCAGGACCAACTCCTGTCCAGAATCAAGAAAGTGAGCGCTTCGCCTCCTCCATCACTACCGCATTCGTGCGTTGCGGCGCCCGAGACCATCGAGCGATACCAGCTTACGAAGCCGGTGCAATACCTTCGCCGGGAGATCGTAGCAAGTCGATCATCATCATCATCATCATCATCATCATCATCAGACCGGAACTTCTCGAAGCCAGTGGACTCTGATGACCTGAACTTCTCGGAGCCAGTGGACGTCCCTCTGTTCGATTATCGTAGCTCGAATCTGTCCGCCCACCTTCTTGGGGAGCAAACGTTGGACGCTTGCTCGCACCCGATCACCGTGAAGCTCCCGGCGTTACTGCCGCAGGTGGATGCCTCACATATCGACTTTGGCGTCGCGACCACATACGATCGACTATACGAGTCCCTCGACCAGTTTGCGCACTGGGCAGGCCATAGCAATGCGCGCATCTTCGCTCTGATCGAGTCGCATCGCGGCCACTACGAGTTGACGAACAAGGCTCAGAGTTTGGGGATCGACTTGCATATTTTCACGTCGAATATCGAGTACAACGCGCGATACTTCTCATTACTGAAGCTCCTCCTGGAGAACGCCGTGGAGGAGACCGAATGGTCCGTCATCATTGACGACGACACTTTTTTCCCATCGATGCCCGCGCTCGTGAAACGACTCGACCAATACGATTCCTCAAAACCACTCTACATCGGCGGCTTATCAGAAAGTGTCCCGCAGATCGGCGTGTTTGGAGTCATGGGCTTCGGCGGCGCCGGCGTCTTCATCTCGAAGCCCCTTCTGACTCAGCTCGGAGATGTCTTCGACGAATGTCAAGCAATCGGAGGAACAGGCGACAAGAAGATCTCCCACTGTATCTACCAGCACACCACGACCAAATTCACCAATGACCCGGACCTGCGCCAACTCGACCTCATGGGCGACGCATCCGGTTTCTTCGAAGCCGGCCGAAAACAACCCCTTTCCGTCCACCACTGGAAATCATGGTACCAAGCCGACATGATCAAACTAGCCACCGTCTCGACCGTCTGCGGCGATGCCTGCTTACTCCGCCAATGGCGCTTCTCGGACGGCTGGATCCTCACGAACGGCTTCTCGATCATCAAGCGCGGCAAGGACATCCCCCCAGGCACGATGGAGCGAACATGGGACTACCATAATGGCGCGGTGCTGGACTCATACCTCCATGCCTTGGGCCCCCTCCGGGAGAAAGATGAGGGCAAGTTCAGCTATCGTCTTGAAGACTCTTATATTGAAGATGGGCGCGTGAGACAGTTCTATATCCATCGGAATAGCTCCAGTGGAGATCGTGTTATTGAATTGGTGTGGCGGACTGAGTGATGAGAAATATCAATTGTCATATCTGATTTGGGTGGCGTTGGTTGTGTTGCTACTTTTTCTTCTAAGGGGGAGTTTTTTTTTTCACAATCATTGCTTATTCCCCGAGATGGAGAGGGAATGATGACTACTCCTCTTGTCTTCGCTCTTGTCTTTTTTTATTCATTTAGACTGATATCCACGGTGGTATTAGATACCGGAGGCAAGAACAGATGATTAATGCCGATTCTTATAGATTACTATGACCCCCTTGTTTCCTTTTCGGGGGAAAAAGTTATGTAATGCATACGGGTGGCAGGAAATAATAAATGAATATGAGAGGTTTGTTTTTGCCCCTGAGGAGAGAGACAGGAATATTCAAACTGAGAAGGGTATGTCGCGAATAGAAGCAGTCATTTCACATAACTAAAGTGGTCATAGCCGGCGTGACATTTTCATCATTGTCGAATTCAGTCTCTGAGATTTCTTCTTCTCTGTTATTCCTAGAAAACGAGCCGTGGCTGATCGTCTTGGGCGTGTCGAGTCCCAGTATACTCCGGGAGCGGTCCAATAGCTCGGGAAAGAGATATGATTGTGATCCGCGGCTCTTGGACAGGGTGTTGAGTATGCCCCAGAGTAATTCCCTTGGATCAGCCATTGCTGCTGCGAGGCGCTGCATGGCTGCTGGACGTAAGGAGCAGGCTACGTCCGCGACGGAGGTGCCTAGATCGAAGAGCTTTTGTTCCTGGTTGTTGTTTGTTAGATTGGTTTCTAATTTCTAATTATTGTACATTTACAATAGGTGGGGGTTTGCTTACCATTCCGATTCCATGTGCATCCAGCGCGCCCTGAGACACGGAACCTACCACGTTCATGACGGCTTTTCCGACCAGGACTGGAAGATGAAAAGGTAGACCCGGACCGGCTGGAGGTGTAGACTGAGGAGAATGACCTAGGGAGAGCTTCCACATTCTGGCTTGTAGCCACTGCTGTGTGACTAGGATATCGACCTGCTGGATCTCCAGGACTCCGTCCAAGGAAATTTGGTTGGAGAGATTGGATTGGATGGTGCCGGTAGGAGGGAGCTCGGAGTATCTGCTATCACAGCCAGTGGAGACCCAGTCATACAGATCGACCGTGAGATTCTCGAAGATGTTGATGAGGTTCAAGAAACCGTACGCTAGAATGGGGTCGTCTGCATAGAGAACCTTGGGCTTCTCGATGGAGTTGCGTAACATTACGGGTCTGGCCCGTTGTAGTGCATATGCTCTGTGGAGGGGAGAATATTAGAGGCCAGGGGTACGGACTGGGGTTTGTGTTGTGCCATACCTTTCTGTCACGAAAAGTAGCCAGAATACTCGTCTGCACTCCTCTGCATCCACGATATCCATAGTGGAATAGGTCGATTCCCGATGTAGTCCCAGGCTATGTGCCATGAATATACTTTGGTTCAGGTAGAACCATGCGTGAATTTCTTGATCCAAGTTTCCGTAGGAGGCAAATAAAAAGAACGACGTTAAGATACTTTCGATATTGACATTTTCCAGTAGATCCAATTCTGCTCTTGCTCGCACGGCCTCTGCGAGAAGGGCCTCTCCGCGCATTGATGAGGGCTCCTGTACTGTAGTAGGATCTGCTCCCTCCGAGTCCGGCATTGGTCTATCGCCATCCAGATTCAGCTGGATATGAGTCGCCGCACAGAGTGATGCCATGAAGGCGTATCGCTCGGAGGACAGCTTGAGCGGCTCCGCACTGTCGGATAGTAGCTGCTCCCTATGCACCACCGGCATGATGGGGAAGAGGTATTTTAAAAACACGTTTGCATGCGCCAGAAGGACCAGTGACGACAGGCGTCTCGCATGCGGACGCAGAGCATCAAAGTCATGTTGTTGGAAATTTATTATTGACTCTGGAGTGGATTTGGATTCATGGGATGAATTATTATTATTGCACCATACGTCCTGGCACACGTTCGGTTGAAATTGGCCTTGTTCTCCAGACCATGTGGATGAGGCCGAAGAGTCCGCCGTGTACAGATCACTGCTCTCGCGTCTTCGAGTGCAGGGCGCGGTGTTCCGATGATCCTCCCTGGAGTCTGGCGCCAATGGATACAGCGTACGGAACTTCGGCCCTTTCCGCTGGAGGACGTAAATGTAAGAGCATGAGAGAAGTAATCTCTGGCATTTATCGCAGGGGTTGGCCCGGTTGCATTTGATCTTCCGCCGACGACAGTTGTCGCACGCTTGCTTCCCCGGCTTTGGTGTTGATGTTGCAGACGACTCCATTATTGCCCGCGCGGGAATTGAAAGAGTAACGAAGTAATCCCCGGGAGACGGATCATATGTATACGATCTTTTGACTTGTATAGAACATCTTTCGCCCAACCCGGAGACACCTAGGTCTGTCTAATCCTAACGAGCAGGCCGTGTCTATCCAAACCCCTGGCTGGATGACGTGACCTTCAGGATGGAGAGATCCGGGGAAGACCTGGGGAAGTCCCTTAGGGGCGGGGTTGATGGCCGTTTCGGTGTCCGGTGAGGTTTTAATTTCTCTGTTCTGGCCCCTTTTCACACATCCTGTCTGGGGTTCAGAGCCCATCCGGTACTCCGTACACTAAGATTGTAAATTCCCTCCTTGATCCCAGAACTTATCGTGGTTGTCGAGGCATTTTTGCTCTGCTGCCATGCTGACGATTTTGTTGTGGGAACTAGTTTTGTTTCTATCACATGCAACTATATTAGATGATTTTATTAAGGCCTGATACCAGATCGAAACAGGCCATAACTCCCGAGGTTCTTGGATAGATTCATCCACCTTGAAGCAGGTGAATGGATCTGTTTGCGACGCTTAACTGTGTTTTGATAATAGTCGCTTGAGGTTGCTTGATTTCTTCCCCAGGAACAAGGACGACTTACACGTTCACCCTGAGTGATCTGGTTAGTGCAGTGGAGCAGATTACTAGGGGTGAACTAGTAATGGGTGACCAAGACAAGTGTCTGCCCGATCAAGTCAGAATAAACGGTAGCGGGGTTTCAATTGAACACCCCCGCCTCTCAGCAACTTGTTCTATCTTTATGAGCCATTTTACTTGCCAACGAAGAATTTTGATTGATTCTGACTTCTGCTCCAGGAGGGTGACATGGCTTCGAGGACAACCTTAATGTAGCAGACAGGACAGACAAGATCACGCCATCAGAATGATCGAGAATCATGGCTAGTGCCTCTGTGACGGCCTGTCTCTGCAGTTTCTGTTCCGGTATTGGTGGATAAATCACTATAGCAGTCTCAACTATTGATGTACTCCAAATTCTGCATGATAGTCAGATGATCTCCTTCTAGAAAAATTCCGAGTGATCGCCGTTGGGTTTCTCGCTGCCTGATCGGCCATAATCTGATTTTGATTCATCCGTGCAGTCTTTTTGGCATGCAGTTGGCGTTTTGCTTACTGATCCCACATGAAGCTTGGGATTTCATATTTCTGAAATGCAAGGAACATGACTAAGAGACCGAGGAGAAAATATGCTTATCCTTGCGACGTCAGTGAGCCTAAGGGTCAAATTCACATGTATGGGCCTGTTGATCTTATTCACGAGATAGAACTTTCTCAATGGAACGCCTAAGAGGTAGGCTAGAACTTTGCTTTTTGTGGATTGGACCAAAAGAAGCTTTATGGTCAGATCTTTGCAAAGGCTTCCAGAGCCATAAGTCCTGCGAGGAATTAGACCGTATTCTATCTGTCCCCATCCATCTGTGCTGGGACACTCTTGTACTTAGTCACCAACCGGGCCGAACATATAATAATAAAACCGGAACAAGATGCATTCGAATGGGAAGCTTCGACGGCGCTGGATGGTGAAAACGATCGGCATCGCCATCTTCGGGGTTCGGGCAATTATCGGGGATACATCCAATCATTGGATGCGACAACCACGGCATCATGGACGAGCGCTTAGAAATTCTGAGATACTAACCTGGAAAGAAATGGCACGGAATGAGTTCCACGCAGACAGGGCGGCCCTTTTGAGCGTACCTGATCTGCCTACTCCCTATCCCGTCATATCATCAGGTGAAGCTGGCATCGCCTAAGATGCAGAAGCTCGAGAAGCTAAAGACGCCTAGCTAGGAGGGTCTAACTGGAAAGAATCGAATAGAGAATGCAACTCAATTTCAAGACTTGATTTTGCCGGTAACTTTACCCAGAACGCCAGTTTCTCTCTGAACCCCGCAAGAGTTAAGCTGGATCTGGAAGGTTAACAAAGCTTCATGGAGTTAGGTACCTTGGCTGGCCGGGGACAAAGCGGGGGAGCTCTCCAAGGCAACACATTCTTGGCTCTCAAGATGATCACACAATATAAGAACTATGGATGTTCGGTGAGCCGTTCACTGACAGCTTGCGCAGTGACAGACAGCGACGCAAGATTGGTCTGGTGTCACATCAATCCATAATATGGTTGGCTTCACATATATTTTGGCCAGCGCCTGGCTACCTTTGACGCTGGGTGCGGTGATCTCACCGACTGCAACATCCTCAACGTCATGGAGATCAGAGTTCACTGTACCAGCATCCGCAGACGTTGGACAGCAGCTGATAGCCAACATCGACGATCCCCTGGCGCCCAACGCGCAGACGATCTGCCCGGGGTATATAGCATCAAATGTGCAAAATAATGAATTCGGGTTCACGGCTACATTGACTCTCGCTGGAAAAGCTTGTAATGTATATGGCACGGACGTCGAATCATTGGACCTGACGGTGGAATACCAATCGACCGACCGCCTGAACATCAATATCTCACCAACGCATATTGGTGCTTCGAACAAGTCCTGGTACATTCTGTCTGATGACTTGGTGTACAAACCCACAGTTGACAGAACTGCTTCGCTCCAACACAGCGACTTGTCCCTCTCATGGTCTAATGAGCCGTCCTTCAGCTTCAAAGTCATCCGAAAGGCAACTGGCGATATCTTGTTCGACACGGAGGGTACGGTGTTGGTATATGAAAACCAGTTCATTGAATTTGGCAGTGTGTTACATGAGAACTACAATCTCTACGGCCTCGGAGAGAGGATCGACGGGTTGCGACTGGGAAATAATGCCACAGTGACCACCTATGCGGCCGACGCTGCAGACCCCATTGACTCGTATGTATTTCTCAACAGGCCTTATCAGCATTGTTTCTATTGCTTGGGGCCCCGCTGGTTGACATTCTGCTATCAGGAACATCTATGGAACCCATCCTTTCTACCTCGACACTCGATACTATGAAGTGGGTTCTGATGGAACATACACTTTGGTCACCACGAACGATACAGATCAATCAAAGGAATATATTTCTTTCTCTCACGGCGTTTTTTTAAGAAACGCACATGGCCAGGAAGTTCTACTGCGTCCCAAGGGAATTACCTGGAGAACCTTGGGTGGCAGCATCGACTTGTACTTCTATTCCGGTCCCACACAGGTAGAAGTCACCAAGAGCTATCAGACAAGCACAGTTGGTCTGCCAGCAATGCAGCAGTACTTCACTTTTGGTTTCCACCAGTGCCGCTGGGGATATCAGAACTGGTCCGAAATGGCCGATGTAGTCGCCTCCTTCGCAAAATTCGAGATCCCTCTGGACAACATATGGTAGGCCGAGCCAGAGCCGTCTGTCGGAAGAGTGTTATTAATGTGAACGTCCGAGTCTAGGTCAGATATAGATTACATGAAATCGTATCGTGACTTCGAGAATGATCCGGTCCGCTTTTCGTACAGTGAGGCCGAGAAGTTTCTCGGACAGTTACACGAAAACGGTCAGCATTGGATTCCCATTGTCGATTCGGCAATCTATACCCCCAACCCCGAGAACGCCTCAGATGCGTAAGTGCCTATCAATAGCTCCAGCTCCACATCCTTGTAAATACTTACACTTGCCATTAGATATGATACCTATGCTCGTGGAGAAGCTGACGGCGTTTGGATGACAAACCCTGATGGAAGCGTGTACATCGGAGCCGTGTGGCCCGGTTATACCGTGTTCCCAGACTGGCATAATCCTAAAGCTCATGAATTTTGGTCAAATGAGATCGCGACGTGGCATCAAAAAGTGGCATTTGATGGTATCTGGATCGACATGAGCGAGGTCTCCTCGTTCTGCGTTGGAAGTTGTGGCACTGGAAATCTGACTTTGAACCCTGTTCACCCTTCTTTCCTCCTTCCAGGAGAACCAGGAGCTGTCATTTACGATTATCCAGAAGCTTTCAACGTCACCAATTCTACCGAGGCGGCCTCGGCGTCTGCCGCTTCTTCGAGCCAGGCTGCGGCCACATCCACGGCAAGCGTGTCGACCACCGCCACGAGCTACCTTCGAACCACTCCCACACCTGGCGTGCGTGATATCAACTACCCTCCGTATGTCATCAACCACGTCCAAACTGGCCATGATCTTGCTGTCCATGCAGTATCTCCCAATGCAACCCACATCGACGGAGTTTCAGAATATGACGTGCATAATCTCTGGGGTTATCAGATCATTAACGCTACCTACCACGGCCTGCTGAAGGTCTGGGAAGACAAGCGGCCCTTCATCATTGCCCGATCGACATTCGCTGGCAGTGGTAAATGGGCCGGTCACTGGGGTGGAGATAATACGTCGAAATGGGCGTACATGTTCTTCTCCATTCCACAAGCTCTTTCATTCTCCCTCTTCGGTATTCCCATGTTTGGAGTGGATACGTGTGGCTTCAATGGGAACTCCGACGAAGAGCTCTGCAACCGCTGGATGCAGCTCTCCGCGTTCTTCCCTTTCTACCGTAACCACAACGTCCTATCAGCAATTCCCCAGGAGCCGTACGTATGGGCTTCTGTCATGGATGCCTCCAAAGCCGCTATGAAGATCCGCTACGCGCTGCTCCCTTATATGTATACCTTGTTCTACCTCGCGCACACCACTGGATCGACCGTCATGCGTGCCCTCTCCTGGGAGTTCCCCAATGATCCGTCCCTCGCCGCAGTCGACACGCAGTTCCTGCTCGGACCCTCTCTAATGGTAATCCCCGTGCTGGAGCCGCAGGTTGACTACGTCAAGGGAGTCTTCCCCGGTGTTGGAAACGGCCAAGTCTGGTACGACTGGTATACTCAGAGCGTATTCAACGCGGAGACCGGCGTTAATACCACCATTTCCGCTCCTCTCGGCCATATCCCCGTCTTCGTGCGCGGCGGAAGCGTCCTCCCGATGCAGGAGCCCGCCTTGACTACACGAGATGCACGAAAGACGCCATGGGCTCTGTTAACTGCGCTCAGCGGAAACGGGACTGCCTCCGGGCAGTTGTATATCGATGATGGAGAAAGCATCACCCCGAATGCAACCCTCAATGTCAACTTCGTTGTCTCGAACTCCCGCCTCGTCACATCTGCGCGCGGATCATGGAAGGAGAAAAACCCCCTCGCCAACGTGACGGTCATGGGAGTCCCAAGTAGACCATCCTCGGTGACGTTCAACGGCATCCCTGTGCTCCAGAGGTCTGTGTCCTATAACTCCACCTCAAAGGTCCTATTCGTGGGAGGATTGCAGAACTTTACTCGGAGCGGTGCATGGACTAATAATTGGGAGCTGAAGTGGTAAGGATGAGAAACTATGTGGAGGAATGGTAATATATTAGGACATAATCACTATCTAATAGTAGCATACTATGAAAAGGGGTCCACTGGCCTCTTTTCTGAGATCCATCTCAAGGAGAAATCAAGAAGATCTCAAGATGTACTTACAAGGCAGATTATCTTAATCATAATATACCCAACTCATATTATATGTACTGTCGCGCCCTAAAGTTCCTGTCAAATGGCATGTTTTCACATGCAACCACATGTTTTCATCCTCCTACCCACCTACTTCTCACCACCATATCACCATGCTGTGAACTCCTTTAGATAAAATTGATGCCAATAGTAGGCATGGCAAGGAATTAAGTCTCTATACACATGGTCTAATCATAGGCCAGTATAGGTTGGGAGCTACATCAACCCTCATCAGTCAAGAACTTCAAATTCCACAAACAATAGTCAATTTCATCATCAAACAAGACTCTGAATGAGACAATGACATATCACAATCTAGATCTGAAAGATTTAGAGTTCTATTTATTAGAAATAAACATTATGTTCTACTGCAGATAAAACACAATTTCTTTATCAATTACAATGTATTACAGCTGACAACTAAATTGAACTTTTTAAACTTCACATTTCTTCAAACTCTCAAGAAGTTAGGCTATGAACACTGATAGGCAAAAAAATAATTATTTCTCACTGAAAAACATGCTAAACTACATCTTGAATGAGCCAGAAAACATAAGAATTGAACATGAGATAAGTGGTCACAAATCATTTGAAGTGATGAATGTTTTATAGAACTTAAACAGAAAAAACAAAACCACTGAATCTTTCATCTCAACCAGCTTGGTGAAAAATAAAAGAAGAAGTATGTTCAGCCATATAAAAAAGGCAAGAAAATTTTCATTATGATTTGAGCAGCTATTTAAGGTAATAAACATTCAGATGTGATTTTTATAGCTCAGAATAAAAAGTCTAAATATAAAAAGTATTTTGCAAAGTTCTATTTAGCAGTTTTTAAAAATAATCTTTATTTCATATAAGAGCCAGGCTTGAAATTCATGCAGAATAATGCCTTAATTCATTTAGCTTAAAGAGTCAAAGCATAGTTTAAAAATAATAATATTTCAGTTATGTTATAGTCATCATACTTACTAGATTTGAACTCTATTGAACATGCTTAAGCAAAGCTCAAAAAATGCATATACAAGCTCAATTCAAATATTGAAAATATGACAAAGACTAAATATAAGAGGTGCTAAAGTATACAGAGTATATTACTAGCAATATAAAGTAGTGTAAAAAAACTGATACTGATATAGCTTTATAGTAAAAATATGTATAGAATTAATTTTTGTGTTACAAATCAATTATAAAGAAGCATAATTGTAACACTTTAATAAGATAAAACTACAGTGCAGCACTAAAGCAAAGCAGACAAGGTCACATGATAAAAAAATATATTCTTGGCAGTAGATGAAGCTATAATAAATATACCAAAATAGATATACTATAATATATCTACTGAGAAGATTATATCATGAGAAAATATATTAAAGAAAGAACTGAATATATAAGAATGCTTATTTCCACTTTGCAATTGTATTTAATTCTTCACACTTAATTTCATATTGTTTATTTACTATTTACTACAGGTCAGTAAAAATAGTATTGAAAGAATTATAATCTAACTAAGCTTTACTTTTGACTTAGCTATTGTAATTTAATTATTAGTTAGATCTACTAAGTTATACAACATATAAAGCTTTACTTAAAGAATTATGGTAAGCAAACTACATTGACAGTTTACAAAAAATTTAAAAGAACTTAAATTATCAAAAAGAAATCAAGTAAAAGTTCTGCTTAAGCTTTCTCTAACAACAGTATGATAGAATAGCTAGAAAGAATTCTAGAGTGGTAACAACAATGTAATTTTCAACTGTGTATGTATTTAACATTGCATTAATTATCTTTTTGTTGACAACTATTAACTTTGTACTTAAAAGTTTAACAAAAAACATGCTAAAAGACAATGTAACTATTGCTATAAAATAAAACATATAGCAAAGCACTATTACACACAACTTCAACTCAAAAAAAAGTAAATTGAGAAGTTAAAAAATTAAATATTTTAGTGCTATACACTGCTGTAGTATTAGATATCAATTCTTATTAACACAGCAATTTTGTTTTATTAATAAACATTTTTCTAAAAACTTTAACTGACATAAAAAAAGTTTAAGCTCTAATTAATTTCAGCATTAAATTAAATTTCATTAGCTAGAACTGAGTAAAATAACATTTACTTAACATTAGCAGCCATCTAGACAGTGTTAAAGCTATAGATGAATATAAAATCATTTCATATAGTAGACAACAAATAATTACTAAAGTAATTGATCAGAATAGTTTAACTCAAAAGCAAGACTATAATTATAAAGCAGTTAATATCAAAAAATATAATATTATACTCAAATACTTTTAGTTAGCCAAAATCAACTTTGATTTAAATATGTTATAATTGCTAATATAATAAATTTTAATGCATCAGATTCTACTTAAATTTTCAAATAAAGTTTAAAGTGTTGAAGCAAAAATGTGCTTGTGAATAGCTTCTTTAGCTTTTAAAAAACTACTTTTATGTTTTTAATCATTTTAAAGCACTATGTTTAAGTTTTTTTGATTTTTTGTTCTTTTCTGCTTTATACTTTTCTTTCTTTTTCTTTTCTTTTTGCAGTGCATTTATGTGCTGTGTGTCAAATCTGACAAAATTGTGCATATGCACAAAAAGTCTTTAATGAATTTGTAATAAAAATTCACAAATTTTAAAAAGATCTAAATATTTTACATACTTTGTAACTTTAATTATATGAGAATGATTTTAATGCACAATTGCTTTATTTTCATCTCTTTTAAGCTGATAATGAACTCAAGAAAATTTATAGTGTTTATTTTAAAAACACATTTGTTTAGCTTCACATAAAGTTTATACTTATGCAATTTTTTCAAAATTAGTTAAATATGCTTTTTATGTTTTTCTTCTGAGTTTAAATAAATAAGAATGTTGTTTAGATAAATAATGTAGCATATATTTAGCAAATCACTAAGTGTTTTGTTGATGTATACTTGAAACATTGCAAATGTATTCACTAGATTAAAAAGCATAATTTAATATTTATAATGGCTATATTAAATGTGAAAAGCTGTTTTTTATTCATCACTCTTGTGAATGTGAATGCAATAATATGCATTTTGCAAATCTAGCTATGTGGAAATTTTTGCATTTGTAAATTAATTCAATGTTTTTTTAATTAAAAGTAGTAAATAGCAATTCTTGATGATTATTACATTGACATTTTTATAGTCAACACATAAATGCATGGTTTTATTCTTCTTTGAAACAAACAGAATTAGTGTGCTTATTGAGCTTTTGAATGATTTAATTTACTCTTTTTTAAGTAAGAATTTAATATATTTTTAAAGCATTTGAAGCTTTTGCTTAGACAACAAATATAGCAGCTTGTAAAATAATTATGTCTTTGATAACAAATCAATTGCATAATTATACTCTGTGTTTTTTAAAAGAATTTTTGCTTTTTTCTTAAAGAAAACATTTTTAAAGTTTTTAAACTTTTCTGATAGCACTGGCTTAGTGATATTTGTGTTAAAAAATAAAATAATCTCATCATTGTGTAATGTGTGTGATTGTATGAAGAATGCTATGCATCTATTCAAAACTTTTTTCACACACATTGCTGAATTTAATATTTTTATCACATTATATATATTTGTCTTGCAATATGATTATATTTTTTTGCTTCAGTTCAAATTAAAATTGATTATTTATAGTTATAAGTATTTTAATATAGTGTTATAATTTTTAAAATCAATTGCTTTAAACTTATAAATATGTGTTTTTTTAACTTTTTGACTGTTTTTCACTGTGATCTCCACAGTGTGATGTTTATATGTATTGATTTTATATTCATTCAGAGCTTACACTTTTTTTGATAAACTTGTCTTATTTAACAAGTGTTTTTTAACTTATTATTGCAATATGAAGTTGTTTTCTGTGCTAAAGTTCATAAGTGCTCATGCACTAGTAAAACTTTGTGCAGTTGCAATTTTAATGTGAAAAGCAATGGCCATGAGGCTATGTTTTTGAAGATCAATTTCTAGCATTATTACAGCATTAAGCACTAGAAAATTTAGTTTTTTGTCAATGAGAACTTTATGTCTTTAATTTTAAATTTATTGCTTTTAAAAAAACAGTTCTGCTTTATGTGCTTTGACTTGTTGCAGATGAAGCATTAAATAAATTGCTTTTTTTTCTCTTCTAAGTTGCTTTTTGAGTTGTTTTGCATTGCTGAATAAAATTTTTTATATAATTTATTCTTTTAATATGAGTTTTTAAATGTGTTATTCTCTAACTTGCCATCATGTTTTGAGTTGTTTTTTTTGTTTTCTTTGCTGCTATGCAACTTTTTTTGTCACTAAGTATTTAATGTTTCTTTTTGGCTGCAAATATTGTTCTTCACTGTTTGCAAATATATAATAAACTTAAAGTATATGCCAAGTTCTGATTTATAATGATTCACTTCAAGTTGTACATTTTTTAGCATTTTAACTTACAAATGTTTAATTTGTTGTTGCTTTGTGTACTATTTAAGTAGCCATACTTCATAATGTCTTATGTGAATTGCAAATTTTTGCACTGACTGTTATAATTGTTATTGTGTATAATAAAGCATTTAATATATGTTGTACATAAAATTTTTAAAGCTGTTTAGTTATTATAGTAAGAAATTTTTGAATTTATTTCATTTAAATTTTTAACTTTGTTTCTTCATTTTTGTCTTTATGTTTGCTTACATAAACAGTAAATCACTGTCTAGATAATTTATAGCTTTATTGATTTTATAAACACTGATTTTAAATGAGCAGTTATACTGTGTAAAGTGCATTTTTAAATGTGCAAAAAACTTATTATATTTTTTCATATTAGTTTCTTTGTATTGCTTCTTTATTTTCATGTGTGAAGACTAAAATGCTTTCAAATTATTCTTTAACAATGTTTTTGTTTTAAATAAATCATTTTGTCTATGCTTTCTCACTTTTAAAAATGCTACTTCAGATGATACACTATGTGACATACTAGTCTACAATTCTTTGTGTGAAAATTTTAGAGTTAAAAAGTTTTTAAATTTGCTTCATTCTTTGCTTTTTATAAAAACTTTGATTTAAAATTTTATCTGCAAAGTTTTTAACATTAAAAAGTTTTTAAATCTGCTTTGCTCTCTACTTTTTATAAAAACTTTAAGCACTGCTTAGCATAATGTAGTAGCATCTTTGTGCTTTGCATTTTTTTATCTGCATTTAATGAACTGTGTTCACTTAAGTTCACATTTAGAAGTTTTTTTTCTTTTTAATATGCTTTTGAAGTTGTCACAACTTTTTTTGCTGCTATAGCTATAGTAGCTTTACTTTTGCTGCTTGCAGTTTGATTACAATACTTTAATTATTAATTATTTTTTCACTAACAATAATTATAAAGTTTAATAGTTTATTTTGTGTTATATCTTAATTTCTTGTGATAAAGCTTGAGAACTATGTTCTTTCTACTTTTTTTTTGTAGTAAGCACTGCAAATAAATTTACTATTATTTGTTTTAGTATTCACATAGCAATAGTAGTCTTTCTTTAGTTTTTTTAGCTTTGCATCTATATCTCAAAGGCTTTTTATACATTGTTTTGTGTATTTTTTTTATGCAAGTTTAAATCAGAGATCAAAAACTACTCTGTTCTAAGTCTAAAATTGCATCTTTTTGAAGTTATTTCATTGAATATTAAATTATTTCTTTTAGTTTTAAGCAATTAGAATTGTAAAAAATTTTAAATAGTATAATAAATAGCAATATTATATTAAGACTAATTACTAATTTTCTTGAGTATGCACTTTAAAATATGACATTATGTAATACATTAATAAATTATATGACACATTTAGCTTTAGCTCTTGAGAGCTATATCTAATCAGAAGTGTATATAAAAGTTTTATATACAACAGTATACTACGCAAGTAGCATGTGAGATGCATATGCCATGTGCTTTACAATATAATAGTGTAGCATGCAAGTAGCATATAAGACATATATGTTATATATTTTACAATTGTTTTTTTATATATTTAGCCTTTTAAGTGCTTAAGTGACTAAAAAATTCTTACTTTCTCTTTTTATCATTTATTGCTTTTGTGTGTTACTGTTTATAAAGCATATAAAACTTAAGTTTATGTTTTGTATATATTGTATTAGTATATTTATGTAATGTAATAATATAATATTAATATTAAATTTGTAAACAAAAAGCATTTTGATTTTTACACTGTCATTGACTTGTTGATGTTTAATTAACTTTACTTATTGTTAACTTGTTTTAAATGTAATATAAAAATATGTTACTCTGCACTGTTTATATGCATTATTTTTTTTTCTCAAACTATTACAGTAGTGAAATTGTAAGTTTTTTTTATTTCTCTTTATGCTTATTGCTGCAATTTATTTAAAATTAAAATTATTCTTCAAAAGTTGTTAGTATAGCCATTTGCAAAATTATGTGATATTTTGCATTTTCTTATTGTGATATTGTTGTTTTATAATAAATGCTTGTTGTGTAAATAATAGCATATCTGCACTGTTTTCTTGTGTAACAGTGTGTTATTGCAGCTAAAAGTTATACTAATGTTGTTGTAGACAAATTTCATTATATTAAAATGTTCTTGCTTAAGTTAAAAGTAATAACATTATTGTTATATTGCTGTTATTATTATTTATACTCATATTGCTTTTGCTGCAATTGCCACTGTTGTTATTACTCACATTTATGTCATCATTTGTGCTTGTGTGTTACCACCCTAGAATTCTTTCTAGCTATTCTATTGTACTGTTTGTTAGAGAAGGCTCAACAGAACACTTATCTGTGTTTCTCCTTGATGACCTAAATCTGCTTAGGTCTTGTCTGTAGACAGTTGATGCAGCCTGCTTACCACAGTCTGTTGAGTAAGGCTTTGTACATTGAGTAACTTGGTGAGTCTTAACTGAATAATGATAGCTAAGTCAGAAGTAAAGCTTAGTTAAATTGTAATTCTTCCAGTACTGTTCTTACTGACTCATAGTAGATAGTAGATAATATAATCAAAATTGAATGCAAAGAACTAAATACATCTGCTGGGTGGAAATGAGCTCTCTTATATATTCAGTTCTTCTGTTGATATACTTTCTCTTGGTATAATTCTCTCAGTAAATATACTGTGATATATCTATTTTGGTATATTTACTATAACTTCTTCTACTGCCAAGAATATACTTTCTTGTCACATGACCTTGGTGTCTGCCTTGCTCTAGTGCTGTGCTGTAGAGTCTCATCTTATCAGGGTGTCACAGTTGTGCCTCTCCATAGTTGGTCTGTAATATCACTTTCTTCTTTTAAGATCTTCATCTCTGAAGACACATAAGTAGAGTACTTACCCATGTCACTACTGGGACTCTGACTTTTTTCTGTAAGTAATTTTTTTCAAGCCCATTATGTCATCTGTTTCTAAGGCTAATCACAAGTGTTAGTATAACTGTATATGTCACAGTGGTTATCACTCATCTTTTCTGTGCAATTATTGTCTTTCTTTTGCTTGTCCTTGCATTATGACTTCCCAGGATAAAAAGTGTGCTGAGTGCACTCATCATGGTTACAAATGCAAATGTTTTCTTCATAGTGAGAAAGAATGAAATGAGCTTGAGTGTGTGAAGTCTAAGCTTCAAGAAAAGCTTTCTGCTGCTGACTTTGAACTTCAACAGCTGCAATCTTAGCTGAATTCAGCCTTTGCTAAGCATGCTTACCTTTGTCATCAACAGAAGTTTCTGAAAGAGCATAGTTTAAAAATGTTAAATCACAATGTCTTTGTGATGGATACATTGAATAAAGAAAACTCTCTGTCAGCTGAGAATATTGCTGAGCTTGATTGCCTTGCTAATGAAAGTAATCATCAGTGCCAGAAGTTATCAGCTACTTTTAGTAATTCTTCAATGAGTCAATTTTTTTGTGACCTGAGTCCCAGTTTTTAGACTTCTGTTGGTCTCAATATTTCCTCATCAGATGTCAATAGTTTATTAAATTCTTGATAGATTCTCAAATGTTCTCTAAGGTATTATATCTCTTCCACTTCACTAGGTATTATGTTTGTCTGTTGATTTTTCTTTCATCTAGAATTCTCTCAACTTTGTATTCTTTTTCTGTGGTTTTGATTTTTTCATTTTGCATCTGAGCATTTTGTGGTGCTGGTTTCAATAATGAGATATGGAAAATTGAGTGTATCCTCATGCTGTCTGGTAGTTTCAATTTGTAGTTCACCAGTTCAATTTTCTCTTTAATAATGAATGATTCAATTTTCTTGCTGTCAAGTTTGCTGCTTAGTTATTTTGTTTTGATATTTCTGTGTAGCAAGTATACTTTTTTCTCTCTTTTTAAATTAGGTCCTTTCTGATGAGTTTTATTGTAGTAAACTGCCATTCTGAGATTCACAAATTCAATATCTTTCTGTAGTTGCTTGTGCAATGTTTATAGCTGTGTCACTTTCTTTTCTGCTTTGTAGTTCATTTCCCATGTTTCTTTTGGTTCACTGCCAAATTCAGAATTATACCCAAAATTGGTATAAAACAGTGTTTCTTTAATTGTTGCATTGATTGAATTGTTGTATGCAAATTGTGTCATAAATAGTAGTTCAACTCAATTGTTCTGATCATAATTTGTGTAGTTTTGTAAATACTGCTTAATTATCTGATTTATTCTTTCTGTTTGTCTATTTGTTTATGAATGATAAGCTGTGCTGAGTCTATGCTCAATGCTAGTCATGTTCATCAATGTCTTTCATAATTTCAATGTGAACTGTGAATCTTTGTCTGTTGTAATTCTCTTTGATGTACTGTGTTTGCTAAACACATATTGAAGTAGTAGATATGCTGTCTCTAAGGCTATTGTATTCATTCTTGTTAGTATTGCATATGTATATTTTGTCAATTTATCTAT
The DNA here is from genome assembly GCA_029606305.1 of Paecilomyces fulvus. Taxonomy (NCBI): domain Eukaryota; kingdom Fungi; phylum Ascomycota; class Eurotiomycetes; order Eurotiales; family Thermoascaceae; genus Paecilomyces; species Paecilomyces fulvus. Next base: position 75,401 of record JAPVCG010000016.1, on the reverse strand, counting down.
CACTGTGAGAATAGTGTTGTATGTAACTTCATTCTTCTTTGACTCTGGTAGTTGTGTGATAAAATCTATAGTAATTCATTCCCAAGGTTGAGTGAATACTGCAAGTGATTGTAATTCTCTGTATAATAGATATTTCACTGTTTTGTTTCTCTAACAAGTGTCACATTCTTTCAAGTATCAGTATATTGTCTGTTGCATGTTTGGAAAATAAAAGTTTCTTAATATTAATTCTTCTGTCTTTTCAGTTTCAAAATGTCCTTTCATTGATGGCTTATGATATCTTTTAATCACTTCTGTTCTTGCTGTAAACAGTACATATATCAATCTGTTGTAGTAAATCAATCTATTGTCTTTCATTGTTTTGTTGGTTTTTTTCTTGATCATTTTGAGATTCTTATCTTTTGCAATTTTTTATTTAATAATCTGTATCAATTCCTCATCTTGACTCTCAATAGTCATTATCACTGCTAATGTTGCTGTCTGTTTGTTGTATGTTATTATTCCATTCTTCTGGAATTTCAATAGTGCTGGTTCTGGTTCAAAAACTTCTTTCTTGTGATTTAATTGTCTGCTGAGTGTGTCTGCTTGTTTATTTTACTTTTTATTGCAATGTTCAATCTTGAAGTTGTAATTTATCAATATCTTTGCTCATCTTGCTTGTCTTTGCATTAACACTTTAGTTGTTGTGAAGTAAGTAAGATTCTTGTGATTTGTGATCACTTTGATTATGTGCTTGACTTCTTTAAAATATATTTTTCACTGCTGAAATGCTGTCATTATAATCAATAATTTCTTGTTGTAAATCTCATAATTAAGTTCTGCTGATATCATCTTCCTCAAGTAATATGCCACTGAGTGTAGCCTTTCATTGTCATTTGGCTGTGATATCACTGCTTTAATTGTGTAATCTGATGTGTCAGTCTCAATGATTGTTTTCTTCACTGAATTGTGCTATTTGATCACTAGTGTTATTATTATTTTCATCTTCATTTCTTTGAATGCTTTCTGTTCTATTTTTGTTTATTGGAACTCTTTCTCCTTCTTCAAAAGATTGAATAATAGTTTTATGATATCTGCATATTGTCCAATGTATTGTCTGTAGTAGTTCATCATTTCAATGAATACTTGTAATTCTTATAGATTTGTTAGTACTGGCCAATCTCTGATTGCTTGAATCTTTAGTTAATTTATTTATATCTCTTTTTGAGTAATCTGATGTCCTAGAAAGTTCATCTTCTGAACATGGAATTTGCATTTCTTTAGCTTAAGTTGTAGCTTTGCTAGTTGTAGTCTTCATAGTACCATTCTGACATGTCTGACATAATCTTCAAGGCTCTTGGAGGATACTAAAATGTTATTCAAATAAGCTATAACAAAGTTAAATTGATACTTGCTTAGTACTGAATTAATGAATCTCTAAAATGGTGTCAGTGTGTTTGTCAATTCAAAAGACATGACCTTGTATTAATAGTGTTCAAACTTGGTTCTAAATGCTATTTTTCATTTGTCTCTAGGTTTAATCTATATCTGGTTATATGCATCTGCAACATCAAATTTTGTAAACTATTTCACTTCTTGTACTGTATCTTGTATCTCTGTGATCAATAATAATGAGTATTTGTTTTTGATTGTAATCTTGTTCAGCTGTCTGTAGTTGATGTAGAATTGTAAATTGCTGTCTTTTTTTAACACAAATAACACTAGATATTCTGCCAATAATGTTGCTAGTTCAATGTATTCTTGTCTCAATTTGTCATTAATATATTCTTTCACAACTTTTGCTTTTTTTTCTAACATTGAATAAATCAGTTTGCATGTCAGTTTCTTCTCTTCCATTAGAGATATCTTATAGTTAAATGGTCTGTGGTCTGGCAATCTTTTATTGATACTAAAATCAAAGAGATTTTTGAATTGCTCATACTCTGTTGAAATTGTTAGTTCTGTTGCTTCTTGCACTTCTCTTTTGCTTACTGCAGTATTGTATAGTGTCTAACTATGCTGCCTCTCTTGAGTTTGCATGTCTCTTTGTATAGTCTCATCTGTTGACTTGCTGTCTGTAAGCTTCTCAGGCTCTGTCTGTCTCTTTGTCTTAAGGCCATTAGTTGTTCTCCTCAACTCAGTCTCTTTTGTAGCTAACTTTATCTTACTTCTTATCTAACTCTCTGAGGCCTGCAAGTGGTCTTGTTTTGGCCTTATTCTGCATGTACATTGTGTAAACTGTATCTTGTTGTGTGTTTAATCAATCTTTAAATTGTGTTGTCTTAGTTATAGTATTCTGAGTACCATATTGTACTCTTCAACTTTGGTCACATCAAAGTTGAGTAACTTCAAATGATTCTGAACTGAGACTGATATTAATTCTGTCTCTGTGGTCAGAAACTGTCTCAAATTCTCTTTATTGAGTTCTAAAATTGATACTGACTGTTGTTTGGCTATTTCTAAAATCTGTAGTCTTTTTATGAATTCTGAATTTATAAAGTTTTCTGTGGCTTCTGAGTTAACTAGCACTCTAGCTGACTGGCCTATAATCTTAGCTTGTATTTTAATGTGTCAGCCTCTGGCTGTCACTGCCATCTGATGTTGCTGCTTTTATTGTTGTTTTCTGATTTGATTTTTCTGTGAAAAATATGCACTGCTGACCTTCATGTCATAGTGTCTTATACAATAGTTGTCATAACATGCTGTTTAATGCATATTCTTGTGCTGTGGGTGTTTCTGATATCCTACACACATATATTTTGGCTTATCACAGTAAGCTGATGTTTCTCTCTGTGAGAAATTCTCTTGGGTCTCAGTTTAATGAGTCTTTTGCTTATGACTATTCTCATCTGAGTTTAGCAAAGTGAGATTTATCACTTATGTCTCAGCCTCAGTTGCTTTATTATCTGGTTTTTTTTTAGTTCTAAGCAATCTTATCTTGCTTTTTGATTTTTTGAGTGTTTCACTGACTTTGTGTCATTCTTCAGTGGTGGAATTCTTATTGTTTCTTATTAGTTCTTTGTAAATCTGTTGCATACTTTGTTTTTGTGCATATTGTCTGATGATTTTATTGTCTAAGTTGTCTTGCTCTGTGATTTTCTTCATTTAATGTTGTTGTTTTTTTTCTCTTCTGTATTGCTTGATATTTGTAATTTAATTCATAATCATCTCAACATCTTTTAAAGTGTCACTTATGTCTTCATTCAGTTCTATCACTGCCATCTTCACTGTGTTGATGATGGTTTTAACTGTGAAGTCTGTTTCAGTTCTCATACATTTCACAATTTATTGCTTTTTGATGTTGTTATTATAACTAGGTTCTTTGAATGTCTTTCAGAATACTTTATTCATTTCATCTTTAATTTGTGTTATGATCTCATGTAGTCTTGTTGTCTTTTTGAGTGTTTTAATTAGTTCTTAATCTTTTCCTTCATATTCTGAATGCTGTAACTCTTTATATTGTGCTCATTCTTAGCTTTTAAGTTTATCACTAAAGTTGATCTCTGGAAAGTCATTGTCACTGATTTCATTATTTGTCATGTTAAGCTGTTGTGTTTCTTTCTTAAATGATCTGCAGTGTTTAGCTATATGCTCTTTCTTCTGGCAGTTATAGCATATGATCTCTTTCTTTTGCTTGTTCTTTGGCTTGGTCTTAGCCTTGTCTTTCTGTTGTGTTGTGTCTAATTTCATCAGTTATGGCCCATAAAGGTTTACTTTAGATTCTCTCTGCTGTTGTTTTTAATTGATGCACTATAAGTGCTATGTAAGTTGTTTATCATTTCTTTATTGTTTCACTTGTTGCTTGGCCAACTTTCTCTTATAAATTCTGTTGTTGATTTGTATGAATTATTCAATTAATTTGTTGATGTTGGTAATCAGTTTTTTTCTGACTAGTTTGTTCTGGACTTTTTCTCTTAGTTCTTGTTCATATGTCACAACCTGCACTTTATTCTCCCATTGCAAGTGAGACATGATTTGTTAGTACTGTGTTGCATACTGTCTGACTGATCTAGTCTGTTGAAGTTATCATAGTTTCTGTTTCATAACTTTGGTTTAGTTGATTACTTTAAAGACCTTATTTAATTCTGTAGTGAAACCTATGTATTCACTGAATACTCACTTGGTGATCTTATTTTGGTTTTCTTTATTGTTTTAGTTTTCTTTTCTGTTTTTTACAATAAGATTGATTCAATCAAATACTGATTCTTTTATGTAAAATATCTTTAACATAATCTTGTTGTAATCTCTGGTGATCTTTGTTATTTTGAAATACAATTCAAGCTGAGTGAGAAATGCCTGTAAACAGTGAGATTGTCCATCAAATGATTTAAGTTTTGATAGTTTGAGTTAAGTTGTAGTGGTCTGTTGTGTGTGTTGTGGTTTATTAAGTTTTTGAATTATTTCTTGAAGCTGTTTAAGTCTTTCTTTAATATCTTTTATGTTGTTCTTTTGTATTATTGTGTGCAATCATTCAATCTCTTCCATCAATTCTGAATTATTTAGTTCATCATTGTCTTCAGGTGTTGTCACTGGTGATGGCTATGCTGAGGTCACTGGTTCTGTAGTCAGTTACTTTTCTGCTGTCTTGAATGCTGATATGACAACTTGCTGTTTTTAGTTATAATACTTGAGCCTTTAGTAACAGGGTCAAGAGCATTCAATGTGTTATCACCTCAGAATTCTTTTTAGCTATTCTATTGTACTGTTTGTTAGAGAAGGCTTAATGAAACACTTATCTGTGTTCTTTCTCAATGATCTAAATGTGCTTAGATTTTGTCTGTAGGCAGTTAATGCAGCCTGCTTACCACAGTCTGTTAGGTAAGGCTTTGTATGTTAAATAACTTGGTGAGTCTCAACTGAATAACAATAGCTAAGTCAGAAGTAAGGCCTAGTTGAATTGTAATTCTTTCAGTACTGTTCTTACTAACCCATAGTAGATAGTAGATAATAAAATTAAATTAAATGTGAAGAACTAAATACATTTGCTGGACTGAAATGAGTGTTCTTATATATTTCATGATTTAGTTCTTCTTTCTATGATTTCTTATAGTCTTATATGAATTTCCTTCCTGTAGTTCTCACTGAACTATCTTCTTATAGTCCTTTGTGGACTATTTCTTATCACATGATATTGGACTCATTTATTGTCACATGACCTTAGTGTCTGTCTTGCTTTAGTGCTGTGCTGTAGAGTCTCATCTTATCAGAGTGTCACAGTTGTGTCTTTTCATAGTTGGTCCATAACATTAGCTTTGCATAAAGCTTATATTTATATAGTCTTTTTAAAATTAGTTAAATATGCTTTTTATGTTTTTCTTCTGAGTTCAAATAGATGAGAATGTTGTTTAGATAAACAATGCAGTATATATTTAGCAAGTTACTAAGTGTTTTATTGATATATGCTTGAAATATTGCAAATGCATTTACTAAATTAAAAAATATAATTTGATACTTATAGTAATTATATCAAATGCAAAAAACTATTTTTCATTTATTGCTTTTATAAATGCAAATGTAATAATATACATTTTGCAAATTTAGCTATGTAAAAATCTTCACACTTGTGAGTTGATTTAATATTTTTTTGATTAAAAGTAGTAAATAACAATTTTTAATAATTATTACATTAATATCTTTATAGTTAACATATAAATGCATAGTTTTATTTTTCTTTAAGACAAATAGAATGAGTATATTTGCTAAGCTTTTGAATAGTTAAATTCATCTCTTCTTAAGCAAAAACTCAATGTATTTTTAAAGTGTTTGAAGCTTTTGCTTCAACAATAAATATAATAGCTTATAAAATAATTGCATTTTTGATAGCAAATTAATTGCATGATTATATTTAATATTTTTTGAAAGAATTTTTGCTTTTTTCTTAAAGAAAATATTTTTAAAGTTTTTGAACTTTTTTGATAGCATTGGCTTAATAATGTTTGCATCAAAAAATGAGATAGTCTCACTATTATATAATGTACATAATTGTACAAAAAATGATATGCACTCATTTAAAACTTTTTTCACACACATCACTGAATTTAGTTTTTTATTGCATTATGTGCATTTGTCTTGCAATATGATTATGTCTTTTCACTTCAGTTTAGATTAAAATTAATTATTTATAATCATAAATATTTTAGTATAGTGTTATAATTTTTGAGATCAACTGCTTCAAATTTATGAGTATATGTCTTTCTAACTTTCTGACTATTTTTCACTGTGATTTTCACAGTGTAATGTTTATATGTGTTAATTTTGTGTTCATTCAAAGCTTACACTTTTTTTGATAAACTTATTTTATTTAACAAATGCTTTTTAACTTATTGTTGCAATATAAAATTACTTTCTGCACTAAAGTTTATAAACATTTATACACTGACAAAATTTTGTGCAGTTACAATTTTAATGCAAAAAGCAATAATCATAAGACTGCATTTTTAAAGATTAATTTTTAGTGTTGTCACAGCATTAAACATTAAAGAATTTAGTTTTTTGCTAATGAGAATTTTATGTCTTTGTTTTTGAACTTGTCACTTTTAAAAAAATAGTTTTGCTTTATATGCTTTGGCTTATTGCAAATGAAGCATTAAATAAATTACTTCTTTTTTTCTTCTAAGTTGCTTTTTGAATTGTTTTATGTCATTGAATAAAAGTTTTTGTGTGATTTGTTTTTTTAGTATGAGTTTTTGAATATGTTATTTTTTAACTTGCCATTACATTTTAAACTGTTTTTTTTGTTTTTTTTTTGCTATTATGCAACTTCTTTCATTGCTGAGTATTTAATATTTTTCTTCAGCTGTAAATATTGTTCTTTACTGTTTGCAAATGTGCAATGAACTTAAAGTATATGCTGAGTTTCAATTTATAGCAGTTTGCTTTAAATTGTATATTTTTTAGCACTTTAGCTTTCAGATGTTTAATTTATTATTGCTCTGTATACTATTTAAGTAATTATACTTTGTAGTGTTTTATGTGAGTAGTGAATTCTCACACTAACTGCTATAATTATTGTTGTGTGTAGCAGAGTGTTTGATATATATTATACATAAAGTTTTTAAAGCTGTTCAATTGTTACAGTAGAAAATTCTTGAATTCATCTCATTTAAATTCAGCCTTTATGCATAAAAATAAAGAAGTAATATAAGAAAGCCAACACAAAAAAATACAATGAATTTTTTACATGTTTAAAAATGCACTTCACACAGTACAACTACTTATTCAAAACTAATATTCACAAGATCAATAAAGCTATAAGCTATTTAAATAGTGATTTACTACTTATGTGAGCAGACACAAAGGCAAAGATAAAAAAGCAAAAAATTTTTAAATTTATCTCATTTAAATTTTTAACTTTGCTTCTTTGCCTCTGCCTTTATGTCTGCTTACATAAGCAGTAAATTGCTGTCTAAATGACTTGCAGCTTTATTAATCTTATAAATGTTGATTTTAAATAAATGATTGTATTGTGTGAAGTGCATTTTTAAGCATGTAAAAAATTCATTGTACTTTTTTATGTTGGCTTTTTTATATTGTTTTTTCATTTTCATATGTGAAGGCTAAAATGCTTTTGAATTATTTTCTAATAATGCTTTTGTCTTGAACAAATTATTTTATTTGTATTTTCTCATTTTTGAAAATGCTACTTCAGATAATATATTGTGTGATATATTAGCTCACAATTCTCTGTGTGAAAATTTTAGAGTTGAAAAATTTTTAAACTTGTTTTATTCTCTGCTTTTTATAAAGACTTTAATTTGAGATTTTATCTGTAAGACTTTTAAAATTAAAGAATTTTTGAATTTACTTCACTCTTTGCTTTTTGTAAAAATTTTAAATACTATTTGATGTAATGTAATAACATCTTTATGTTCTATGTTTTTTTGTTTGCATTCAATGAACTGTGTTTGTTTAAGTTTGTATTCAGAAGTTCTCTCTTTCTCTGAATATGCTTCTGAAGTTATTGCAATTTTTTTTTGCTATTATAGCTGTAGTAGCTTTGTTTTCATTACTTGCAGTTTGACTATAATACTTTAATTACCAATTGCTTTTTCACTAGTGATAGTTATAAAGTTTAATAATTTATTCTATGTTATATCTTGGCTTCTTGTAGTAAGGCTTGAAGACTATATTCTTTCTGCTTTTCTCTCTGTAGTAAGCACTGCAAATAAATTCATTATTATTTGTTTTAGTATTTATGTAACAATAATAATCTTTCTTTAATTTTTTTGATTCTGCATTTGCATTTTAAAAGCTTTCTGCACATTGTCTTGTATATTCTCTTTGTGCAGATTTAGATTAAAAATTAAAAACTACTTTGCTTTAAGTTTAAAATTATATCTTTCTGAAACTATTTTATTAAATATTAAATTATTTTCTTCAGTTTCAAGCAATTAGAATTGTAAGAGATTTTTAAATAGCATGATAAATAATGGTATTGTATTAAGACTAATTATTAATTTTTTGAAATATATACTTCAGAATGCAACATTATATAGCACATTGATGAATTATGTGACATATCTAGCTCTAGCCTTTGGGAGCTATATCTAATCAGAAGCACATATAAAAGTTCTATATACAACAGTGTAACATGTAAGTAGCATGTGAGATACATACACCATGTGCCTTACAAACTGATAAATAGTGAAGATCTTCATATAATTACTAAACTTTGCCATGTTGATATTTATCAGCATTGGCTCTGTGAACAAGCTCAGGCTGAGAAGATAAACATCAGCTGAGTGTCAACTGCTTTAATATTTGCTAATGGCCTAACCAAGCCATTATATGATGAAAAGCAGCAGAAATTCATTGAGATACTAGAGCTGAAAAATCTGAATACTTTACATATTGATTTGAAAAGTTAGAATAAAAAAAAATAATGTTGAAATATTCAGCTGAAGAGATGTGTCAAAAAGTGATATTTTTGATATTTGAGTTACTGTTTTTTACTTGCTTAGATGCACTAGTTTTTAGTCTGTTTTGTTAAACCCAAACACATAAATTCAGGTCCTGTTGTGATTCCCATAGAAAACAGGCACAACTACAACACTGTGACAACTTCACTCAAATTGACCCTGACATGCTCAGATTTTCCCTGTAATCTTGTTACTGTATTACATAAAATCTGACAATATGCAAGTGATGGAACCAAAAAAACCCCCACACATGAAGTTCTCTCTTTTGCAAAAAAAGTTAATCAATCAAGCATGCATGTGTTGGCAAGTGCAATATCTGTTTCATTTGTGGATATATAACAATTCACATCTTATCTACTTCATCTCTATAAGCAGGGTTCATTCAGATCAAGTAGGAACAGGGACATCAAATGAGGCTGACATAGTCACGCCGCAGCCTGATACTTGTACAAAGAGGACTGACTGGTATGACTTTTGAACTGTTTTGTTGTTCAAGAAGAAAAAGAATGAAAGTACATTTACATATTAGCGTCACTACGTGTTTATTTCATGTTTGTTGCTTTTTTTGGCTGCCCAAGTGGGAATTCTTGGAGTTGGTGGGTTCGGTTTTAGTTACTGTAGAGTACTTAGTTGCGCTGCAATTTATCGTTCTCCGCTCGAGAGTAATTGTACCGCAAGGGGGTTGGGTCTACTTCGTTGTCCCTTGAGTAGTTACCCTTTTTCCTTTTGGAAGGGGAGAATCATGGCGAAGCAGGCGTCGAGTATTAAGGCGTCCTGTCACTTATCGGCATCATGCAAAGATGACTGTCTGCTCGTCATCCAGATCCCAGTAAGTACAATGGGCTGAATATAAGAATTATTCAATTCCAATTTTACTTTTTTTGATGTCAGATACTATGTGTGAAGGTACAGCAACACATAGCTTGATCATGTTAGGGAGATTACTCTAGCAAAAAGGCATGGGCTGATCTCACAGTATATGCTAGATGTTAGTTACTGTGATATGTGACACATGTGGCTGAAGGGAGCGAAAGGACAGGGAGGATTGTTGAATGGGTCTTGTTGTCTTTTTTTTGTTGAACAGAAGAGAAAAGACAAAGCATTTAAAGTTACATGCTCGATGTCAGTGACATAGGCGATAGGTGAAGTTCCTCTTGTGGTTCATGACAAGTATACCGCTACTCTAAAGACTAGATAGAAAGAAAGTTTCCTGCGGACATTTGAGCGTAAGTCTCAACCATTAGGGATCTCAACCGTATTCTGTTGATGTTGGAATCCGCTGCAGTGCTCCCCTAGTCTAGGACGATCGTCTCGACGACCAGACTACTGTAAGAGACAGGCTGATGCAAGGTTGACCCGCGTGCGTGAGTCATACAGAGTAAATCAAAGACGCGACAACAGGGAGTCCACGTCAGACCGTCGAAGCGAATAACTCTACAAGACGGTAAGGGAGGATTCTCTGGCAGACCATCGACTTCGATCGGGGGAAAATGACTGGATACTTCTCGAGTCCCGGAATCGTAGCGATTTTGACTAAATTCCCCCATCCCTGTCTGATCAGCCATTCCGCTGTTCCCATCTCGGATTAGCACGATCAGATAACTTAGCTGACAATGGGGCTGGCGCCGTGAGGCTGTCAAGGACTCGACGCCCCTTTCTTGCATCGCCTTGGCATCAATCCTGGCTCCAGGTGGATGTACTCCATTCTACAGCCCGATACCCCTGGACGATCATGACGAACCAGGATCGCAATATTGAGGTTCTTTCCAGTCCGCGTCAGTCTGTGACTTCCCGCCATTCCATGTTTATTATTGTCGGGCATCCGTGCCAGGAGAAGTCGAGATCCAATCAGATATCCTGGCCGGTCAGGCCACTTTGAAAGCAAACAACGAGCCCGGCACCTCCACCATAGGGATTCACCTTCCATGTCAACTGTCATTTCTTGCAAATCTGCGATATTCACGGTCGAACGGCCCGGTGTCTGCTGACCAGCAACGCGCCCGGGAACCTGGAACCGGGGAAATCCGGATGCTCCAGAATTGTGTAAGTAGCGCGCTACCTTAGTTACTCCATCTTCTGGAATTATTGGGATTCTAGCGTGGTGGAGTAGAATGGACTAAGTACTGTACTTTATTATGGAGAGTTGCACGACGAACAGGTACCTGTAACGATGGCTTAGGCGTTTCCCAACCAGAGGGCCGGGAGCGACGGTTTAATCTGATATGATCCCAGGTGGGGCTAACTAGCCGACATCGGCTAGCCCCACCATGCCCGACAGAAAAAAAAAAAAGAGAAAAAAGTCTGATGGGACCTGTTCCATTATTACGGGGAATTCCGCTAAGAAAGACAAGATTGTTTTCTAGAGCATCATCGTTGCCTAAATTCCAGGACCAGTGGTGTGTTCTTAATATGACAGCGTTGGGATGGTGCGTCCACTCGGCTGTTGGGAGTCCGGCGGAATTCCTCCGGGCGTCTCCTTATCTGATCCGCGGGTGCCTTTTTTTGGCGTTGGATGACAGGTTGACAGGTGGTATCGTCGGGTTTGGTATTGTGGCGTGCACGTGTCAATCGGCTGGGATCTGGGCCTGTCTCGGACGCTGGCTCCGGGAGGATGACCTGTAACAAGTGTTCGAGGAACACGATCTATCAATGGGGACAAGAATGACATGTTGGCTGATGCATTCATCCGAGTTGTTGGGTTGTCAGGCTGTTTCTGGAGTACGTATGCAAGGGAGGCGATCAGATTAGATCCTCTTTTGCCGGTATTGGGTGTTTCCGGCGTTGTGGTTTCCTACTCGGCTAACGTATTGCCCGTCACAATACAAGTAAGTACAGTAGTACGTACGCTGGGTAGTCATGCCGTGATAGTATCGATTGGGAGCGCAGTTGATGTCTGTTCTGGCCAGCAGACACCGTGAGGAGAGGCTGTCATTGATTATCTGATCGGGCTAAGATATCCTGGCAACTTCAGCTGGATTCGGGGGGATGATGCAATCTGCAGTGTGTCGGTGATGGACAACCATCTGCTGCCCGTCATCCCCTCATTTGGCCTCCACGCCGTTCGTTGAACAGTCTGGGGGAAACTGCTGGGCTGATATTCCCATTCCAGCAAAAAGATGACTGGCCTTCACTTCATCGTGGACCAATGATGGATGGATGAAATGTCGTCGATCAACCGTTTCCTGCCAGGTGCAGTACTCTAGCAGGGCGGCAAACGGTCTGCTCTGGCAGAGCCGAAAGTGGCGGTATCGGTAATTCACCATACCAGCTTGGTAATGATGTCTGGATGATGAAGCCATGGAACGGTCGAATGGAATGTCTCACAATGCGAATTGGACAACAGTTTCTCGTAGACTATTCAGAATTACACATGATCTATCCTCGTAACTTGTTTCCTCTTCTTTGTTCTTTGTGTGACTTCTACGACCCGGGACTTTCCGCGGCCGAGGTTGTTTTAGGGAGCCAATTATTATTGGCCTCGAAAGTTTCCAGCGTCTTCTGTAATTTATTCTGTATCCGTTCCTGGGTTTCTTACTCATGACGACTGTCCTGTACTGTAATACCGAACTTAACGATTACCCACTCCACCTCCCGCCATTCCGCCATCTGTTCGCCCCATCCTGGAATCCCCCGTGTCCGTCGGATTCAGCACTCCATCCTCATCCCACACTTCTCTTTCTTCTGCTCCTTCTCTAAAGCTTGACTCCTATTCTAGATGCCAACAACCCTCGTTGCAATCTCCACCAATCTATTTTAAACACGCTCCCGCTCTTCGCCAGCTGTTGGCCTTCCCGAACTATATGATCCCACCGTGTCTTCCCTCCGTCCACCCGTCACCTCGTTCGCCGCAACGTCTCGCCGTCTTTCCCTGCGGGTGCCCTCCTCACTCCCTCTGAGACGGACAACAGCTTTCTTGTTTGATAGAAGATCGCCTCACAGCCCGATGGGTACGTTTCTCTCTACACTTTCCGTCCTTACTTTCCTGCGAGGATGTCAATTCCTCCAGTGGATGATCCGGAGGAATGGAACCGCTGCGCCAGTGGACATTGGACCTCATCAGATATCAGATAGTCCGCAGAAAGACCCAATGTGACATACAATGGTTCTTGCTGACTTGTGAATGAACGCAGTGCATGCTGTGGTAGCCCCATCGCCGTCGTCGGCCGCGATGGCGTCGACGTTGACACGCCACAATGGTCGCCCAGTGGTGCCAGAATCGGCGACCTCGCACCCAGACAATCCAGTTCCAGAAGAACCGCGAGACGTGCCCAATTTGACGGTGTCGGATCCCAACTTTGATGCCTCTCTGGACACACAATCGTCCCAATCAGTGAATCTTTCCGAGAGTGACTCGGAAGCCCCGTCCACTCCAGCGACGGAGCCTCAGTCGGACGATGGCTTGGAGCAGATCGATGATGAACAGAATGAGTCGTCCAGCCAGCCTGGGCGACGGAGAGCGTCGACGATCCTCATCTCACAGAATGCAGAAGATATGCAGAGAATCCTGGGACAGGTTGGTACTGGAGGTACACAAATGGTCGAGAAGGTTTGCTGCGGCGGGGGATGCTGCATGAGCAAGCCATTGAGAGATAATGGCTCCAGTTCCAGCGCCCATCCTGTGGTGCCTCCCACAAACAAGGCTTTCCAGAGTCTCGGGTTGAATCTCAGTCACCTGGCCCTCGACAGCGAGTTGACCAACATAGTCCCACTACCGGAGAAGACGGTCTCATTCTCTCCGGCGCCGGCCAGTGCTATGGATATCAAGCCAGGCCCGGCAGATCACCCACCAAAATTCGTCCAGCCCCATCCTCCTTACGAGGTCTACCGCGCTCCCCTTCACCATGCGCGAGAGCTCACCAAACCCGGTGCGCCCAAGCGCACTTACCACTTCGACATCGATGTGACAGACTATCCCACCGAAGGAGGCAACGTTGATTTCGTGGTTGGAGGAGCCATTGGAGTGTGCCCTCAGAACAACGAGGCAGAAGTGGAAGAGGTGCTCAACCTCCTTGGCATACCCAAGCCTATCCGCGACAAGAAGGTTACTCTTCACACAACCAAGGGGCGCTGGCCCACCATTTGGGGTGAGGACAAGCCCCGAGACATCGTTACCACTCGAAGGGAACTTTTGAGTTGGTGCTCGGACATCCAGAGTTACCCGCCTACGAAGCCTCTTTTCCGGCTGCTGGCTGAACATGCGTCTGAACCTAACGAGAAGAAGATTCTGATGTACCTGTCTTCGGCTCAGGGCCAGGGAGCTTTCTGTGACCTCCGCACTGGGTCCCACGTTACACTGTCGCAATTGCTGACAGCGTTCCCCTCTTCGCAGCCGCCGCTCGACCACCTTCTCTCCGTCTTGAACCAGCTTATGCCGCGGTTCTACTCTCTTTCCCAGGATCCTCTCGTGTCACGGACGGTCAAGGGTGAGGAATCACGTCGTCTGGTCGAAATTGCTGTCACTGTGCACGAGGCAGACGACTGGAGGGGTGGTAAGAGGACCGGCGTGGGATCCGGCTTCCTGGAGCGCCTTGCCCAACGGGTCATGGCTGCTGAAAGGGAGGGCAAAGACCCTCGCGCTCTTGATATCCACCTGCCCATGTTCCGGGGCCTAATGGCCAACCCTCTTGCCAGAGAATTCGCCTCGGATGGACCTATGCTGTTGATCGGCGCTGGTGTGGGTATTGCTCCATTCCGCGGCTTCGTTCAGAGACGCCTCAAGTCCGCAAACTGCGCCAACAAGGTCTGGGTGCTTCAAGGCATTCGTGACTCCCTTCTGGATGAACTATACAGTGGTGAATGGGGCGTTCATGAAGACAAAGTTAAGAAGGTGGTCCAAAGCCGTCGCGGCGAAAGTCGATATGTCCAGGAAGAGGTTCGTCACCAGGCGGACCTGGTCTGGTTTGTGATCAATTCCCTTGATGGACGTATCTTCGTCTGTGGCAGTAGCAAGGGCATGGGTGAAGGTGTCGAAGCGGCCTTGGTCGACGTGGCTATCGCCAAGGGCAACCTTAACCGCGAAGAGGCGCAATCTTTCTGGCAGCGCAAGAAGGATGCCGGCCAGTACATTGCTGTAAGCTCTTTTCTTCCCACTTGAGATTTTGTTACAGCGACTAACTTCCATTCAGGAAACATGGTAGACTTTTCTGGTGGTCACGCCGGTGACAGATCCTGCGAGTGGACTCGTAGGATCTTTAGGGGATATGTGGTATGATCATCACTATTCCTTGGATGTACATATTACGCTTTTGAGGATTCCCTGGATGTTGTCTTGCATTGCGCCCGTTTGCCTCATTTGACCCTATTCAGCAAGGTGGCATTTTTGCTTGTCGTCGTTCTTATCATCCAGCAACATGCGTACTCAGCATGAAGAACATACCCGGGCCGCAGGAATTTTCTGACCGTCTGGATTTTTCCAAACTGCACATTCGTCTGCTTTGCAAGCAGTCCTTGTCGTTATTACATTATTACCGTGAGTTTATTTATTTGCATTTAGAACATTCGGTGTATGGTCTTCGAATTAATGGGTCAGGGCGGCTATCTGTTAGAATTTTCAGTTAACAATGGGATATATTTACATAATTCACAGTACTTCTGTAAGACATTGCTTCCAGGCTCTCAAAATTCATAGTAAGAATACCTCTTTGCTCCTACAGCGAGTTAGCAACATCTCATCACTTGAGACGGAATTCTATCGCTCCGCTATGCATAGAATTACGATTGAGAACCCTGAAATCGATCCCTATGCCCCCGCCTCCCCCCTAAATTACTATTTACCCGCACCTACTCACCGCATGAAGACGAGCTGCACGACCCTCTGCGAAACCTCGGAATAGCAGGTGCCCACCAACCTGAATATCCTTTGATCAGATTGAATATAAAACAAGATGATCCGGGCCCCGTATAGCATACCACTTCAATTTCGCTCTTTACTTCCGTGCCGTGGTATTTGGTACTTGATTCTATTCTCTACCATTGTCATCTACCCTTAATAGGTTGTTTCCATGCCATGCCATTTCTTCCGCTAACAACAACTAGTTACTGTTTATGTTATGTTTCATATGAGATGTTCCTTTTTCCCAGCTATACAGCAAAGTGAGTAGTAGTAGCCTACACACCTTCATTCATCAAATCTGCTCGTGCTAGGGAGTCCCTGACGCCTCTGGCGCTAGGAGCTTGATAGGATCCCTCCTGTCTATATCACACACTGTAAATATCGCTCCTGGCCAACTAGATTCGGGATCTTGGCTGAGCTCTAATCCTGTCCTCTAGCCCACTGCGGGACCATCTACCCAGTATCGCAGACCGCTCTGAATCAGAGCAGTCTGACATTGTTTCCACGGCCTGGAACTGCCCCAGTATGCCTGCTTTGACCATAAAATCAGCAACGTGCACTGTCATCAGTGGATTTGTTATGAGCGTATCGTAATCGCTCTGGTTTGGGACCTTGTTGCCTATTCTTGCCCACATCCTTCTGCGTAGATCTGCTAGTAGCCGGCATTTTAAGTGCATGTGAAATAGAATATGAATTAACTCCACCTACGCAGATAAGATAAGCTCTATGCGTCAACAAGTCTATATATTTCCATCTTTTTAGATTCTTGGTTCACTTATAATGAGCTAGCTCGATGTCTGGAATAAGAAGCAGTGTGATATCCTATTGATAAAAAAAAGTAGACATATTATATAATGAAGAAGGAAGAAGAAGTGAACATGTATGGCAAGCATACTTCAATAAGGATAAGGGCTCTGAAACACTATATTATTTATTGTGCTATTAAATAGGCAATATGCCACATCTAGTTATAGACCTTGTGCAGGTAAAAGATGGTATTAGGATCAGATAGATAGTCTATATACGATATTGTATAGGGCGTCCATAATGTCATGATCAATAGCTTCATTTTAAGTGCATGTACTCACACTCCCTTACAGGGAGAGTGAGTTTGTTTATTAGTAGTTGATACGGTGACGATACTTGATGGACAATGACTAACTATCTAGGGAATACGACCGTCTCCTGTTCTTATATTATACATTCTAGTCTTTTTCACCCCTTGTATAGCGGAAGATTGAGAAGGGGGCACTTGCGGTTAGTGACTTGCGTTTGAGTATGCTGCTAAGAAAGAATCGGGAGCTTATCATTCAGATTCCAACCTGTCGTTCGACTCCATTTCATACATTAGCAGAAGAGTCTTCATCTCTTGTATTCAGTTTCTGTCAGTGTCTAGAAGCATGCTACCTTTTAATCACTCACAGAAAAGACGACCGTCTCCTCAAAAGGGCAATTAAGATCTCTTCACCTCACATTATTTGTTGGTTGACTCGACACTTCTTTATATACTTCTCTCAGCAAGAAGTCTCCTCGCTCTGTATGAGATGTAGAGTATAGAAGAGATAGACCTCATCCAGAAGAGAGGCGTTATTCAAACTGGCTTTTCTTGTCCCCGTTCTCCAATCTTTGTGTGTCTATATGTTTCCATGCGGTCTTTGACGGATTCTAGACGGAAATCGTGACAGCTCTCAGATCGGAACCGTGCGTAAGCTCTTATCGTAAAAAGGAGACTTAGGCGAGGCAGAACAGCCCCCCTCCCCCTTTCACTCAGCTATCATTGTGGGCTCCACCCTTCAAGGACCAGGAGAGGCGTCATCCCCAAGCTATATCGAGCGGCAGACAGACGAAGGCTAGGGGAAGGTATGCGGGCCAGTCTGGCTATGAAGAGGGCGGCGGGGACGTTATGGTGATATCCTACAAAGAATACATCAAATGTAGTCTATCATAATGTAGGTATTTGAGGGCTGGTTGGGTCTGGGATGAGATCATGAAAGATTTGTTTCATGGGGGATTTTCTGTACTCGTCAGCTCGCAAAGATCAGAATAAAATGGATAAGCAACACCAGCGAGAGGAACACTGTGATATGATTAGTGATTCTTAG
This sequence comes from Paecilomyces fulvus, assembly GCA_029606305.1. Taxonomy (NCBI): domain Eukaryota; kingdom Fungi; phylum Ascomycota; class Eurotiomycetes; order Eurotiales; family Thermoascaceae; genus Paecilomyces; species Paecilomyces fulvus. The sequence goes on along the minus strand of JAPVCG010000016.1, from coordinate 57,570 downwards.
ATAGGGAGCTAGCAAGTAACCTCATACTCATCATGTTTGCCAACTTCTATAGCAGTCCTACTGCAGGCCAAATGTCAACTAGTCATTGATCTGACAGATACAACTGGGTAGCGGAAAATGGTCCCTGTATGCTGTTGATTAGTTGATCTATGAATACATGTGGATGCATGCTTCTGGCAGAAAAGGCTCGAAGGCCTTTGATGATTGAGTGACTAGCGAAACAGTCCGAGCTGCACACAGGAGGGTAGCCCTGTGGCCTTGGGAAGGAGAAAAAGATGACAGGCCTATCAGAGGACAAGTCAGGAGAAGACGCATCTGTCTGTCCGGCGCGTTTATATCTGCAGGAGATGACTCAATTCCGTATGGGTAGGAGCTCCTGCATATGCAGGGTGTGTGTATATGGGCGCATTGCCTGGCTGACAGTTGCTAATGTCGGTATTTCCGCCCGAATCACTGAATTCTGATGGCTAAGCCCTTAGTTTCTGAGTGGAGATACCCTGAAGTGCGGTACTGTCGTAACCAGTTACTTGATAGGTCATAGAGAACTGGAATGCCAGGGTCACCATTCCTTTTGGGCATAGTTCTTGAACAGGTATTTCACTCAAATGCAAGGTGGATAGCCTTCCCGGAGAATTAACGTGGCAGGGGCTCTCAGGGTGAAGATCGGACTATGTACTAGTTTCAATTGAGAGATGAGAATCGGAAGCGCTCCCCACGTTCAGGATCTAGTCCCTAGCACGGAACACAATGCGTATTAGGGATGCAAGCGCCACCATCTATCTCTAATGTGACCTGATCGTGAAATATATTGTTACACCACCGGACACTGGTCAAGACATGGATGGCCAGATCTTACATTAGAATCGCGCAAATGGTAATGTTGGACTGGGATGTCCCGGAAATACTTACCGGACACGAGGTTCTTCTAGAATAAGAGCGTTTCAAACCGTGGGTACACGTACCAGTCTCAAAGCACGACGGACGGGAAGCCTGAGACAAGATTCTTTGAGAGTCTATCGTAACGTATGGCTAGTCTCCATGGGCCACCCTTCTATTGATCATTCTGCTTTCAGCTCCCCAGCGTGGTGGAGCAGGCGGCATTCGTCCTTTCGGTCGGTTCTCTTACTCCAGTCACTAGAACAAAATGGGAGTCGTGTCCCGACATCAAGCACAGTAGTTCGTCAAGTCTCGAAACTAGACTTGACAATTATTTCCTGTTTTCCGCTCGTATGCCCCAATTGGATGCCAGACACTAGACACAGATCATGTACCGGAAACTATTGGTGCAAACTGACGACTGGACTCCAGATAGACACCTCTCTGACAGCGATATTTGCCTAGCCTCCACTCTAATAATGGCCACAGGTCGAAGATTTCAGCACAGGGGAGAGACAGGCCACGGATACAGGCCCCAGCGCGGCGCAGATCCCAAGTTGTCGGGAGCATAGGAATGGCAGTGCGGAGATCTGCGGGTACAATACCAGTATCCATAGCATGCCACGAGGAAGCTTTTGCCCGCAGGAGCCCCTACGCTGGGATCAACTTGAGTCTGACACCCGCGGCCGTGCTCTGAGGATAGTGCGAGTGATTTTCGAGGGAAGAATGAAGCTCTTCATTTTCCCGAGGGTATCCTTCCATATAGAAAAGATTCTCACATGAGATCTCCATCATAGCTGCTAGCCTGAGCTTTAAGATATGCCAGGGATCTGAGTCGAACTAGCATCAGCAAAGAGGACCAGTGATGCATCGGAGCGTAGGTAAGGCAGGTAGTTGCCAGTCTCATCAGTATCGGCAACCACGAATGATAGGCACTCCGTCAAGATCTGCTTGTAGGTGAGCAGGTTCCAAATGGCTTTGGACGACTTACTACCATATCTCGAGACAGTAAACTTCCACCAAACGATCGACTAAGTGCCTGGACCTTGGGAAACCATTCCTCATGAAGAAAGTGGCGGAGACGATACCTTTGGTGGACGATATTGAAGTCCATTGGTCCCATCGTGAATCACGACTGTTGCACGGGTGTTGCGATCTCGGGGGTTTTTTGACGGTCGAGTCCCAGCTGGCTGCACAGGATAATAATACGATTCAGGGGACTTCGGCCTCTGATAGGCTCTACTAGTGTCGACTCAGCGATACGTTGGAGGATGGGATGACTTGTCCCAGGCACGAAGCCACCATTGGGCGTTGGTAAACGTGTAAAGGCCCACGGCCTGTGGACAAGACAGTGACTGTTAGTGAGATTTAAGCACGCCAAGGCTGCTTGGCTCTTTTGATAATTCGATTCTGAATCTGGTGTCTCCATGGACCTTCTGGGGGATCCCTGTCGGTGCTACTCAACAGAGTACACATTGACCGCCTCTGATACTAGCAGTGGAATCAATAATCGCATGGATAGTCGCATAAGACTACATTCACCACGGGCCATCGTGTGTTCGTGCGGTCCTGAGGTCCCGAGCAAAGCCCAATGCAGGAGTGTCTCCTGAAAGGACGCCCCAGCTGGAATATGTCGAGAACCAAAAGGGCTCCACTTCTGGCTGCGCTGGAGAGCAAGATCCTGCACAGGGTTCGGCAAGATTCCGCTGTCGATCCCGATCCTGCGGTGCACCCACTCCACTCTGGTTCATTCAAACTTTCCTGCATGTTGCGTATGGCCCCCTAAACATTGGCAACACAAGTCGATTACTAGAATTGGTAAGGTTCCCGGAAAGTGACGAACTGGTGGGTATGTGTACGCGCGCCGAAGAGATGAACGGAGAGCCATGATGATACGACAAGGGTCCAGACACTGACAGCGCCGGTTCGCCGTGCGAACACGAGGATTCCACTCACTAGAGTACAGCCTGGGGAATGCTCACGGACGGGCTTACGCGCCCTGTGCGTTTCCGAGGCTGGAACATTGACAGTGACGGACATAGTGCTTGCCTCAAGCGGGCAGAGCTCTGGTGTTCTCTCACTGGTCACTGCGGCGGTCCTGGCATCATCCGCCGAACTTTATAACACAAATCAATCGCTGGGCACGCTAATGGATCGGACGATCCCAATTTTCGGGGCCATCCGAGTCGGGGATCAAAGACCCTGAGCTCGCACACGCGGAACGAGGCGTTGCTTATCGAACATGAAGACAGTCTTGGAACTGTATCTAGCCCCATTATCAGTGCAGAAAAGAATAGCCCGGTTAGTACGCATGATAGTCTTTGATCGTAGTGGATTGAAAGTTATGCACCTTGCCAATTAGAAATCGAAATCAATAGCAAAGATACGGAGAACAAGTACTCCACCGTTTTAATGATTCTATCATACAAATGCTTCCTTCGGCGGTCTTTCTACGCAATGGGGTGAGATTGCACAGTTACGCGCTCTAATTCGAGGTCTGATTCGATGGATATGGCAAAGCTCATCTTTCTGAACGTATGATTGGAGCGCGTACATAGACTCAAAGGAGTCAGGACTCAGTAGGACTTGCCACAAGCCTCCCGTCGACTAGAGTAGGCTGTTCTAGTACGTCGAAGGAGCCCCAATAATGGGATATCGGGCAACTAATCACAAGACGGTGTCTATTCTGAAACCACGGGAGTTGTTCGAGAGTGGAGGCTGCGAAATGCCAAGGGATCTGGACAAACAGTACGCAACTGGCGCGACAGACCACCATCCATTAGTATAACGAACGTATACCGGTGAATAATCGATGACCTCACGAGATTCTCTCGAGGGCTGAACCTCAGTTTGTCTGTGACTTGTCTGCGCGAAAGCATATCTCTTCAACGATGACATTGTTGGTTGAAGCACCTGATTTGCAACCAGCCCTCTGTCACCGTCGGCGGGGAGTGTTCATGACAACCGAGCGCAAAAGCGAACCTTAGCCGCGTATGGTAGGTCGTCGGCCCGTTGGTTTCCATTCATAAACCTAATCCGTGAATGTGATGTCAAAATCGGTCCATTTCCCGGAATCTAGTGGGAACAACACGGATAAGCCACCAATCTCGACGTAGTAACAGTTGCGAGGAATGTAACCGAAACCATCGAGTAGAAAACCACTTTCCCCTGCTTCCATGTAAGCCGCATGAAGGGCAGATGCGAAACTAAGGACGATTTCATTGGTCGTCGCTAGAAAAGACGGAGATAATGCATGAAAACTAAAGACATTAGAGAAAATGGGATGAGAAGCATCTGTCGCTGTTCAACCGCAAGTGCACATCAAGCTTTTATCATTTCACATGAGAGGGACCCGCCAAAAGATGAAAGGGTATCAAAAATAGTCTTATCGATCCTTTCTTTGGGTGAATGTCGGTGTCTATAGAGACAAGAAAAAAAAGGAAAGTCGCTTTTCTCGCAAATTCAGAATTCGCCCTCCCATGCTAGTCGTCATAAAATGTTAAGACATCAAATCTCCTGAACTCCGTATGCCAGCTCGATGCTGATGGTAAGGTATTATGCTGTATTCGAACAGGGAAAATGCGGAAGTTGCTGGCCACAGGGTTGTGATGGGCCCATGCGGCAGGATCGAAGGCTCAGAAAAATTGTTCTCTGACCAACTCTAGGGCTGGCTAGGTACCGAGCGACTTGGTGAAGGAATCGATTCACGAGAACAAACCTGTTCAGTATCGCTGAAGGGCGATTGTCGCTGTGGAGTCCTCTCATTTTCACTGCTGCGAATTTGGTTACGGAGGGCTGGCAGCTGTCGCCGTCTCGCATTAATGAACCAATTACTGATCTTTCAGCCCGGCAAGGAAATGAGGTTAGTAGATGAAGGAATAGCGCAATCAGAGACTGGAGAAAGGAATGTACCTGGCTGATTGACAGTCCGGTTCGGGTCATGAATATTTGTTTGTCTTCTTCACTCGGGTAGGGGTGATCGAGATGTTCATGAAACCAAGCACGTAGAATATCCGTGACTGGCTTCGGAAGATTTCCTCGCCTGCGTTTGCTCCGCGGGTCAATCGGGTCCCCGAGGATACCGAAATTAGAATGCTGCGGGTTATGAACCATTTGCGACGAGTATTCAGGCTCTCCCCTATAGGCTTGTGGATAATGGACATATGCCGGTGTATCATACAGTGGCTGATTGTAAGCTAAGGGAGGGACACTGCTGCCCATGTAAGACTGCGGGCTTTGTCTTTCCACGTCCAAATCAGTTCGGTTTCTTGCAGCAAAGACTGGTACTTCATGGGCGACTCTTCCATGGTCTCGTGGGAACGATGATGGGCGGGGAAGTGCCGTATCATCGAATGAAGTTCCCAGGCGACTCCAATTCCGCTCAGGCAGAGACTGTAGCTTATGTATAGGGGGCAGGATAGGGCTGGGTCCCCGAGATGTGAACTGAGAAGCCTGTCCAAGGACAGAAGGCATAGATGATGCATTTCCAGAAGGTTGAGGGTGCGGAAGACCATGTTCTCGATGGCTTCCAAACTGACTCTCCTCGAGCCTAGCCGGTTGGGAGGAAAAGTCAGCAGGAACGTCACTTAACGTTGGCTGCGTGGAGGAAGCGAGAGCGGGTCCTGGAACAGATCGAGATTTCGTTGACTCTTGGATGGCTGATGGAGAACGATCTGGTTGGAACTGCCTGGGAGCATAAAATGGAGTAGAATCTATCTCCTCATGCAAGTGAGGAGGTAGCAGCTGAAATGCAGACCGTCAGCAAATGCATTGTCACACTCACGGGGAGTGAACTTGTCTCACCTCACGAAAGGATGGAAGAGTCTGTGAATGACCGGCTGGCAGCCCGCTCTCATATGATACAGCCATGTTCCTTTTCTCTTCCTTCCCTAGGCGGTTGTTTGGGGACATAGGAGGGAAAAGAAATGAGTCTCGTCTAATTCTGTCCCACGGATATCAGACTAGGTACAACAGGAGCTGACAAATGCGGGGCATGAGAAGCTTGTGCTTCAAGTTGGGAACAGCTAGGAAGAGTCTTTAAACTGTTTTCTTCATCTGCTGCGATAATTTCTCTTTCCAAGGTGAAAGTGAAGGTATGCGGCTGAGGCATGACATATGAATGCACTCACATGAGGGTCAGGTGGATATGGTTAACATTGCCGGACAGAACGTTATGGGGACAGCTGAATCAAGGTTATGCAAGGCTGAGGGAAGCAACTTCCAAGGCCAGTTGGAATACTAGCTGGGAGGTATTTGCGATGAGAGCCGCCAGTCGCCTTGAGATTGAATGTCCCCAGGATGAACTCTAGACAGGCAGAGCAGTTATTAGAATGCAAGATCCGTCCCATTGTTACATTTGGCCGACCCCATGGAAACCCACTACGGGGCTTCCCAAAAATGACGATCGTGGACAGAGTGGGTACAGTAGTCAGAAACTACTGCCACTACTCCATAAGCCCAGAAAGGTATGTAGAGCGGAGAGGGGCGCAAATAGGACCCTGCAAGCTCTTCATCCTTAAGGTTGTCTTGACAGATGGAGCCAGGGATCTGACACCTGGGCGCGGGAATGATGTGCAAGGTGGCGCCGTGAATCGAGTCAGCTATTCGGGCGCCCACACTAATTCTTCGACGGACAAGGCGCGTGGTTCCCTTGAATAGAGGGTCTGACTTCCAAAGGTCTCCGGGGTTCAGGATATCCCAGGTCACACTGGAGCGTACTACTAGCGGAAACTGCAAGACGTCTGCTCCCGTTTCTCCTTTAGGGGGTTTCCAATTGCCAGCTCCATGACAAGCGCCCACCCTTGCTGCCAGGATCAGCTGCCCTGTGTGATTGGATGCTCCAGCAGAGACGCAGCCAGTGCCGGATACACATTGCAAGCCAGGTAGCGCTGGCCAAGAGAGCGTCCTTGGTTTGGCAATGAGGACTAAGATTCCATGGAGCCCAAGGGGAAACCTTCCCCGGGTGTACCTGACGCCGAGGAGCACCTGTTCGTCCAGGGGGGTTGATCGGGAAGTCAATCGTGGAGGAGCAAGGATTGACTATCACAGGTATGGTTTGGTATCGCTATGGTTTGGAAGTCAAAATAGATATCCCAAAGGGGGGCAAAAATTTCAGCGCTGGTACGGCAAAGATCGCCATCAGTCCCTCGCTGGTCGACCCACCCCTGTACGGAACCATGATGCAACAGAGGTGCCCAACCAGACCGATCTGTATCTCGAAAAGTAGCCTATGTTGATGGAGGAAGCGCTAGACAGTGCCCTGCAGGTCAATAATCGGACACAGATCCCGGTCGCTTGCTTAGGACGTCTGCACCATCTATCCGGAGTAAGCGCCCAGACGGCTCACTTAGACCAACCGAACGAATCTCGCTGAGGATCGATCTGATCGAGATACGTACTGGGATGGTAGAGTTTCCACTACCGCCAGTACCAGTTCACGTTTCAAGAGAAAGAGAGAGAGAGAGAGAGAGAGAGCAGCCGATGTGGTCGAAGAACAGGGATGGGAGATCTCCTTGGGGGTCTTTGATCGGTCCCACCCAGATTAGCAGCAATCCGTGGTCTCCAAGTGACGCCAGGGTCAGTACGGGCAAGGAAAGTTAGTACGGTCTGTGTGCTATTTTTTTTTTAAATCTAGGTTCTTCCTTGGACACTGGACGATCTTTGGTCATAGAGAAAAAAAAAGAGTGAGATTCCTGTGACATATGACAGCTCTAGCGTGGAACTGACGTTCTGTGGGCGACCGTGACATGGTCTCGGATTGCAAGGAAGAGCGGATCGTTCTGCATTCTCTAGAAGGCTATCTGTTCCCTTTTCAAGGATAGTTCTTAGCTTTTCGAACTTAAAAGTTCAGAAGGGGGATGGCCAATACTAGTTCGACGAGTCATGGCTTCTATTTAGCCTCATTCCAGAACGGACGGCCAGCTAGCTTTTGTGACAAGCACGGGAAGAGGCGTCAATAGATAGGCCCTAAGCTGCGGAAAGCAGATGGATGAATACTAACTATAGATTCATTATTGGGAGGTTGTGCAGAATGATCGCGTGGGCCTTGGGTTCCTGGAGAGATTCCCAGGAGAGATGGGATCGCCTGGAAGAGCACGCAATCTTGTGATCGCCGAAACCTCCACCCATCGGTCCCTGCCAAGAGCCTCATCAACGCAGAGGAAAGCGCATCCACAGGCCATAATCATTGATCACGCAGAACCTCTCATCGCTTCTTGTCATCCTGCCTGTGCAGTGTGGTCCTCTCGTGAGATGAACACCATCACGGTGGGGAACGATATGGTCTACCTGAGGCTACGGCCACTCCAGGATCTGAGCGTTAAGAACAGACTTGTGCTAACTACGATCAAGATCAGAATTTCCCTCATACAAACAAGGAATAGTGATATTGATAAACCGAAATGCCACTGGAGAGACGCTTTCGATGCATGTGCCGGAAACCTAAATCCTCACGCTGTCATAGGGCATCGCGTTCCCAAGATTTGGGAAACGCTAGTTTACTGTACTTAAATTCTCAACACGGAACAGCGCTGGGTTTGGCGGCTACGTCAGAAGGTTTCCAGAGACTAACAGTCCCGCTCTCGACCCGTGAGAACGTACGTCAAGGCCGGGGCTTTTGAGTTCTGGGAGACTGCCACACTGTGGGGTCTGCCTATCGACAGACGAACTGTGATCACGATTCGACCGACGGGTGTCAAAAAAAGGGCTGCGTGGTACTATCGTTCCCAATGCGTCCGGATGAGCCGACTGTAGGTGAGAGAAGGACTCAAGTGGATGTTGAAATGATCTTGCCGCTTGACAGTTCGCCCTCCGAACCGCCGTGAGAAGCTCCCCCTCGAGTTCTCTGTTCGAGTCGTTGCTCCAGAACCTCATCCATGGCTCATCAGGACGCTAATCGAGATCCGAGATTATGCAGAAGATCCAGGGGTGTCCACTGCTGCTCGATCTCGGAGTTTTGATTAGGGATTTAGATCCTGTCTCCAGTTTTTGCGGCCTTCAGCGTGGCGAAGCTGGTAAGAACATCCAGTAATTGATATTGTCCCCCCCTTTTTTTCTTGCTAGTCGTGTCTCCTTTTCATAGAAATCCCGACTTGCTCGTGTTTCACTTTAGGGCCATGGATTTGTACTTGATCCATCTACCGGAGTCAGTCAAGCTATCATTCAGACGGTAGATCGACTTGCCCGCTTCACTAACGACCAACTACTCCAAGAGTCTAGAGGTCTGCAGCGGAGTGCGGATTTACTCTTCTTTTATCGAGAACTCGATGAGGCTAGTCGGGAAACCCTTTCTCCCTATTATCCATGGATCTAGGACCGTCTAGACTACATTCTGATCTTTTACCTCCGAAGGATTCGAGTAATTCCACATCTGCCCTATGAACATGCAAGATATCACGAAGGTATGAACCCATGACTAGCAGGAATGGGCCCATTTGCATTACGTCGTAGGTTTTGAGCCTGCATACTAGTAATATGGTTAGTATGTGGGTGCGGTGCGGTGCAAATATGGAGGTGAGGTGACCGCCAGAATCTTGAAGTTGTTCAGACCTGTCTTGTCTGTTACTTCTACCATATGATCTGGCAGAACATTATTAATATCTCATAGATCTCCTCCACTACTAACAAGATTACTAGGGGGGAACCAGTACGTTCTGTTGACAGGAAGGCACTTGGCGGCCAAACAGGCCTCTCTACTGATTCCACAATATAAAAAACCAGCCAAGTGACGTTGAGGCAACCTCCAATATAGCTTGAGCTTAAGATCGACCGGGTTCCTTAGGGCTCGGATCCTTAATGTGCATCGGTTAAACAATTCCGGACCAATGAAATGGATCGAATGGATCATTCATTAACGGCATCGTACCTGAGGCGTCACTATATCCAAATGCTAATCTTATTGACTGCTCTACCCTTCTTAAAGCTGGAATTAAATAGACAAATCTTATATAACCGTCTAAAAGGACCATAACAGGACACTGGTCTCGATACCTTGAAGAGAGAAAGGGTGTATACGAAAGAAGGGTAGTCCTTGATATATGCAATGTGGACTATCCTGGCTGCTTGGAAATATCATAGGTAGATACTACAATACATGAGTAATATGCAATTGTTTTTTTTTATAACTGATACGTCTCTTCCATGTCATCATACCTTCATATTCTCCAATAGTACATAACCTTCTAGCATCCACAGTTAATTATTGATCCCCTACCACCATCTCTAGAATCTCCATGACCTGCGATTTCTCCGTGATGGGAACCGCATTGGTCTTGATCCAAAGATCATGAAGACTGTTCGTTGCCAGAACATCCAACTTATCCCTGCCAACATTGACGTCTTTCAACGATCTTGGCATCTCCAACTCACGAATGACTGCATCCAGAATATCACCCAGATCCGGATTGGAAACGTTCCGTGCATTCAGCGTCGATTGGACCGTTTCGTTCTCTAGTAGCACTTGCTTGCAGATCTCCTGTCGATCATTGTTCGCGCCCTTCGATGCGTTATACTTGCAGACAGCAGGGAGTAGAATGCAGCTTGTCTCCCCGTGCCCGACTCCCAGGGGCCCTAGCTGGTGACCAATAGCATGACTGGCTCCTAGAGGAACACCGCTAGAAACAGCAGCCATGGCTTCGACGACACCAAGCTGACATAGATGGAGTGCCTCGAGGTCAGTGGGGTCATGTTTGCATGTCAACAGCCCAGGCACCAACTTCACCAGGCCTTTCTTCGCTTCTGAATCTCCCTTCTCGTTGCTCTGCAGCGAGCAGAGCGTTTCCACACAGTGGTCGACGGCTCGGATCCCGGAGCTGAGCCACAGCCATGCCGGGGTATGCAGACAGAGTTCGGGGTCTTGAATCACCAAAGTCGGATCAACGCGCGGTTCATACGTCCGCTTTGCGTGCGTTTTCTCATCCGTGGCTCCGGCGATATGTTGATACTCACCGCCCGAAAGTGACGTCGGGATGTGAATCAATGGGATCGTCGGAGGTTGAAGCACATCTCGTTTCCGGGGGTTGTGCGAATGTCCTCCCCAGAGCGTATCAACTTCATCCGCCGTGTACGCAGAATTTGCCAGCGCGAATCGAACCACCTTCGCGGCATCCGTGACACTACCACCACCCAGGGTAATTAGGCAGTCGACGCCGCCCAAATTCCGCACGTCTTCTATCACTTTGAGCACCTCTGAGATAGGTGTATGGGAGCTGATCCCAACGAATGTTCCAACCACTTTACCCTCGAGACTCCGTTGGAGACGCTTCAGGGTGTCAGTCTTCGTGGCCAATGATTTTGAGGATAGGATATAAGTCTTCGTGCAGCCCAGGCGCTCAACATGTCGAGCACAGGCTTCTGGGAAACGTAGGCCATAGCTGAGCATCGGCAGTGGCCGGTCAGGGTACGCCTGACGAAATGTCTCTTGGGAGAAGAAGTTCGTCATTCTTCTGGTTTTTGTTATCATGCAAAATGTGAAATATATCCCGGAATCTAGTATGTATAGGTATAAAGAAAAGTGAAAAGGCAAAAGGAAAGGAGAATAGGAAATTCAGATTAAAAGGTATCGGAGACTGAAATAAGCTTAGTAGTAATAAGTTAATTGACATGTTATTTTCGGTCCCGCAACAGAAATGCCCCTCCATCAGCGTCCCCGCATTCAATGTGGGGAAGCCATAACGTCGACAAATTGAATTATTTCTGAAGTCATCGAGGCGTACAAATGGGTAGATCATATTATGAGGCCAATGGCAAACTAAGCTTAAGCACATAGCTCGTCCGCAATGTGGGGCCACGGATTGATAGATGAGCGTAAATAAAGAAGTGGACTCATATTCAATATCAACTTCAATATTGCTTTACAGACTGTAGAGTTGAAGGCTTACTGAGTAGAAGAGAATAAAAGAGGGTTTGTCGTAGAGATGTTTTACAGGACAGGAGTAAAACTGCTGCGATGGACCACTTGATATTTACCCCCACCTTATATGACTTCTCCCACGACAGATGCCGGATGCCAGCTTCGAGTTAGAAGTCGGGCAGTGCACCACATGCGTCTTTGTTCTTGCCAGCTCCTCGATGTCTGAGTCGTCAAGATGAACCATGTGCACGAGAACAGTCGAAGGGCCTAGTAACCCCACGGACGAACAATATGACATGGGCGTGTGAGACTGGGACGCAAAGAACGTTCGATCAGCAGCAACCTCGGCACAATGCATGGTAATCGGGATGCCTTTCTCCCGGGAGATTGATGTCATTTCACGATGAAACCCTGTGGTCCCCTAGTTAGTCAAATTATTTCGGTGGAATCCAACTAGAAGATCTTCGATATCCAAACCAGACACGGATTCGGTTATTGGCGGCCTGATCCCACTTCTCCCACATCTTCACAGCACCTAATAAAGATGTTTCACGGTTCTCCACGAGGCCAGGGTGCATCGCCCATTTCGGGTCTTTTGCATAAGTCGCAATATCCATAACGATCTTTCCAAGGCATCCCCTGATGCCGCTCTGCTCCACAGCTTGACAGAGACCATCGAATCCATAGCGATCTGCAAACTGTAGATTGGCAAGCATTAGTTCGTCTTAACTAGCGGAGACGGGATCCCGGCCCGTCTGCATGACGTACATCGAAGTTCTCGAAGGAGATTCGAGGCTTCACCTGCATTATCTTAGATCATACTGACCATACTCTCGAGAAAACAAGTTGTCCCCGATTTCAGCATTTCCGCGATGCTCAGCCTGGCGGCAGCATAGCCATCCTCCGCGGTGAAAGTACCCTGGAGAACCCATATTCTCTCACAGAGCCATGAGACAAGCTCCAAGTCATCCGCCGTGCCTGTCGTCTAGTGTCAGCAGAGAGGAACCGTTGTCCCTAGCGGCCCGGTTCGGGAATTAAGGGTCGTACGTACCCCTTAGGAGGGTTTGAGCCACATGCATGTGTGTGCTAATCAGGCCGGGGATGATAATGCGACCTTCCAAGTCCGTCACCTGCTCGTGGGGGTATTTTTGGACCAGAAGCTCCGTCTTGTCAATGTCCGCAATGGAATCGTCCCGGACCAGAATGGCGCCATCGGTGATGATGTCTCTAGTTTGATTGACGGTGATGATGGTTGCATGAGTGTAAAGCATGGCGGTACAACGACAGTGCAGCGTAATGACAACGGATCGAACTCAAAAATTCCGTGGCTAACCGACCTGACACCATGTCTAGTTATTATATTCTTCCCTTCTCCATCTGCGCCGCTGCGATAGATGATTTTCTCAACATCGGTTGGCGTCGAACAGCGATAAGGCCCGGATGGAACAACTGATAACACTCCAAGATTGGCCCAACCAGAAGGCCGTTATTTGGATATGCCGCTTTCTCCTTCGATTCTAGAAGATTTTAGAGCGGGCAGATAGACAGGACGGACGACTAGTCTCTGCAAGCCACACCTCGGTTCTCCGCGATGCTTGCTTAGCTCATGGCTTGTCTTTGTTGGCAACTAACTAGCACCAAACCCAGCAAAGTCAACTGTCATGGTCCACGGTTGGCGAAGGAAACAATTTAGATAACCGAAAGTCCAACCAATCTCGCTGTGCCATCCATACGACAACGATCTAAGGTTCAATGCTTCTAGAAGCCCCGATAGAGGTACCAGGCCCGCTGATTCCGTTCCGCCTATACCGGGCTTTTTTTTCTGGCTCACTGTAACCATTCTCCATATCTAACAGCACCAAAATTGACCATGAATCGACGGACAGGACGCCAGTGCCACTGGTGGCCCATCCAAGACCCCGCTCGCCCTGATAACAGTTGACTTGCTCCTCACGGAATCTCATCCCGTCTACGTATTGCTATTTAGAGACCGACGGACTCCCCTCTGGAGTAATTAAGTAGTATTACCATACTTTATTTTTCTCAACTCCTCTCACCGGAGACTGCGGGGAACCAGCCAGGCTCATGGCCCAATCCGCCAGTGAAAATGATAGCTCTCACTCGTGGAAGAGCAACAATGGCCACAGCGGAAGTGGTAAACCTGAAGGCGATGCTGCGCGCCCCAAAGGTCGGATCCGACGTTCCATGACGGCATGCAATACCTGTCGTAAGCTGAAGACCCGCTGTGATCTCGAACCGCGCAGCCATGCCTGTCGTCGTTGTCTGTCATTGAGGTTAGAAAGAAGTACCGCGTGTACAGCATCTCGTTGACTACCTCTCTCCTCACATGTCCCCGCGAGCAGGAACTAACCCGCCCTGCAGAATTGACTGTGAGCTCCCGGAGACCCCCGAGCGCTCTCAGGAGAATGCGCTGGTCTGGTCAGAGGCGACAACGGTCATTCCCGCCTCGATTGAGGAACGGCTGAGCTCCTTGGAGCAGAGCATGGGGGAATTGACCAACATGATGCGCCAGATGATCGAGAGGTCCCCGAACTCTTCCAATAGCCCCGTGCCGCTGTCGACCAGTTCGTCCCGAAGCATCGAGGTCGATGATACCCGGTCGGAAGAGGGAGTTCATCTCTCTCTATACGTCCCGAAACCCGTCCATCTCATTAGGGAGTTGCAGTCAGAATTCTTCGGACAAAAAGAGGATTTCACATCAGAGGCTCATCTTCTGGGAGATATTGTAGCAAAGGGACTAATTGATTTGAAATTAGCCAAGAGACTGATACGACTGTGCGCCAATTCCCATCACCAAAGTCCTGTTGAATATATTAACTAACCAGGCCCAAGATTTGTGGAACATTTTGGCCCCTGGGTCTCCGTGCACAGCGTCTCCGATCTCCCGCAAAATTTCAGGCAGAGCGAACCCTTCCTTTTTAGCACAGCCTGCCTGCTCGCGTCTCGTTATGTGCCTGGTATTCCTCTCCCGGTAATTCATGCTATGTACCTGCAGGTGCGACGTCTGTCCGCGAGTGTCTTGTGGAGCGCACCTCCTTTAAAGTATGAATCGCTTCAAGCGTTGACGCTGCTTTGCCTCTGGACGGCCACCATCCAGACAGAAATTCCCATGGATAGCTGGTTGCTGAGCGGGATCTCAATTAATCACGCCATTATATCCTTTGAATTTCTAGATCGGATACCGGCCCAACCTGTAGTAACTGATGACATGCTCAAGAAGTTGCGCTTGTGGAATGCCCTTTGTTTGACCCAGCTGCAGTATGAAGATTCTATGCTTCGAGATGTGGGAGAGTCGCTAATATTCTTGTGTAGCTTCGCCATTGGGACTGCACGGCCTTTCGGTCTCCAACAAAAATATCTTGACCATTGCTCTCGGATCCTTGAACATCCTGGTGCAAGGTTCGATGATGGAAGAATGGTGGCTGAGATCCAGCTATATACCATCACTCTAACCCTTCAAACCAACAACCACCGCATGCTGCGAGGTGACATAGAGTATGAAGAGATTGAGCGGTGGAAGGCAGATTGGGTGCATCTTTTCAGTAAGTATAGAACTATTCTCAGTACGATACGACACTGGATCAGATATTGATGAACTGTAGCGGATGAGTCTCATTCCACTCTCGAACTGGGTCTCTGGTTTTGTCAGTTACTACTATATCGAACCTCGCTGAAGCTACGACCTGACCCCGAAAGACTTTTGCCGGAAATTCTCAAGAGCTCGCGCCTCATTTTGACCAGATTCCTCCAGATCCAACCATACATCGCCGTAGGTTTTATCGACCACATATTCTTTGTGGTCGACTATGCCGCCTTGACCCTTTGCGAATTCAACATTATGGATCCTCTTATCGACCAGATCCAAACATTTCTCATCCATCTATCTCCGAACGAGGAGCACATCGCGTATCGCTTTGCATGCATCATCAGCGAGCTCAAACGGCGATCGACCCAGATTGTGCATCACCAACCTGGTGTGCCAAAAAGTGAGGACTTTCCAGATTCGCGCCGGATGACCGCAGAAAACACCGAATTCATGTCCTCTTTGATGGATACGATGCCTGAGGGCTACGGGTCCTTGGAGCAGCTGCTTGCTGGCTTCGTGCCATCGCAGCCTATGCCGGGACCAGTTTATCAGGGTGTCCCCATGACTACCGGGATGGCAAGCGCAGTCGTACAGTCATATCCGGGAAATCACTGAGGGACACTTAGCACACTTAATGACCACGAATTACGCACACGATGTATAGTAATTGCCGTACATATTCCACCTCCTTCTCTATGGCGGAGCCTCGAACCTGACGCTGGCGTCATACTTAAGCTCCCAGTGTCTATACTTCTTACCATGAATCATGGAACTAAAAAAAAAGTCAACGCCATTATGGATATGAATTCACAGCCGTAACTCGGAACTTAGCTGCCCTGAAGGTTAAAAGAAAGCCTTATGCCAAGAATGGGAATTGTTAGTCTCGTCCTTTCTGATTCCATCGCATCGGAGTCTGCGCGACTAATCGTATTACTGTAGATCAATTGCTCGTGTTCGGCAAAAGGAACTTTCTTCTCCCTCAGTGTAACAGTTCCCCGCATTAAAGGAGCTTCTCGGGGACCATTCTTAGTCGGAGGCCGCCGACGATGGACATAGTGGGTTGAACTTGGAAGCTTGAATTGAGGTAGAAAGCTAAAAACACGGAAGGAAATCCTCATCTGATTTTATAGCTTCAGAGCTAAAAAATTTGGTACTGATCTAAAAGACCCTAATGCAAGCACGATCACATCTGAATTGTCTAAAACCCTAGGTAGATTTCTGGTCGCCGCTTAAAGGTACTACTTAGGGCGATGTGTCAATTTTGAAGTTTTCCAGAATCTACCTGACTCGTAGGTACGAGAGCAAGAAAGACCAAAAATATGAATAAGAACAATGAAGTGATAGTCTCGTTCTTTCCGACAGTCGAAGTGGCATCCTGTAAATTCGTAGAGTGCACGGGCTTTGCATTGAGCCTCAATTGTTTTTGGTTGAGCTTTGAACACACGCTGATCCCTGTCGCGTCCGATATCCATCATGGATCCTTTCGCGTAGTCAACAAGGCTCAGGAACTCGTCTCTAGACAATTAACAGCACTCTCGGGTATCGGTCAAGTGCTTTGCTTCTCTTTATCGGAGAAATTGGGCAGTAGTACTTTCCGTGTGCCCGCCATCGACGATTTGCTCTACAACAACCTAGCCGCCAAGTATTATTACCCCTATCTCTCAACAAGTCCATCGCAGCTCATCGATTATGCCGAGCTCAACAGCTCTCGACCTACCCCCGTACAGAATTGCAGGGCAAATGGTCTTTGAGCATATCACCAGGATAACTATACTTTGCGAATGTAAAGAATTCCGGATTGAGCTATCGACCGACGATGAAAACGTCCGTGGAACCCGTTTGGAAACCGAATACAACACACGCGTCTCCAAATTTATTTACGTGGGTGTTATGTTAAAGCGTCGTCGAGTAAACATGCGGAATGAAGATGCGAAATACGACCAGTTTTGCATGTGGATTATTCGGGCTTGTATACCACTGATCAAGAGGTTGATCACGTTACCAGACAACGAAGGAGCAGGAGAAGGAGAATCAATCACACTTGAGCGACTCGCATTTCCCGAAGTGTATAGTATTAAAATGGGTCCTCGCAAAGGAAACGACAAACAAATCGCCGCATATCTCGCGGCTGGACCAAACTTACCTTCGGAATGGTCGCCATTTCAAAAGATTCCCATCTCTGACCTTGGTGATGAACTGATTGAGAAGGTTAAGATCATACCTGCGGACGAGATTATAGTCTCACCGACTCCACTCCCGCCAGATGAGTTGGAAGATGCCTACTTTGACTACTACAAGGTCAAATGCGACGTCCCGCGGCTGGTCCACACGCAGGACGGCGAGATCAAGTTTTTCAAGAAAATCAACGACCAAGCATCCAGGGTGTCTATTCGCGAGATCTCTAAACTGCATAAGATCGCAGAATTGGGCTTGCCTGACCGTATTCGGGTGCCAAAGCTGTACGGTGTGGTCGTGTCCAGCGATAGGACGAAAGTACTTGGTATTCTAGAAGATTGGCTCCCTTTCGGACTCCGAAATCTTGAGAACGACGAATTCCGTGCCATGAAAGACATGCACGCGGAATGGGAAAAGCAGGCATTGGATATCATCGATGTTCTTCACTCTAACGATATCGTTTGGAACACTGTCCAGCCGGAGAATATCCTCATTGACCACGATCTCAATGTGTGGATCATCAACTTCGGGGGCGGTATTTTGACAGATGGTAGTGAAGGCAATAAATGCCGGTCAGTGGCAGAATTGAAGGAACTCTTCAGCCGTGAACATCCGGAATGGGACATAAACGGTGTCAAGAAGATCTTCAAGGATTGCTCTAGACGTTGTCAAAGAAAGAATGGTGACAAATGATGGTTCCTGCACCTATATTAATATAACATTCTCTTTTTTCCGACCATCTCAATGCCCTATTGTGTACTCGGAATGAAATGACCTCAACTTGAACGACGCGAGTGCGGACTGTCCTTTGAGTGGATCGATGGACCCTACATACAAACCTGTATATTCTCATAATGGAGGGGGTATATAATCTAGCTAGCATTTTCTTTATTGATCGTGATATAGCATACTTGGGAAAGATAGCTCTTTGGACAAAACTCATATAATATTCAATCAAATTTAATGAAATATGTTTGGGCATCGTATCATTCAATGAGTCCCTTCGAGTCCCGATAACTACAGAAACAGGGACATCGCTGGATATTTCATAAGTGGATTTCTGCGCATCACTTCCAGAGAACAGAGGATCCTTATTAACAGATGCTACTTCCATCAAGACTTGCAGTTGGGTAAAGCACCCTCGGCAGTCCGCTAGCCATCGGAACGGAGACGTTCCCGCTGCTATCGACCGTGATGCTCGTGCAGGTGTAAACCTCCGTCAATTCCAGGCCTGCTGTGTAGCCGGTCCCTGATAGAGAGAGCGTATACGAACTACCAGATTCACCACGATTGGAAAGAACGGTAACCACCTGGGTACCACTGGTGCCTTTACGCATTGCGAGAGTAGTTCCGTCTTCATATATCGGGTAGTTCTATGATCTCGTTAGTCTAATCCCACGGGATTTTATTAAGAGAAGTAGGTCCAAAGAAAGATTCTTTCAATTCACCTTGTATGTAAGATATTCACTATCAACGCTTATCGCATAAGTGCGGATCGCATTCGAAGCCGCAATGAAGGTGTACAGCTCACTGCTCGTATTATATCCGGAGAGCCAGGTAGCTTCGCGATTAGCTGGGTCGCTTCCACCACTGTAATGCTGCTCCTGGCCTGCATAGATGATTGGAATGCCATCTGACATGATCGTGAAGGCAATTACGTTCTTTGCGAGAGAATAATCGGACGTGTAACTGGATTCGGGTGTTCAGAAGATCCAATACTAACCTTGGGGTTCTTCATTAAACTTACCTGGCAAATCTAGGATTATCATGATTTTCGATGAATGTTCCTAGAAGGGTTGAATCGGCGCACTCGGACTTGACCGTGTTGATCATGTCGTATAGGTCACTGATACTGCCGCTGGTGGACTCGAAAGCTCGGAGGAGAGGATAGTATCTTTCATCGATTATCAGATTATCATTGTCCAAAATAAGATATCTACTTTTTTCACTCACATCGGGTAGTTCAGTACCCCATCCAAATAGTCCTGGTAGGGGCAAGTATACGCTGCATCACCATCGAAGACTTCACCAACGGCATAGACACCCGCAGCTTCATTGTACCCGGGCCAGAAGTCTTTCTGGACATGCTTGACGGTATCAATTCGAATACCATCCGCTATAGAGAATTCTAAGCATATGTCCATTCTTCCTGCAACAGAGTTCAAAAAGACTTACCGGAGTAGTTAGACACCAGAGATTCAATCCAGCTATACCACATACTCTGGACATCAGATCGGGTCGTGTTCAAGTCAGGCAAGGAGACCGTCGTGTCTCCAAGCCAACAGTCCTCGACGTCGGTCTGGTTGTCGTAATTCGAAATTTCGCAGTATGAGTGGAAGTACTTTTTGTTGTTGAAGGGGTCAAAAATGCTGTAATCTACCGAGTCTCCTGAACCTTCGTAGCCCTATGTCCGTCATTTGTCAACCAATTGGAAATGAAGGTATTCCTGCAAGGTTTCTCACCATGTGATTGGCAACTACGTCGATCATGAGATACATCCCACGATCATGCAAGGCCGTGGAAAGGGCTTTGAGCTCATCAGCTGTACCGTAGTTCGAGTTGACCGAGTAGCTATAAGACATTAACCTCCCGTGTCACTTCAGTTCTCCAATCACTCTCAAAAGAAACGTACACCTTCTGCTGCCAATATCCATGATACGAAGTACCGTCTCCAGTATCGCCCTCCAATTGTTCCGTAACCGGCGTGATCCAAATGGCGGTGAATCCCATGCCTTGGATATAGTCGAGCTAGTGACATTAGTCAACACTTCTCAAGAACACACCCTTGTTACTTACTTGATTGATTATCCCCTGCCATGACCCGCCACAGTATTCCTATTTCAAGTGTCATACAAGGTTCCGAGGATGTTTATTCATGAAAGTACAGCATACCCTTGCGCTCGTGTCACAGGTGGCCGTGGTGGAATTGTCCGTTCTTGCAAATCTATCGGTCAGGAGAAAATATATGGACTGGCTACGCCATTCAGCAGGCGTCGCCGCGATGGACACTCCAATTAATGAAGCAATGAATATCAAGACGGAATGGCGGTACATCTTTTACGTCCTGGAAAGTTCCCAATGAAGAAGGACTGACAATGTATTAAGATGCAGCTTGGCAAGGAATTACTCTCTCTATCACTATCATCACCTTTATAGTCTCATGCTCTACCAGTAACCACCTTGGGTATTCTGCGGGGGAAAATGACAGGATGACCATATGCGAACTTGTGACAGCGGCCTGAAAGACGGAAACATTCCTCCCACCGATCGGAATGCGAGATCTTGAGAATGGTTGCCTCTACGAATTCATAAGACGGCACCCGTGACTGCAGTCAGATCCAGATCAGGAATAGTATGACGATTTCCCCGCGGGATATAACTAACGGAAATGTGAAATTCGCGCATTCCAAACAGTAATTAGCACGTGGAAAGGCATACTATAGACATATGCGTGGATCGGAGAATAATATTAATCAAGGTGCGGGTGGTCCGTTAGTTAGTTAACTATTCATCCTAACTATGCTCTCCAAAGATACTAACTTAGTGTAGGTTGACCTGACAGGGGGCGGATAAACTACGGGGAGCACTAATCAACAAAGTTCGCGGCTACCATTCTAAAAGATTTTATTGATATTATTCGCTGTTCTTGACTGGAACGGGGCCCAGGTTGGTTTTTTCCAACCTCGTACTCCACTTCTCCTGTAACATCAGGGATTGAAGGTTACCCCTCTCCTGTCCTTCATTTGGTTTTCGAGTGATCTGGAGTATATGATACCCCCTGTTTCAACACTAAATTCTGGGGCCGGGGATGGACGTATGCACTCAATTTTGACCTACTGCATGTGAAGCCATAAAAGTCATTTCCGTCCATTCATCACTCGTCATCCGCATCATACGACGGGGTTTTATAGTGCGGGGTACAGTTGGTCAGGTACATCCATACAGCGGTCTATAAAATGACGATCAGCAATCGATATGGAGTCGTCCGGCTGTCCATCAGGCACAATCAGCCATTATTGCTGAGATCGCAACTATGGTCAAACACCTCGCACAGATCCTGTCTGCCGTTTCGGTCATCCAGGGAGCAATTGCGCTTGTACCGCCGCATGCTCCTGTTGTCCCACGGGCTACAGCTACAGTTTCTCTAGATTCATGGCTTGCGACAGAAAGTTCGTATGCATTGCAGGGCGTCCTGGCCAACATTGGACCAGATGGGACTGATGCATCTGGGGCAAGTTCTGGGATTGTCATCGCGAGTCCAAGCAAATCGGATCCCGATTGTAAGTGGCTTTCTATTCTACAAATATACACCAACTGACATAACATTATAGACTGGTATACCTGGACCCGCGATGCAGCATTGACTATCAAGTGCCTGGTTGACACCTTCATCGCCGGGAACACTGATCTGGAATCCACCATCCAGAACTACATCAGTGCGCAAGCCTACCTGCAGACTGTGTCCAACCCATCTGGAACCCTGTCTACTGGCGGTCTCGGTGAACCAAAGTTCAATGTCGACGAGACTGCATACACTGGTTCCTGGGGCCGCCCTCAGAGGGACGGACCAGCATTGAGAGCCACTGCGATGGTCGCATATGCGAAATGGCTTATTGTAAGTACTATCTTTACTGCTATCGTTGAAATCTTTGATCCGCTGACAGCTATAAACCAGGCAAACGGCGAGAGTTCACTGGCCGAGTCAATCATCTGGCCCATCGTCCAAAACGATCTGTCTTATGTGACTCAATACTGGAACTCCACCGGATACGGTATGTCCTCCTTAAGATATTTTCAGAGACAAGACGGGTACTGATAACACAAAGACCTCTGGGAAGAAGTCTCAGGATCCTCCTTCTTCACCACGGCTGTCCAGCACCGCGCTTTAGTCGAAGGCATTGCTCTCGCCGAGGAGCTCAACAAGACCTGCTCCAACTGTGTCTCCCAGGCACCGCAGGTTCTCTGTTTCCTTCAATCATACTGGACCGGATCGTACGTTCTCGCCAACTTTGGCGGTAGTCGGACTGGCAAAGATGCGAATTCTTTACTAGGGAGCATTCACACCTTCGACCCGGACGCTGACTGCGATGATTCCACCTTCCAGCCTTGCTCGGCCCGTGCTCTGGCGAACCATAAAGTGGTCACGGACTCATTCCGGTCTGTGTACTCGATCAATTCAGGCATCGCGGCAGGCGAGGCTGTTGCCGTTGGAAGATATCCGGAAGATACGTACCAAGGTGGGAACCCATGGTATCTGTGTACCTTTGCGGCAGCGGAGCTGCTCTACGATGCCCTGTATCAGTGGGATCGCATTGGCGAGTTGGCCATCACGAGTGTGAGCCTGGCATTCTTCCAGGATTTGTATTCAGATGCCGCGGTTGGGACATATGAGTCCTCATCTACAACATATACGGACATCGTCGACGCGGTGAGGACGTATGCGGACGGATATATGAGTGTAGCGGTAAGTTGTACCACCTCTTCTAAAGACATCCCCACAATACATATCGATACTAATACCTGCCTCTATATAGCAAAGCTATACCCCCTCCACCGGGGCCCTCGCAGAACAATTCTCCCGCTCGGACGGCACGCCCCTCTCCGCAGACGACCTGACCTGGTCATACGCGGCCCTCCTCACAGCCGTGGCGCGCCGAAACGCCAGCGTCCCAGCCTCTTGGGGAGAATCAACCGCCAGCAGCGTCCCATCCGTCTGCTCAGCGACCTCCGCAACGGGACCCTACAGCACAGCAACCAACACTAACTGGGGCGGCAGCACCACGACTACCAGCGCCACCACGACCAAGACCACCAGCGCTACGACCACCACAACAGGATCATGCACTGCTACGCCGACGGCCGTCGCAGTGACGTTCGACGCTATCGTGACCACTACCTATGGCGAGAACGTCTACATTGTTGGCTCCGTCTCCGCGCTGGGATCATGGGATACGGACTCGGCCGTCGCGTTGAGCGCGGACGAGTATACTAGCAGTAACCATCTCTGGTATGGAACTGTCACATTGCCTGCGGGTGAGTCTATTGAGTATAAGTATATCAAGAAGGAGACGAGCGGAAGCGTCGAGTGGGAGAGTGACCCAAATAGGACCTACCAGGTTCCTGAGTCGTGTGGGGTCACAACTGCAGAGGTAGATGATACGTGGAGGTGATGTGAGCTGGGCTTCGTTTGTTTGAAGGAGGGGGGCGTGGGAATGTGAGATGGCAATTTTGGGATGAGGTAGGGAACTCGAACTGGCGCATGTCGATATGCATCGAGCGTATATACTTTCCTCTCCATATATAGCAAACGCGGGTGCCAGCTCGCTGTGGTCCCAAAATTTCTTGGCATGGTCCCAAATTCTGCTGATTCCTTCCACATTTAACATGCCCCACTAGGACCACACTGAGGGTTCGCTTAGTACTGGCCTATTAACAAGTCTAACCTTTTTAAAACAGCCAGACCATGCTGACCTATTGGGTATAGTGCACCACACAAACCATTAAATCATCCCAGTTGAGGCATATGCACATTTGAGGCATATACTGTGCATATGCTAGGCACATGCCACAACTGAGGATGTGAGGATGATATTCACTATTTCATGTTTATATATATATATCCATGTTTGCCTAGTTATATGCCTAGTTATATGCCTAGTATATATAGTAGGCTTAGTGCATATCCTCTATAAGCAGCATATGCTTAGCATATGCTACATATATACTGAATATACACAGTAAATGAAGTGAAATTACTACTTTTATAGAGGTATATGCTCAGTATATGCTAGGTATATGCTTAGCATATACCTATATCAATTAGGAATTAGAGAATTAGGGGGATTAGAGGTTTTAGAAGGTTCTTAAGAAGGTTAGAGACTTAGAGAGATTAGAGGTTTTGGTATATTATTTAATTAGAGATTAAAGCTAGTTAGAAATAGCCTCAATTTGAATGCTTAGCATGATTTGAATATGCACTAAATAAATAAGCATAGCCTCAGCAATATGACTAATCATTGAAACCATGCTGAGCACATGTCAAGAAAAACCTTAGCATGACCTCACAAATGTTGGCAGAATTCAGCACCATGCTGAGTTATTTGTGAATCATACTAAGCTGTGCACCTGTGTGGCTTTCTGCACTCACCCAACAAAAATATATATAGTTTTAAATTGAATACTATTCAACCTCTAGAGCTTTTAAAACATCTAGAATTTTAATATGGCATACTAAAATAATATTTCTTTAATTACCTACCTAGAAATAGTGTCTAGTATTTAGTATACCACCTCTTTGCCAGCAACACTGTATTTACTTTTAACTTCATCAATTTAATTAATCTATTGAAATACTTCTGATCTAGATTCTTTCATATTTGCTGAATAAGCTTCTTGAAAGCAGTTTTAAGCTTTTCTTTGATGTAATACAGCATTTCAGCTAGAGCTGTGCCTCATTATATAACACTCACTTAGGTAAAATTACAACTCTGTGTATACACATGCAAGCTTCTCTGTGAGCTCACTTTGAATGTATATAATTTTTGTGGGTTATCAGAATTCTGGCAGCCAAAGTGTTATCATTTTAAAATTCTTTCTAGCTATTCTATTGTACTATTGTTAAGAAAAGCTTAAGTGAAACTTTTACTTAGTTTCTTTTTGATAATTTAAGTTTTTCTAAATCTTCTGTAGACTATTAATGTGGCCTGCTTACCACAATTCTTTGAGTAAGGCTTTGTATGTTGTATAACTCAATGAGTCTAACTGATAACTAAATTACAATAGCTAAGTCAGAAATAAAGTCTGATTGAATTATAATTTTTCTAGTACTATTTTTACTAACCTGTAGTAGATAGTAAATAAACAATATAAAATTAAGTGTGAAAAACTAAATACAATTGCAGAGTGAAAATAAGCATTTTTATATATTCAGTTCTTTCTTTAGTATATTTTCTCATGGTATAACTCTCTTAGTAGATATACTATAATATATCTATCTTAGTATATTTATCATAGCTTCATTTACCACTAAAAATATACTTTCTTGTCATGTAACTTTGTCTGTCTTACTCTAGTGCTGTGCTGTAGAGTTTTATCTTATCAGAGTGTCACAATTATGTCTTTTTATAGTTGATTTATAACATCACTCTTTTTTTTCAAAGTTTTCATCTCTAAAAACACATAAGTAGAGTACTCACTTATGTCACTACTGAGACTCTAACTTTTTTCTGTAAATGATATCTTTAAGCCTGTTATGTTGTCTGTCTTTAAGGCTAATTGCAAGTGTCAGTATAACTATATGTGTTATAGTGGTTATCACTTATCTTTTTTGTGCAATTATTGTCTCTTTATTTTTTGTTCTTGTATTATAACTTTTAAAGATAAAAAGTGTGCTGAGTGCACTTATTGTAGTTGTAAATGTAAATGTTCTTAAACTTCAGCAGCTGCAATTTTAGCTAAATTCAGTTTTTGCTAAGCATGCTTATTTTTATTGTCAACAAAAGTTTCTGAAAGAGTGTGGTTTAAAAATATTAAATTATGATGTCATTGTGATGAATAATTTAAATAAAGAGAATTTTTTTTTTGCTGAGAAACTGGCTAAGCTAGATTGTCTTATAACTGAGAATGAATAGTGTTATTTAGTTGTCATTGTAGAGAATTTTACTCTGAGTCAAATGATGTGTAATTTAAACCTTAGCTTTTAAGCTTCTGCTAGTCTTGATATTTCTTTATTAGACATTAGCAATTTGTCAAATTTTTGATAGATTCTTAAGTGTTCTCTGAGGTATTATATCTTTTTCACTTCATTAAATATTGTGTTTGTCTGTTGACTTTTCTTTTATCTAGAATCTTTTTAACTTTATATTCTTCTTTTATGGTTTTAATTTCTTTGTTTTGCATCTAAGTGTTTTGTGGTGCTGGTTTCAATAATGAAATATAAAAAATTAAGTGTATTCTTATACTGTCTGAGAGTTTTAATTTGTAGTTCACTGATTTAATTTTTTCTTTGATAATAAATAATTTGATTTTCTTGTTGTTTAGTTTGTTGCTTGATTGTTTTATTTTAATATTTCTTTGTAGCAAGTATATTTTCTTCTCTCTTTTTAGATTGAGTCTTTTCTAATGTGTCTTGTTGTAGTAGACTGTCATTTTAAATTTTGTAAACTTAATATTCTTTTGTAGTTGCTTATGCAATGTTTGTAATCATGTCACTTTTTTCTTTGTTTTGTAGTTGACTTCTTTAGTCTCTTTTAGTTCACTGCTAAATTCAGAATTATACTCAAAATTGATATAAAATAATATTTTCTTGATTGTTGCATTAATTAAGTTATTGTATGCAAATTGTGTTATAGATAGCAATTTAACTTAATTGCTTTGATTATAATTTGTGTAGTTTTGTAAATATTGCTCAATTGTCTAATTTATTTTTTCTATTTATTCATTTATTTATGAATAATAAACTGTGCTGAGTCTATGCTTAATGCCAGTTATATTCATTAAAATCTTTTATAACTTTAATATAAACTGTGGATTTCTGTCTGTTGTAATTTTTTTCAATATGCTGTGTTTGCTAAACATATATTAAAGTAGTAAGTATACTATATTCATAGCTGTTGTGTTTGTCCTTGTTGATATTGCATATGTGTATTTTATCAATTTATCTACTACTGTGAGAATAATGTTATACATAATTTTGTTTATTCTTGATTCTGATAGTTATATAATAAAATTTATAATGATTCATTTTCATAAGTGAATAAGTGTTGCAAGTAATTGTAATTTTTCATATAATAAATGTTTTACTGTCTTGTTTCTTTGATAAATATTACATTTCTTTAGATATTAGTATATTGCTCATTGTATGTTTGGAAAGTAAAAATTTCTTAATATCAATTTTTTGTTTTTTTTATTTCAAAATGTTCTTTGGTTAATGGTTTATAGTACTTTTTAATTACTTCACTTCTTGCTGTAAATGATATGTATATTAATTTATAGTAGTAAATTAGTTTATTTTCTTCTATAATTTTGTTAGTTTTTTCTCTGATCATTTTAAAATTCTTGTCTTTTACAATTTCTTTCTTGATGGTTTGTATCAATTTGTCATTTTAACTTTCAATAGTTATGATTGCTGTTAATTTTACTATTTAATAATTGTATATTATTGTTTTATTCTTTTGTAGCTTCAATAGTGCTAGTTTTGGTTTCTGAATTTCTTTCTTGTGATTTAATTGTCTGCTAAGTGCATTTACTTTTTTATTTTGTTTTTTATTGCAATGTTCAATTGTGAAGTTATAGTTAACTAACACTTTTACTCATCTTGCTTGTTTTTATATTAACACTTTAATTGTTGTGAAATAAGTAAAATTTCTGTGATTTATAATTATTTTAATTGTGTGCTTGACTTCTTTAAGGTAAATTTTTCAATATTAAAACACTATTACTATAGCTAGCAATTTCTTGTCATGAATCTCATAGTTGAGTTTTATTAATATTATTTTTCTTAAGTAGTAGACCACTAAGTGTAACTTTCTGTTGTTGTTTAATTGTGACATCACTGCTTTTATCATATAGTCTAATGTGTTAGTCTCAATGATTGTTTTCTTTACTAAATTATGTTATCTGATCATTAATGTTATTATTATTTTTATCTTGATTTTTTTAAATGCTTTCTGTTGCATTTTTGTTTACTGATACTTTTTCTCTTTCTTCAATAAGTTAAATAGTGGTTTTATGATATTTGCATATTATTCAATGTATTATTTGTAGTAATTTACTATTCTAATAAATGCTTGTAATTCTCATAGATTTATTAATATTGGCCAATTTTTAATTGCCTGAATTTTGTGTTAATCTATTTGTATTCTTTTTTAAGTAATTCAATGTTCTAGAAAATTTGTCTTCTGAATATAAAACTTACATTTCTTTAGTTTAAGTTATAGTTTTGTTATTTATAGTTTTCATAGTATTATCTTGACATGTCTGATATGATCTTTAAAGCTGTTAGAGAATACTAAAATATTATTCAAGTATGCAATAACAAAATTAAACAAATATTCATTTAGTACTGTGTTAATAAATTTTTAAAATGTTGTTGGTGTGTTTGTAAGTTCAAAAGGCATAATTTTGTATTTATAATGTTTAAATTTAGTTCTGAATGCTGTTTTTCATTTCTCTTCTAGCTTGATTTATAGTCTGTTATATGCATTTGCAATATCAAATTTTATAAATCATTTTACTTCTTGTATTATATTCTATATTTCTGTAATTAACAGTAGTGAATATTTGTTTTTTATTGTAATCATGTTTAGTTGTTTATAGTTCACACATAATTATAAATTTTTATCTTTCTTCAGTACAAATAAAACTGAGTATTTTACTGATGATGTTAATAATTGCATATATTTTTTTCTTAGATTCTCTTCAATGTATGCTTTCAATATTTTTAATTCTTTCTCTAATAGCTAATAAATTGATTTGCATATTAATATTTTTTTTTTTCATTAAAAATATCTCATGGTCAAATAGTCTATAGTTTGGCAATTTTTCATTAATACTGAGATTAAAAAAATTCTGAAATTGTTTATACTCCTTCAAAATTGTTGTCTTTGTTGCTTTTTGTGTTTCTTTCTTGCTCACTATGATACTATATAATATTTGATTATGCTGCCTTTTCTAAGTTTACATGTTTTTTTGTGTAGTTTTATCTGTTGACTTACTATTTATAGGCTTCTTGAGATTTTTCTGTCTTTTTATTTTAGAATTATTAATTGTTCTTCTTAACTTAGTTTCTTTTATGGCTGACTTTTTCTTTTCTGCTCAACTTTTAAAAGTCTGAAAATGGTTTTGTTTTAATTTTATTCTGCATATATATTTTGTAAATTGTAATTTATTATATATTTAGTCAATTTCTGAATTATGTCATTTTAGTCATGGTATTTTAAGTATTACATTATATCTTTTAACTTTGGTCACATCAAAGTTAAATAACTTCAAATGATTTTGAACTGAGACTAATATCATTTTTATCTCTGTGGTTAAGAACTATCTTAAGTCTTTTTCATTGAGTTCTGAAATTGATACTAACTATTATTTGACTTTTTTTAAAATCTGTAACTTCTTTATAAATTTTAAATTCATGAAATTTTCAGTGGCTTCTAAGTCAACTAGCATTTTAGCTAGCTGGTCTATAACTTTAGCCTGTATTTTGACATGTCAATCTTTGGTTGTTGCTGTCATTTGATGTTATTTTTTTTATTGTTTTCTGGTTCAGTTTTTTTATGAAAAATATTCATTGTCAATCTTCATGCTATAGTGCATTGCACAATAGTTTTTATAGCATGCTGTCTAATGCATGATTTTGTGTTGTGAGTGTCTCTAATATTCTACACATATATATTTTAGCTTATCACAATAAGCTAGTATTTCTCTTTATAAGAAATTCTTTTAAATCTCAGCTTGCTGAGTCTTTTGCTTATAATTACACTCTTTTAAGTTTAGCAAAGTGAGATTTGTCACTTGTGTCTCAGCCTTAGTTGCCTCATTGTCTGATTTTTTATTGATTTTAAATAACTGTATTTTATTTTTTAGCTTCATAAGTGTTTCACTGGCTTCATGTCATTCTTTTAGTTCAGTTGAGTTCTTTTATGAAACTACTATAACTGTCTTTTTAATTTTATTATCTAATAATGTTATTCATTATTTTATAAGTTACTTTACTATCTCAAGCATCTTCTGAGTATTTCATAGCTGCTTGTCAATTTTATTTTGTACTTTTTGTACTATCTCTGGCAATTTAAATGCTTGTCTAGCTTATTCAGTCTTTAAAAAAATCATATTCTCATCTTTGTCATCTCAAGTTATTTCTTTGTATTGTGTTCATCTTTAACTTTTGAAAATTTTATCATAGTCACTTTCTGATCTTGTTGCTTTCAATTCTTGTTTTAATTTCTTTGGTTTCTTGCAATTCTTTGCATAATGCTTTTTTTAATTGCAGTTGAAGCATTTAAATTTCTTTTGTTTTTGATTCTGATTAACTTTGTTATTTTTTCTTAGTGCTGTAGTGTCTAACTTTATTAGCTTCAGTTTGTATAAATTTAAGTCTCTTTTTTGAACTCTTCATTTCTTATTGAACTTATATTAACTGAATCTCAAATTTTTAGTATTTCTTCACTATTTAATGTATTGTTATGCTTTCTTTCTGTTATAAATTTGATTATTAATTTGAATAAACAATTTAATGAGTTCATTAATGTCTTTTGGTTTATTTTGTCTTGTCAGTTTATCTTGCACACTCTTTTTGAGTCTTTGCTTATAAATTGCAATTTATGCTTTATTGCTTCATTTTAAATAAGACATAATTTGTTAATACTTTAAAATATAATTTTGTGTTATTTCTGTGTCTTTTAGATGTTTAAGCTTTTGTTTCATAATCTTAGTTTTGTTAATGTAATTAAATGCTTTTTCAAGCTGTCTTTTAAAACTTGTGTATTTTTAAAAGACTTTTTTGATGATTTTATTCTGATTTTTTTTCTCATTGTCTCTGTTCTTAAGAATGAATTTGATTTATTTAAAAGCTACTTTCTTTATATAAGAGATAGCTATCATAGTCTTAGTCTTCAAGTTGATAACTTTTATCATCTTAAAGTAAAGGTCTAGCTGTACTAAGAATGTTTGCAGCTTATTTCATTTATTATAAAATGAGTCTGGTTTTGGCAGTTTAATTTTTAGTTTTTTTAGCTGTAATGTAACTTTAGTTTGTTATGTAGCTTTTTGTTGTTATTGTGCAATTTTCATTTTCTTCAGTTGAATTATATGTTCTTGTAATTAATTTATTATTTTCATCAACTGTTTATTAGTCAATGTGTTAGACTCAGATGCTGCTAATTAAATAGTTTGCCTAGCTGATTGTTGTTTATTATTATTAACAGCTGACATGATGATTGTGTTAATACTTAAGCCTTCAATAACAGAGTTAAAAGCACTTAATATGTTATCATCTTAGAATTCTTTTTAGCTATTCTATCATACTGTTGTTAAAGAAAGCTTAAGTGAAACTTTTACCTGGTTTTTTCTCAATAATTTAAGTTCTTTTAAATCTTCTGTAGGCTGTTAATACAGCTTACTTATTATAGTTCTTCAAATAAAACTTTATATGTCATATAACTTAATGAGTTTAACTGATAACTGAATTACAATAGCTAAGTCAGAAGTAGAGTTTAATTAAATTATAATTTTTTCAATACTGTTTTTACTGACCTGTAGTAAATAGTAAATAAACAATATGAAATTGAGTGCAAAGAACTAAATACAATTGCAAAGTAGAAATAAGTGTTCTTATATATCTAGTTCTTTCTTTGATATATTTTCTCATAATATAACTTTCTTAGTAAATATACTGTAATATATCTATCTTGGTATATTTATTATGGCTTCATCTACCACTAAGAATATACTTTCTTGTCATATAATTTTGTCTGTCTTGCTTTAGTGCTATATTGTAAAGTCTTATTTTATCAGAGTGTTACAATTATACTTTTTTTATAATTGATTTGTAACAATTGTTGACAATATAAAAATTTTAAGTCTGTTAAAAATCTTTTTTAATGCAAAAATAAGCTTTAAACTTATAAAATATTTCTCTTTATTAAACTTATAAATAAAAATTTATTTCAGCAGTATAATGAATATATTAAATGTATTAATTTTCTTGTAAATGCCAAAAGCAGTAAAGTCACTAACTTTCTTTTTAGCTGCTTGTATTCAATCATTTTTGAAAATATACTTTATTATATTTTTCAATTCTTTTAGAAAGTTAAATAAATTATTTTAGTAACACAAGTTTTGGTTCAGAAATCTTTTTTAATTTTTATGTAATTTTGTTATAAATGTGTAGTAAACACTTGCATATAAATTGAGTGGCAAGCTCAATAGTTGAACATAAAAAAACTTTTGTGATTTAAGTTTTTGTTTTTCATTTAATATAAGTAATAAGCTTAGTGTTAATTTATTCTCTTTTCTTGATGCTAGTGGTGATGAAAGTATTTGTGAAGTAAATTCAAAATCAAATTAAACTTTTTCAGAGTAAAAAATTTTAAAAGAGTAAATGTGAAATAATATAAATTTTAAATGATATAAAAAGTAATTAAATTCACTTCATTCTCACTTTTTTTCTCAATATCACTTTTTAATGAGTTAAAGTCTAATAACTTATCTTTCAGTGAGACTTTTCAGTTTGATACACTATTAATATTAAAGCTAATTGAGAAAATGTTTTAGCAAAAATGTAAAAAATCATTTTTTTTAAGTTAGAGAATTTCTTAAGCATTTCATAATATTAATTTGAGATTATAAAAATATTTGAATTAAATCTAGAAAACTGCTTATTAGTATGCTGTTAAATAAGCAATAAGGTTAAGTCTAGCAATATTGGATATTTCAAGTTTAAATTTTTAATATTTTATGCAGTCATTTGATTTTCAGCATTAGTTATAATAATTTCAGTAAATTCAATATCATAGTGCTAAAAAAACTTTTAATGTTGAGTCTGACTAGCATTTTAATGCTTTAGTTGTTTCTTCACTTTATTTTTGATTATTTTAAAATGGTAAATATTTTAAACATCAATTGACTTATAAATTTTTGGCAAAGCTTGAATTTTAATAAATAGTTTTGGGAATTTAACTTCAAGTTCTATACTCAGTATAAAGTCATTCAGATTGTATTTTTTTATTTTATTAAATATTACATCTTGTGTGTAAAAGATTTAAGCATTTTTTTTATTTTAAAGTTAAAAATTTTTCAAATGTTTGATAACTTATATTTTACTAAATATTTAACTGCTGCTTAAGACTTCATTTTATTCAGTCTTAAAATATCATTGTGTTGATAGAATGCTATAAAACTAAACTAGTACAGCATAAACACATTAAATTTAATCACTTTGTATTTTAAAACATTATTTAATTTCTCAATTAAAGTAATTTATCTCTCATTTATTTGGATTGATATTTTGTTTAAAATTCAGCATATTGTCTTATATGCTTTCAGATGAAGAAAATGAAATAAATTTGACTTTATTATTATTACTCTAAATCTCATTGTCAGTATAGCTTTTACACATTTTGAAAATTTATTCATTTCAGAAAATTTAATGATTGTGAAGTTCATTTAATTATTTCTCTTTTTAACCAAAGTGTTGACCTCTTTACTTAAAGACTGCTTGTTATTACACTAAATTATTTGAATATTTAAATTTCACTATGCAAAACATAATTGAAAAACATATATATCACATCAACACATTTACTTTTTTTCTTGTGAATAAAGACAAAATGCAATTATATATAATCATCAAGAAAATGTGTCACTTAGTGGTGGTCATTGTATTTTTTGTTCAAAGAAATTAAATTAAAATAAACTTTTTAAAATGGTCTCTGAGCTCATTTTATCACTGAACAATAAAATATTTGCTTAAGTGCTTAAAATAGCTAGCAAATGAAGCATTTCACTGATGTGAAAATTGAAGTTGAATTTTCAGCAGCTGAGCTTATTAAAAGTGTTTTAGTTAACTTTATTCTCTTCACAAGCTCAGTCACATTTTTCAATGCTTCTTAATTAATATGCTCAAAATGCTCATGCCACTTTTGCTTAGTGTCTTTTAGTGATTTTAATATAGCAAATCTTACATATTTTCTGCTGATTGCTGTGAAAATATATTTAGTGTTTTTTTTTCCATTATTTTCTCATAGTGAATTATGAGAAGACTATAACATCATTTTATTTAATATATTTTCTTTAATTTATTTTTCTTTCTGATGATTTAATTAATAGTGCTATTTAAAATAAACTTTGTTTCTTTTGTCTTGAACATAAATAAAATATTTATATGCATCTCTGAGATATATGCTGTGTTTATGAGTGAAATAGTAACTTATTTACCATCAAAGGTTTTAGCAGTTACTATAGCAGTCTCTCATTTCTCTATAAAAGTTTAAATATCTTCAATGTTGACAAAGTCTTCTAGCTTTGATTTTTGAAGATTAGTCATTCAATTTAAATTATTGCAGATATGCAATGTTGAACTTAAGTCTGCAATTATTAATTTGAATAAATTAAAACTTGCTATTGCATTAACATGATAAAATACTACATTGGCATGATAAAATACTATTATTATCATTTTCTTTTTGCTGATTGCTAAAACTGAAAAGAAAAAAATCTTGAACTTAATATTCTTTCTTTTGAAAAAGTTCTCAACAAAAGCATATATCTTTAAATTCTTCAAGTTTTTCTTTACTTTTTTAATAGTTTTTAGCTTAAGCTTTTAATTTGCTATATGCTTCTTTTTATTGAGATAGAGACAGAATTTATTTGAATTTAAATAATTCAAGCCTAAGCACTGCTCTGAAGCAGTCTCTCTTTTTTAATTTCTTTTCTATCAGTTGATGATGTCTATTCTATAAGGGTGAATAGTTTCATCATCAAAAGCTTCAATATCAACATGTTCAATATATTTTGCTATTTGAGCTTATAACTATCAGATTTTATATAATATAATAATGAGATTACAGAGAAAATCTGAGCATGTCAGAGTCAATCTGGATGAAATTGTCACAGTGTCATAGTTGTGTCTATTTTCTATGGGAATTGTGATAGAACCCAAATTTATATGTGTTCAGGTCTGACAAAACAGACTAAAAACTAGTGCATCTAAGTGAGTAAGAAACAGTAACCCAAATACCAAAAATACCACTTTTCAACACATATGTACCCACAACCAT
This sequence comes from Paecilomyces fulvus, assembly GCA_029606305.1. NCBI lineage: Eukaryota > Fungi > Ascomycota > Eurotiomycetes > Eurotiales > Thermoascaceae > Paecilomyces > Paecilomyces fulvus. The sequence continues at coordinate 22,286 of JAPVCG010000016.1, read as the reverse complement.
ACTAGTGGTACTTATATACTAGGGGGGGAGGATTGGGCAGTTAAATTATTTTAACCAATATCGAAATCGTTGGTAGAAACAAGAATAGAAATAGATGGCGTGGGAGAGGTTGTTCTGCGCCAATGGCTCTATGATGCATATACTGGTCCATTGGTTTCTAAGCAGGAAGACGATCTTCCAAAATACGTGTGTAGTAACCCCAACTCAATCTACAGTTTACTTTTCATATAAGCTTTTCTATAGTATGACCAGAGAATTATCTTTCAAGCTCTTCGTCTTATGACTTTGGTAAAGACGGACTATCTACTACGTGGCGAGAAGAATATTTTGTCCGAAACAGTCCATTCCCAGCGGCGTCTCAGTATGTACAGTACATTGAAGACGAAAATACCAGACTCCTTTCTGGAACCGTATGCATAAAATACCCGAAATCAAAAAGGCTGACAAGCCTCGTAACTAGAGTCTAGAGTCTATAGGATGCTCGCTGATACTGTAGCATCGGGCCCACATGGTGAACTCACCCGAAACAAACGCCATAATATAGGAAAATATACATGAAACCTCTCACATGCCAGTTAGATATATGGCATGCAGACTGGGATTGTCGCTGGTTGTTGCGAGTGAAGCTAAATGGTGTGGTTTGGAATAACCTTCCGCTGTTTGATCTGCGCCAAGACAGCGCGAATTAGGCACTGGACGACGGGCGCTTAAATGGATGTGCTTCCGTATTACTATTTAGGAAAGATTGAACGGTTAGTCTCAAGATTTAAAGTATTATTTCCCCCCGGGGTCGTCATTTTCGTTGGGTGAGGGGGTCGATAGGCTGGCCGCGTGGAGCCTACGCGTCCTTCAGGGCCAAGGACTTTAATAATAAGAGGGCCACGAAGACCAGGATATCATCACTTACAAGACATATTCATCCAGACTGACGAAACTCGGCTCGGAGAAAGTGAGGTAGAAGTACTTCAGCGTTTCCGCTAGCCAGAAGCTCTCCATCTTATCCGATTTCCCGGTCTCGCGGGAACGGACATTGTTGATAGCAGCATGCGCAATATCTGTCCTGGAGAGCTTGTCGATGCTCTGGAACATGCGCCACGCAGCATCTTGATACTTCTTGTCGCCAGTGATCCGATACATGATGAAGACGGACTCGACAGCCTCCGGCCTACATCATTTCATTAACTTCGCGACCTCAGGAGGGAGAAAGGGCCTCCCACGAGTCCTTTAACGGGAGCCTGCACTGCTCACATGAGACTTACCTCAAGAGGTACCGAGCGTCTTTGACTTCCGTGATTCCAGGCTGTAGACCGTATTGATCTACCAGCTTCTTCGCCTCTGTTTCGGCTTCGGCGTCCGACTCGGTGCCACCGAAACTGAAGTGCCTGCGGATGTCCCTGTACCATTTCTGTTCGTCCCACTCGCAGTCCTCCTTATAAGTGCAGACAGAGGTATAGAAGATCTCAGGCATGAGGCCCGTAGGCATCAAGTCATAAGCCCAGATACAGCCGTCTGTCAGCTTCCGCGCGGTGCCAAGCTCCTCAGATCGCTCGAAGATCCGCGCTCCGATACCTACCATACCACCAATGAAGCATGTTAGATGCTGAGCTTGGGGTTCTAGCCCGCTTTTTGACGAGAAACTAATTTGGGTATTTCCAGCTATGAGAACATTCTCGCCGTTCTTCGTCATAGGGCGGTAGAGCAACTTGCTCTTGATCTGATCCATGGCGGCTTGGTACATGTTTTTGTACTGCTCCAAACGGCCTCCCAGGAGCAAATATTCCTTAGGGAGATATTCATAAGTGGAATCAGCCATTCCACCTACGGTGAAACGGCGATCGGAGAAGTCGAGCCGATCTGCATCCACCATGACAGGCCACAGACCGGGAAGTTCAGTTGTTTTCTGATGAGCTTCTAGGACGTTCGTGACCCTCTGAACTGCATCAAAGAACTTTGGATCGCCAGTGAGTTGCGTCAGGCGAGTGAACTCCATGCTCAGCGAACCCAGCTCCGCAAGCACGGTGTTGCGGCTAGGTCTAATATCTAAGCCTACTGCGGATCTGGTGACCGGTCAACATTCGTCTTCTCTCTTTCTTCGGGACTCCTTCATCTGGCCCTCGTCAACTGTGTGCAGCTCTCACCTCATCCAATTCCACCGACTTTGTGGCATTCTGTTCGGAGTATCAAACGCTTTGTACAGCATATCACCCAGCTCCTTCGCCTTATTCAACAGAATAGGGTGCTTTCCTCCACTGAGGTCGTATGCCCCGAGGAGGCCTCCCACGTAACGAATGGTGGTCTCGAACACATTGAGCTGCATGTCGTCCGTGGTCGTGAAATCGATCTTATCGAGCGCTGCCAGAGCCTGCTCGAAATCATCGTCCAAACCCATAATGATAAGCGAGTCGAGGGCATCCACGAGCGTCGCCCCCCATCCACTGAAGGTATTCCTCCAGAGTCCTGCGATGGGGACTAGCTCATCTTTCAACCAGGCATTCTCCTTGTAACCGTTCCAGGCGTGCTTGAACGCTTTCTTGACGGTCTCTCGTCTGTGTTCCCGCTCCTTGCGATCAGCTGCACTTTCACGCGGGAAGTCGTACTGGATCTTGGGGATCACAGGCGCATTTCCGGTCGGGAGGGGGATGAAGGAGGTGACTGGATAGTTGTCTGGATGGTGCTTCCAGCGGACCGTCTCCTCTACAGTGGATTCGGTCTTCGTGGTCGTCTGTGTCTCGACATTTGTATTGAAGATGTCCGCACCAGGCGGTAGACGATGGAAGAGGATATAAACAAGGAATATCAACACGAACGTGGTTATGACCACATTCTTCCGAACGAACAACATAGTTCAGCGGAAATTGTCCTAAAAGAAATATTCACTTCTAAATTTAATTCAATAGTAACTGTCTGAAGGGAGCGAAAGGTTTCAACAGCATCGAAAAAAGGAGCGTAAGTATGAGCTTCTATTGCTGGAATACTCATCCGATAGGCAAATAGTGTGAAGATGGTGGCTGTCCGCAGATAGACATGCCACTTTTTCAACAACGACACAACAGAAGAACATGGAAACAATGATCGGAAACCAGAACAATAACAGGGACAAGAGGACCCTGTGTCCATTTCTAAAAGTAATCAGCGATCTGAGCACTGGTCCCTGAGTCTCAGTATCCCGCGATCAGCGCCCAGACTCCACTGATTCTCCCGTTTTTTGCCTCGCCCGGAGTCCGATCGCGGCTTGGCGCCCACCTCCAACTGTCTCGACCCGACACGAAGTAATCCAGAACAAAAAATAGTTACGAGGATCAACATATCTCGGGCATTATTATTCAACGATTCAACGTTGGAGAGATCGAGAGATCGAGGGATAGGGAATTTATACGGTTGATATACTTGCATTCATTCGTGTGATTAATTCATGACGAAACCTGCTCTTGTCCCGAGATTCATCCTTGGCTATATACGTTTCATCTTTTCCGGGTTCTGAGATACTGTCTTACCTCTTTGGCTTGCTCTTGAGATCTATTACTATTTATTTTCTTTATATATACCAGCCTTTTCATTGATTGTTGGTGTTGCATCTCTGTTTTGATAGAGCTGTTGCCTGCACTCTTTGCCAGCTTTGGCTAAGAACACAACTCTATATTATCACTCTGCCGTGGTTCACTACACACTCCTATATTCCCAGTTGATGTGTCATACCCATCTGCCTAGAGTCATATTGTCCTGTCATTATACCCCATTGTCTCAACGCACTGTTATTACCTTGACCTGAGCTGGATATATTATACCCCATTTTTGACTGTGGACTTTTCTTCCAAGGCCACCTTGAAACAGTTATCGATCCAATCTTGGTCTCCAATCTATAATTATCACCCTTGACTGGGTTATACGAATAACACAATGGCTGTCACAGGGTATGAGCTCCTTAACTATACTTCCATGCTGTTCTACTAACCACGAGCAACACAGAGTCTTCTTCATCCCCTCAAACCCAAATGCTCCCAGCGCTCTCCCAACTCTGACGGAGCGCCTACGCTCCGTCTTCGCAGAGGAGCCTGTCCCTATAGGCCGCTGGGCCCTGGAGCACAAACTGATGCGTGATACGCCTTCCTGTCTACCGGCGTCAGCTCACGCTCCAAATCCGGTCCCGAAACCGAAATATATGCAATTTCTTTCCCTCACGCATTATCCGAATCATGGGTTCATATATGCTTCCGAAGCGACAGATCTGCCACATGGGCCGACAGCAGCAGGTGCCGGTCACAGACAGATTCCCTTGCCGGGAACGATGTCTCCAGCTGGTGCGCCGCAGTCACAGTCACCGACAGGGCAAGCAACTCCTGCTACGGCATCTGCACTGTCCCAAGCACAGCAACTTGCCTCGCAATCCGGCATGATAATGCGCACCGTTCCTCTCCCTTCCTATGGCCCGCTTTTCCAGCACTTCATGCGCGCCTGCGAGCCCTTCTGGTGCCATCGACACACCATCACAGTTCCAGCCGGCGTAGTCTACGACGTCGGCGACTTCCGTATCCGCATAGGCGATGTACGCCAAACCCTACCCCAAGCACGAGCACGAGGAACGGTCGTAGAGATCGAATGGAAAGGCCCCTCATCATTAACCTCCTCCTCATTCTCCGCTCCCAACCCCGACGACAACAACGACTCCGGCGTGGACATCACACCTAGCACGCTCGATGACTCCGCAATCGACGCCGAATACGCCCTCTCAGCACAGCTGATCCGAGACTTCTGGGCACAGCTAGGTATTGAAGGCGCCAGAGAAGCCATCCCCGTACCTGACGTGGGGAAAGAAGTCAAAGAACAACATCGCAGACGCAGAGCCGACGAGAAGATGAAAAGAAAGCGGAAAACTCGCACTGATGACGACGAAGAAGGATGGGGATGGTGGGATCTCGAGGAGGATAAGAGCCCGGATGCGGGCGTCGATCTGGCGAGGCAGTATATGGAGATTTTTAGGTTTAATCGATAATGTGGCTTTAGTTCTTGTTGGAGGTGGCAGTTGATAACTGAGGTATTATATGAGTTATGTTGGTATGGGGTGTCATGTGTGCAGTTCGTGTGTTATATTTGCATAGCGGATTTCTTGGTTCGTGTGTGTTTGCGTGGCTCAGTCTATAATCTTTTGTATATCGACGCCAGTCTTAAATTCGAAATAAATAAGTGTACATGAAAAGAAAAAAAAAGCGTGCTATCCTAAGGAACAGCAAGTAATCCATGAGCGACATCCATGGGCAGGAGCAAAGTTGGAACCGCTTCAATAGCGTCCAAATGTGGGAATAGAGCAGATGTTCTATGAAAGTTTATCTACAACACATCGATCAGGACAGATCTCAGGGACAAATGATATCATTTGGTTTGGAATTTGCAGTTCATCTTCGGTCATATTCATCATCTCCAACCACGTCTGGCTACGAACGAGATCCGACGGGGCCCAAGGGAAAACAGAGAAAGACGGAAGGGGAATAGGCTGAGAAAGCGATGCACTTGGAAAGAGAGATATGATCGGCCACTCAAACGGAATTGACAAGAGCTCGTGCACAGGCAAAGAAAATAAGTAAAAAAAGGACCTTCTACTCGCTACCAGCATCTCTCATATATCTCAACTGGCGACACACCAACCGTCCACTTCCTCTGTTCTCCCTCGCGAGACGAAACAGGAGCGATATACAAGCCAAACTTGCACCATGAATCAGCGGCAATGCAGCTTCGAAACGAAAACCCGGGTCCGGCCGAGAAAGAGCGTTTTTTTTTTTACTGGATGCCACTGCCACGTTCCTGCAACGGGATCCTGGAGAAGGGTATTGAGACGTTTATTTTTGCATCATCAACTGGACGAACTCGTTGTCTGGAGGTCGCAGATCAGTCTATGTTCAACTATCCGAGACGCGAATTACGGGGGTCGGGAGCTTACAGTCGATTCTGCCATCACCGTCCTGGTCGGCCTCACGGATCATCTCGTCGACCTCGTCGTCAGTGAGCTTCTCACCGATGGAAGTCATGACGTGGCGGAGCTCTGCAGCGGAAATGAAACCGTTGTTGTCGCGATCGAACACCTTGAAGGCTTCACGGATCTCCTCCTCAGAGTCAGTGTCCTTCATCTTGCGAGCCATCATTGTGAGGAACTCTGCGTAACCGTTAGTTCCGTAGCTCCCAGAAATCACAACCACTGGAAAGTGTCTGAATATGCGTACCAGGGAAGTCGATAGTGCCATTGTTGTCAGCGTCGACCTCGTTGATCATATCCTGCAGCTCCGACTCCGAAGGGTTCTGACCCAGGGAGCGCATGACGGTACCCAACTCCTTGGTGGTGATCTGGCCTGTTCCCCCGTCCAACATCAGTAGCAAGTCCTTGGAGATAAAACCCACACCGTCCGTGGATAGCCGCGTTGGCCTTGTCAACTGCAGGTGCAAGTGCACTTACCATCGCCATCCTTGTCCTGTTTGAAACAACAATATCGGTGAGCATGTGCCTCAAACAAACATAACACGCACTCTATTAGGAGTCGAATGGGGACAAATAAGACTTACAAAGAGGGAGAAGGCTTCCTTGTATTCGGAGACTTGCTCCTCGGTCAATGAGTCGGCCTGCAAGGATGCGATTGCAGCGTTAGCGATGTACTCGAAGAATGTCGGAGGTGCCCCGCAAAGTGGGGGACGCGTGGTACATGAGAACTGGCAGAGTACATACCATGGTGACGGTGTTGAGGATGAGTGAGATGCAAAGGGATCGGAGGAAGAGAAAGTTAGAAATCGATACAGAGCAGACCAGGCGTGGTGTGGGGGAATTCAGGAGAAGCGAAGTTGGAGACGGTCAAGGCTTAAGTTAAGGGGACACCAGATGGAGATGGACTCTAAGAAGTCGCTTGTGGAAAAAAACGTGACCGCGATTGGCCTTTGTTTGGCCAAACTTCACGCCAAAAGCGGATCGGACCAGACAAGCTGATGATGACGACGCCCAGCCACAGGGCTGCCCGCAAAACAATCTCAGCGGTGTCCCTGGATACAGCTCTTGTGGCAAGATCAAGATCATCCGCGGTTTTGCCGCTGATCTTTTGCTATGTATACGACGCTCCGACTCTCTATCAGCCGCAAGATCCAGCCCTGGTACGCCTGAGGGACTGGAAAAGCCCCATTCCAGGATTATGTGCAGTGGAGCAAAGTCAGATGGATGTCAGATCTGAACAGTCCTGGATAGTTTCTCACTACTGATGCTAGCTTGCTGCACAGGGGATCCTCATCCTGTCACATTGTTTAAGTTGATGTGTCAGGTCCCTACATATGCAGAAGGCTATCTTGCTTGTCACTTAGCTCCTGAAGTGTCTAGAACCTCAGAGAGGGTATGTATGTCTACAGCATCTTGGATATCTGCAAGTTGAGGATGCTGGATCCATCACGAGACCATGTCCTTGATTCTTCGGATCTTGTTGTAATAATGGACTATACTAGAGACCCGCTAACTAGGTGATCTGAGGGTGGGTTATATTATATCAGCGCGACTCCCTTGTGCAATAAAAGGAGGGAGCATAGCAATGTAGTTGCTGAAGCACAGGGCTTGCTATTGACCCAGGAAATCATGCATAGGTAGTAACCTAAGTGTAGCATTCGTATTGACAGTATATCTTTCAGAATTTAAATCAAAGAAACTTGACGTTGGAATTACTTTTGTGATGGTGTGTTGTTGCCTGAAGAAAGTGGTAACAGAGACCAGGACTCAAGATACCATTGCCTCAGCAAAACGGTGGAGGGAATTTATCCGCGACGAGACACCACAATCGCAGTATTATTCTTCTACACTTGCAATCATTATTTTGTTGATTGTTGCCAATCTGTCAAGTTCCAAGATCACGGATAGTCAAACTCGCTCTAACCGAAAACGGAGAGTGGCTAAGCTTGCCCCGGGTTGAGAGCTTGGCTTCACAGATTGAGCGAGTTATTGATGCATCGCTTTGCCGACGACGCACAGGAATTAATTAGCTCTTCCGCTGGCAGAATTGTTGGTGATATCTTCTGGTTAAGATTCAAGTGGGAAACTTTCTACATCGCGATCCTCTGTCTGGATCCGGGATTACGTCGACGATGATACGGTGATTGCGGGAGACGAGGAGCATCCCATCCACGAACGCTTGCCGTATATCGGCTTCCCTGTCGCATCACGATCACGATGTGGCGGGACCGCACGAACCTGTGAGTTGCCTTACTTGATGGTCTGTCTATTTGTATTGTTCTAAGAGAACTCTACCAGCTACATCTCATATCGCCAGTCGTTTGCGCATCATCCGACAAAGAAGCCACGTTACTTGGGACCCCCCAATGGCTTCGACGACAGAGCGTCCGTATCGGAGGAGAGGCGGGGGCTGATCTCCGGCGGTCTCGAAGATGACGGCGATGCGATTATCGAGATGGACCTACTGCCACCCCGCTGGATCGATGTGCAGGACGAGGTCACGGAGCTGTTAGCCGAGATTGCGCAGAAGTCTGCGCGCCTAGACAAACTTCACCAGAAACATCTGTTACCGGGTTTTGGAGATGAGGAAGCTCGAATGGAAGAGGAGAGCGTCATTGAACAGCTGACACAGGAGATTACACGCGGGTTCCACCAGTGCCAGAATGCCGTGCAGAAGATCGAAAAGATGGTTCGGGAGGCAAAGCAGCAGGGAGGAGTGAGTGCGGGCGATGAGATAATGGCAAAGAATATACAGATCTCTCTGGCATCAAGGGTGCAGGAGGCCAGTGCCAGGTTCAGGAAGAAACAGAGCACTTACTTGAAGAGTAAGGCGGCGCGCACGTTTCCAAGAGGATTATCTTTGCTAACGGCTGCGCAGAACTGCGAGGGCTGGAGGGAATGGCCTCTCCTTTCGATCGGGCCCCGACGCCAATCCAGAATCCCTACACGGATCCGTCACTGATGGAGTCGGATGCGGACAAGTCCTTTTCGCAGTCCACTCTTCAGCAAACATCTCAGAAGCTCGTGGGAGGACAAAATGACGCAGCCATCGTCCAGAGGGAACGTGAAATCAACGATATTGCCAAGGGTATCATCGAGCTTTCGGATATATTCCGCGAATTGCAGACGATGATAATCGACCAAGGCACCATGCTTGATCGAATAGACTACAACGTCGAAAGGATGGGGACGGAAGTCAAGGCAGCGGACAAGGAGCTGAAAGTGGTATGTCTTACCCTGATACAACGGCACATGGGCGCCATCGCTAATCGTACCAGGCAACAAACTACCAACGGCGCACCACAAAACGTAAAATCCTCCTCCTTCTCGTCCTCCTCGTTGTGGGTATGTTCATCCTCCTACTCGTCAAACCAAAACGACACAGCTCTCCCCCACCATCCCCTCCTGTCGCCGATAACGCGCAACTGTCGCGCAGAAACATCCTCGCCCTCGACTCTGGAAAGTCAATCCATCACTGGAAACGATATCCTTCCATGAATCGATTCCTGAGAGACGTATGGAGTGATCCGGATATACGGCCCTGATTTATAACCTGTTTTTCTTTTCTTTTCCTACTCCTTCTGCTACTATTACTATACTACGCTTCTAGTACCATGATGCTAGCATGTTCCCACTAGACGTGGTCTGCTTTCTTTAGCCATAACTCTGCCTCATGTTTCTAGAACCAAACATGCAGAGCCTGAACTCGCGTGGTTTGGTTTGGTAGTTGATAATTTCAATATTAAAGATACCTTTACTCGAATACAGCAGTATAGTTCATCATGGTATACTTTTGTAGGTCCAGAAAACAGAATCCGATCCCACATGATCATTGAAAACAGAAAAAACACAGAATCAATAGTTATCTCCGGACTCGTCCGCTAAGATACATCCTACCTCACTGCTAATGCGATATTCCGAAATCTCCACCTTCATCCCTTTCACAGATGAACCGTACAAAGTAATAAGTAGAAGAAACCAAAAGCGTAAAATGGACATCAGGACATCGCGAGTACCATATGAGAGCAGAAAGCGATAAGAAGTGAAGAAAGTACAAGAGGAGAGAGCGAGACCCTCGAAAGAAAGAGATGAAATAGAAGTAGGGAAACCGAGGAACACAGATGCATTTGATGAGGTAGTTAGCAGAGAGTAAAGTGGCTTCTCGTGAAAGAGATGGGGCCTTGATTACTGGCGACATTGATTCAGATCAATATGGAAAATCTGATCCACCAAGCTAAGGATTGCTCTCTTGCCGCAGGAGCTCGGCAACGTCCGCGTCCAAATCACCACCCGCGAACGCGGCATAATCGTCCTCCCCATGTGTCACCTTCCGCTTCTTCGAACTGACACCGTTAGAATGACTCCCGGACTGATTCGAAGGCACAACAAGGCCTGGGAGTTCCACTCCCGGAAGATTGCCCAGGTCTGGCGGCAGGGTCGGTGCCTGGGACTCATTTCCCGGAGATGCGGAAGGCTGGTTTTCATGTTTTGGAGAGCCCACGGGAGTCAGAGCTTCGACAGGTGGGGGCGTGAGTGCCTCAATTTCTGGACGAGGAGGTTCACTCTCCCCTGCAGAAGGGTCTCCATTGTGCGCGGCAGGAGAATTCTCCGCTGAAAGACCACGCATGATTCCATCCTCCACCTCGCGTTTCTTAGCCTCCGTCTCTGCTTTTCTTTCGGAAAGTTGTGCCACAAGAGATTGTTCCTTCGCGAGGGCCGAACGGTTGGTATCGAGTAACTTCTCGAGTCCGTTGATCAATGCCTGCCGTGATTTGATGATCTCCGAAACAGAGCTTTCGGCGTTGGCAAGGGATTTCAGCAGCTGGCTCAAACGGGCAGCATGGACCGGAGGTGTAGGCAGAGGCGTATTTGGGTCATGCATCTTGTCATACTCGGTGTTTGCCGCTGTGACCGACGCGCTAGAGGACATTGTCGCCTTCGAAAGAGTAACCTGTAAAGGCGCAAGAGGCTGGAGTTCTGGAGGGGTCGAACCGGATGAGCTCGAGAAGAGGGAACCACCAAGCAATGGTTTCTTGCCCGAGGAACGAGACTTGTCGAGTTCTTTCGAATAATCAGCTTCTGAACAGAAAAGGGGGTGAAGAGCCTACCATCAACGCGAGCTTCGACAGCTTCCTGAATTGGCAGTTCAAAAATTGATCGTTGTCTCCAAACCTCCACGACACGTCGTAGCTTCTGCTGAATATCATTCGAGGCTCCTTTGTATGCGATCGCCATAGCTTCGGCGATGATCTTCAAAAGTCAGTCGGTTCCTTATCGTCAGATTCATAGAGCTGGACGTACAGGAGAGAAAGCGATCAGGAAATCCTCCTTTCTTCGCACTTTCGACTGCTGGGCCACCTCTGCAAATAAAGTCAGCTCAAGAGACCTCTGCATGGCGACCAAACTATCCCACCATTTGCCAAGTATATCAGATTGAGTCTCTTTCCCGCTGGTGATTCGCGCAGCTTCTGCAGCCAGAGCTGCGCAGTGCGATCCGCATGACGCCTGTGTTGAATCTCCTGGTCAGAGGTATTATGCTGGTGCGCGCGACGTAGTTGACTCTACCTGTGGAACATGACCCATTGCGCGACGGTAACGATGCCCTCCTGGGTCTCGTTGAGAGCGGAGAGCTTCGCCTTGACGGCATCATCTGTATACGCCATGACTGCCAGAAAGTTCAAAGACAGTTATGAAGAGCTTGCCTGGGATGCGATACGGGAAGAATCCTCAGGAGCTGCGTCGCTAGTCAAGTCTCCGAACAAAGTGAGGTTGTACTGAACTAACTGGGATCGGAAGTTGGGAGGGGATACAGGACAACAGGGAAAGATTCGTAGCAACGGGGCCTTGAGAGATAAAGAATACCGCACACTGGTCTACACGATCACTTGCAGTTGGAGTGGTCAGAGTGAAGCTCACCCCAGAGGACTTCAACAACAAAAGCTCCGAAGGCAGGCTGACCGCCTTCGATGGCAGAATCTCCAGGTGTCCCCGGAGCGGCTCCCATCACCGTGGTTATGCCAGCTGGAGCTTTGTCTCTCATTCTGTTTCATTCCAACCTCATTGCTTTAGTGGTTACGGCCTCCTTCAAACACTCTCTTTTAACCCGACTGACGCCACCCTCATCTCAATATGGCCGATCGATTCCCGTCGTTGGAGGATTTCTCTGCGGGTTCGTTAGGCCCCCGTTCCTACACTCCATCTCCTAAGATTAACGGTTGTTTCCAGGCCAAACAGAAGTGGTCGAGACCAACGGCGCAGACAGCGCTGAAGACTTCCTCGCCCGCGAACGTGCTCTTCTTGGAGAAGATGCAGACCAATTCACTACTCCCAATGACGCTACTGCAGCTGTCGCAGCAGACATCGCGGATGACCTGATCGGTGCAGACGACCCGCAAGCAGGCGGTGTTTCGGAAGAGATCTCCGGCTTCGAAGCATCCTTTCCTGTTATAGAGACACAGAATGAGGTATAGAGATTCCTAGTGATGGTCGATGTTGCGATAAGATAGACTGACTGACGGGTTTCACGTACACAGCAAGTCGCACCCGGTGGTACCATCACTGGAACCGGCGCGCCCTTCCCAGCTACCGGATACTCAAACTACCAGGAGCCAGAGGAAGAACCAGAGCCCGTTCGGTATGTGATAATCCACAGACATACCTTCCTTCGTACCAAGCGTTGTGAAACAACAGTCAGACTAGGAAGTATTTCGCTGCTAACCCCTTCTGCTGTAGGGAATGGCGCGAGAGACGTGATGCGGACATTGCCCGCCGTTCCGAACTCGCTGAAGAAAAGAAGGCCGCTACTATCAAGAAGGCTCAGGAGGATATCGACGACTTCTACGTTTCATACGGTAACAAGGCCGACAAGCTCCGCGCCCAGACTCGGACTGAAGCGGAACAATTCCTCGCCAGCCGTGAGGATACAGCTTCGGGTGGTACCAGCTGGGAACGTATTGCCAAGCTGGTTGATATCTCTGGGAAGGGCGCCAAGGGTGGTGCCAGCGGTTCAGGCAAGGAGCGGTTCCGCGAGTTGTTACTTGATCTGAGGAAAGATCAGAGCGCCCCCGGAGCCAGCGGAATTTGAGGGCTGAGGTGATAGTCGGTGGAAAGTGAAGTGGTAAGGAATGGACGGAAGGCGGTGCCGCGGATTGTTGCAAGGGGATTGAAATCATCTTGGAACTAAATGAAAGCGGAGCGCGAAACCCTTCTCCACCAAGAGGTTATGTATGTGTATGGAGTCACACGGCGCCGATTGAGCGAACTGCGGGTACTGTTCTCTCTTTCGTCTCCTCCCCCCATGATATTCATTTCGACATCCTTTCCATTTGCATCAAATAGTTCTCTAAAGCGGTCTCGCGGGAGGAAAAGGGACAGCTTCGCACGGTCTTGTATCTGTTTCAGGTCGTTCATCTTTCTGGTTCTTTTTTACTATTATCTCTGCCTAGTTTTTCTTCTCGACTCCTATTCCTGTTCCCCATTCCCCACGCATGTTGTTAACAACTTTTCTTGTCCTTTCTTTCTTAGGTAATTAAGATATTAGATTATTCCACAGAGAAGAGTGGTGGTAGATGTATCATAGATATTACCTTGTTTCACTTTTACTCCTTCATGGGAATGTTGGTGTGAACTCATGCTGGCTGACCGCGTTCCGGTCCCATTCGTGCGAGGCGTTCTTTCAGAGAAAAGTGAATGGCTAAATGAGGATGGTGTATCCCTGCTATAATACAGGAATTTCATTGTTCAAATGAATTCACTGAAGGAATAAATAAGTAGAACTTTTTTGGTATTAAAAACATTAACTACTAGATATCACCAGGAAACCGCAACGCGCTATGAGAATGCATGCGGAGCAGAGTGAAGGATGCAATGCAAACAGAAGTACAAAGAGATGGCTTGGCCTACAAGGAAAAGCGGCTGGGTCAGTCTAGATCATCCCCAGGCTCACCAATCTCTTCGACAATTCTCTCCTTCCTGCCTTCAGCCTCAATCTCCTCCAACTTCTTCCTGCCCTCCTCTGTCGTGGCATCTACGATGCCCTCTTCGAGGCTGAGCATTCCTCCTTGTCCCAGTTTCTCAACGATCTCTTCGGCTTCGTCCACACTCATCTTTCCTAGGACCTTATTGACCTCGTCGAGAGATTCAGATTCCAATGCCCTTTGCAGGCCAGGCGGGAAAGAGTCGAAGATTTTGCGAGCCTCAATCTCCGCAGGATCACTGCTGTCCGCAGGGGGGATGGTGATGTTGATCTTGGTGTTAGGGTCGACGGCATGAAGTTGGATTTGCTCAACACCGGCGGGATCGTTCTCTGCTGAGCTGTTCTTAGCGAGTTCAGCGGCGCGCGTCTTGATCTTGTTGTATGTCTCGTTGACATCGTTCCTGAAGAGCGTCGATGCTTGGTGCTCCTTTGTCGTAATTCTGTAAATCATTATCAGTCAGTGTCTCAATATATCATCAACAGAAGATAACATGACGTACCTTTTAAAGAATAATGAGATTCCGTCCCGTCCCAGGGAGCGGCAGTACTGTAAGAGTAGGCCCTGGTGCACACACTGACGAGCATACTCGTCCTTTCCAGCCATCTGGCTATTGAAGGCCTCGACCAGCAGAGCATCCGTAGTCTTCTCCGCAACAATCTCTGGATGATCTGAGATGAACTGGAGGCAAGTCCTGTAGTCACCCAACTTAATCTCTGAGAACTTCCTGCCAAGGGGAGTGAGCTTCGGCTCCTCCTCATCTCCTTCATCCTCGATGTCAGCCTCCGCACCTGACGCTGGTGTCTTCATTGCGGATGGGTTCAACAGCTCGACGGTTGGCTGCGCCTTCGCCTTTCCCTTATCGGTCGACTTCGCAACGAACGTACTATCGAAACCGGTATGGATGTCATCACTCGTGATCTTGCTCTTTTCCTCCTTCTCCAACTGGGACAGTTTCTCGAGCAATTCTTTCTGCAATCCCTGCACTTTCTCCTTATGTCCTTCGACACCTTTGATATACGCTTCGAAGACATTTTCCGGTTTCTTCTCTTCAACCTCCTTCTTCACCTGATCCACGAGGGAACCCATCATCTGGGAGTATTTGGGTTGTTCCTTCTCGTGGGTGTAGACGCCCCCGGGAGGGGCCGGGGGCGTGTCATCCTTTGGATCGCCAGCTGATTCGATCAGAGCCTGGAAGACGAGCTCCTCTGGATTGCGCGCTGAGTCCTCATGTTGGCGCAGGGAAGCGAGAAGTTTGTCGATGCGCGACAATAGACCATCGTTGATAATGCGCTCGTATTTGAGGGTCTCGATCTCATGACGACGTTGCCAGCGCTGCTGGTGGATCTGAGCCTGCTTGGCTCGAATAAACGAACGCTTGTCGACATTGGGGTGAACTTCAATGTCCGAATCATCGGATAATTCCAGAGCGTCCCATTTACTGTAATCGAGCACCATCTTTGCGGGTGCGTTGGGGTAAACAAAAGGGGATATCTGTCTAGATGTGTATGGAGGGGTAGTAGTGGCGGTGGGGTAGCGAGTAGGTAGTGTTTGAGAACCGCGACAGCTACTCAGCTGCGAGATTCAGGCAGGTCAAACAGAAATTATTCGTCAAAATTACCTTAACCACAGCGTTCAATGTTGATATAGACGAACTGGGTGGGGAGTCCGACTATGTTTCTCACACTCTCGACGACCTTCTACGGAGATTCCATCAGTGGTGACTGTAGGGGAAGGCGGTGAGGAATAGAGTCGCGGCCTTCCGTCACTGCCCGAGGTCGGCATGCCAATTCCGTTCTGCCGCCTGTGATGCATTTGGCTTGCAAAAGCTGGATCTTAACTAGAGTACTACATCAGCCTTCTTTCGTGCAGCGTTTGATGCCAATACCATGGGAAATGTCACCCTAGTGTGTGTTCACTGTGATATGGCCCCCTGTTACTCGACTCCCTCTCCCTTCTAAAAGGCCGTCTCACTCCTGCAATCTGACGCTATGCGCGGCTCGAAGCTGCTTGCGTCCTGGACGCCAAAGTTGGCCTGCAGGCAGCTTTCTGAGCCTCGTACGAGTGTTCTGGTCGATCTATATCCTAAGGCCTATGCGCCAGCCTTCCAGCCCAGTAATGGCCTGAGAAGGCTATACTCGAATGCTACGGCCCCGGTTCGTACCAGCAATGTCATCTACCACCTCGCCGGATATCGCTCTTCTCGACACGCACGATCGCCTCTGGCTTCGTTTGGAACTACTCAGCAAGCACGGTCTCTCTCTGTAACCTCTCGATTACTCGATGCTAAACCGCAGACACCTCAAAGTTCTGCCGATCTGGGCAAGGATGATCCGAGGAAGACGGCCCGAGAGGACGAAAGTGAAGAGGTAGAAAAAGGATTCGAGCTGTCAGAGAAAGGAGCCCAGGCTGCTCAGATAAATTTGAGTGCGAAACTGGCAAATGATGGTCTACGAGGGAAAAAGGCTGGTTTTCAAGAGATCTGGAGACTGATCAAGATCGCGAGACCCGAAGCCAAGGTCCTCTCGTTGGCGTTTTTCCTGCTTTTGATATCGTCTGGAATTACCATGTCCATTCCTTTCTCCATCGGAAAGCTCATGGACGCGGCGACGAAGAGCGACAGCGACGGTGGAAATGAGCTGTTCGGTCTGAGCCTTCCCATGTTCTACGGGGCTTTGGCTGGCGTTCTCGCCTTTGGTGCTGCTGCGAACTACGGTAGGATTATCATTCTTCGAATCGTCGGTGAACGGATCGTGTCCAGGTTGCGCTCAAAGCTTTTCCGCCGAACGTTTGTGCAAGATGCAGAGTTCTTCGACGCCAATCGGGTCGGTGATCTAATCTCTCGCCTCAGCTCGGATACCATCATTGTCGGCAAAAGTATCACCCAGAACCTCTCCGATGGCTTGCGGGCAGCGGTCAGTGGTGCTGCAGGTTTTGGACTGATGGCGTATGTCAGTCTAAAACTGTCTAGCATCTTAATTCTGTTGCTTCCTCCGGTTGGACTTGGAGCATTCTTCTACGGCCGTGCCATCCGAAACCTGAGTCGCCAGATCCAGAAGAACCTAGGCACTCTGACAAAGATCGCCGAGGAACGACTCGGAAATGTGAAAACGAGCCAGTCTTTCGCTGCTGAGGTCCAGGAAGTTCACCGTTACAACAACCAAGTGAGGAAGATCTTTGACCTTGGGAAAAAGGAGTCGCTGATTAGCGCTACATTCTTTAGCACGGTGAGTATCTTGTAAGATTCTATTTCTGATACGCTTTGTACTGACCGTTCCCAAGACCGGACTCATGGGCAATATGACCATCCTGGCTCTTCTGTACGTCGGAGGCGGAATGGTCAAGTCGGGCGCTATCACTCTTGGAGACCTGACGTCATTCTTGATGTACACAGCATACGCTGGCTCCAGCATGTTTGGTCTTTCCAGCTTCTACTCTGAGCTCATGAAAGGCGTGGGTGCGGCAAGTCGCTTGTTCGAACTGCAGGACAGACAGCCGACGATCTCCCCGACGAAGGGCGAGAAGGTGATCTCCGCGCGTGGACCGATTCGGTTCGAACATGTAGCTTTTAGCTATCCTACCCGACCCGCAGTAACTATCTTCCACGACTTGAATTTCGAGATTCCACAGGGAAAGAATGTTGCTGTGGTTGGTCCTTCCGGAGGGGGCAAATCGACCATCGCATCCCTGCTCTTGCGATTCTATAACCCCAATAAGGGGAGGATCTTGATCGGTGGCAAGGACATCAGTCAGATGAATCCAAAATCTCTCCGACGGAAGATTGGCATTGTCGCGCAGGAGCCCGTCCTCTTTTCAGGCACGATCGCCGAAAACATCGCGTATGGGAATCCCAAGACTACGAGGGCAGAGATTATTGCAGCAGCACGCAAAGCGAACTGCCAGTTCATTAGCGATTTCGTAAGCCTAAGCAGATTTTTTTTCTTGTAGATCAAAGCTGACTCTTAGGATAGCCTGATGGTCTCGATACGCAAGTTGGACCGCGTGGTGCGCAGCTATCTGGCGGACAGAAGCAACGCATTGCCATTGCCCGTGCCTTGGTGAAGGATCCCGATATCTTGATTCTTGATGAAGCGACATCTGCACTTGACGCGGAGTCCGAAACCCTCGTGAATAGTGCACTCGCCGCTTTGCTCCGTGGTAACAATACCACGATCAGCATCGCTCATCGTCTCTCCACCATCAAGCGCTCTGACACAATCGTTGTCCTGGGTCCAGATGGGAAGGTTGCCGAGCAAGGCACCTACCAGGAACTGAGCTCTCGACCGGATGGAGCATTCACGAAATTGATGGAATGGCAGATGAGTGGTGGTGATACGCCACCACAGCCGCTCAACGCACAGCGCGGCCGTCCCTCCGAGCTAGAAGAAATCCAAGAAGAGCTACAAGAAGATGAGGGTGAGAGGAACGATGAAAATCAAGATGATGAGGAGACAAGGAAGGAGAAGCAACAGTCCCAGGCGTAAGCTGGGCGAGCTGGCTTGGGGACTGACCTCTATCCTTTCATGTTGGACTATTTTTTGTAGACAGCTACGGAACAGTGAGTTTCCATGGTGAGCCCCCGTAGCATTTCCTTTTCCTGGTCTTTGGGATGTCAGTGCTTGATAGACGGTCGGGTCATGTCATACTTTGTACTGTACATATACTTTGTTCGTCTCCTTTTGGAGATCCCTTGATTTTTCTAATAGAACCATCTGAGTCGACGTTTTCCTATATAGAAGATACCACTATTTAACAACTAGATTTCTTGCGTGTATACAAGTCTCGATTATCTATAATTAATCGTAGCCAACTATTACAGATCGGACGAATACCATAGGACAGTCCGTATCGGGTCTCGGCATCTCGGCGCTCTCCGCCTTTTAACTCTCTGCTCACGCGGGCGGCGCATCGATGCTGCAACAACTGTCAGTCTCTCCAGAGTATTTAGTCTCTGGACCGGGATGAGCCTTTTTTTCTCCGGTTCTTAGTTTTATTTATTTGCCCGATGGGCAGTTGACGTGATGGCACCTTCGCCGGAATACGAGCCGCTTTATGATGAAGCGCAGGATGGTGAGCTCGATGACGATGTGTCGACCAGAGATGGTGAGAGCATACGATCCACATCCAGCTTCTCATGGCTGGAATACTCAATCTTTCTGCTGCTGGGCATAGCTATGCTGTGGGCTTGGTACGTATTTTGCTTCTGCCGGATGCCCGACGCCACGATAGACGGCTTCTTGATGAGATCTTCGGCTGATAGTAAACTCGAACAGGAATATGTTCCTCGCTGCTGCTCCCTTTTTCCATCG
The DNA here is from genome assembly GCA_029606305.1 of Paecilomyces fulvus. Taxonomy (NCBI): domain Eukaryota; kingdom Fungi; phylum Ascomycota; class Eurotiomycetes; order Eurotiales; family Thermoascaceae; genus Paecilomyces; species Paecilomyces fulvus. Next base: position 3,039 of record JAPVCG010000016.1, on the reverse strand, counting down.
TCGGTTTCAATCCAGTGAATGGGCCGCTACACACTTCCAGCCATCCATCCTTTCCGTCTCTACAGTGACGAATCTCGGGTCTGTGGTCATATTAGCCAAGTCACAACGCAACGCTTCATACGAAAAACGGATATCACTATCGCTTGTCATCAATGTGGCCGTCTTCACTTTACTAGCATTCTCAGTGCTGGCCCAAAATGTACCGATGGGAGCTTATTTCTTCTTCCTGATGGTAATGGTGTTCGGGGCAAGTCTCGCCACGGGTATCAATCAAAATGGGGTTTTTGCATACGTCTCGCGGTTCGGACGTGGAGAATATGTACAGGCTATCATGGCTGGGCAGGGTGTGGCCGGCGTCTTGCCCTGCATTGTACAGATCATTTCGGTCCTCGCAGTGCCCGAAAGGAAACTAGGGTCACCAGGCACGGGCGAGCAGGAATCGCCTAAGTCTGCTTTTGCATATTTCATTACGGCCTCGTTGATATCTGCTGTGACATTGATAGCTTTCTGCTACCTTGTCAGACGGAAATCTCGCTCCGGCGCGAAGTTACTCCAACCTGAAGATGAATCCGATCCTACCGGACTGAAGAGTGTCGGACTCTGGGTCCTCTTTAAGAAGCTCCACTGGATGGCTCTGGCCCTCTTCCTTTGTTTTGCTATCACCATGGTGTTTCCCGTCTTTACGGCCCAGATCCAATCTGTCCGTGATCCAGCTTCAGCACCTCGAATCTTCCAGCCAGCTATCTTCATCCCACTTGCATTTCTCATCTGGAATGTGGGCGATCTTCTCGGTCGGTTGTCTGTCCTGATTCCCAGTGTCTCCCTCACGCATTACCCTTGGGCGTTATTCGTCATTGCTGTTTCGCGTGTCATCTTCATCCCTCTCTACTGCCTATGCAACATCCACGGGCGCGGTGCGGTCGTGAACAGCGACGCTTTCTACCTTGCTGTGCAATTCCTCTTTGGAATCACCAACGGATACTTGGGGAGCAGTTGCATGATGGGCGCCGGACAGTGGGTTGCTGTCGAAGAGAGAGAAGCTACCGGTGGATTCATGACCTTGATGCTTGTCGCGGGGCTTACGACTGGTAGTCTACTTAGCTTTTTGGCTGCATCTGCATGATGGACGTTTTCTGGCGTTTAATCACTGTTTTTATTTCGGATAAATTGCCTGGGACTGGCTTAGAGTCTTTAGACAGAATATACAGAACACGAGATCACAATGAAAGCTATAATAGATAGGCATTGATTATATTTTATCTTTGAATCGTATATGCTACCAAAAAGAACAGAATCACCATGTCAGGTCCATACTAGTTATACTAGTAGTAATACTGAGGCTTATCCTTGCTCCCCTTGCTAGCGGCCTGTTTACTCTTTCCTTTGGTGCCAGCGGTCTTGGTGTTACCAGTACTACCAATGTTGATAACATTATTGGCTTCACCAATAATCACTGTCTTGGACCTGGTCTTCCTAATAAAATTGTCTTTATAGTAACTAATAATAAGATTAGCATTACTAATAAAATCAAATATATATTAATACTTACTGGACACATCGATTCTGTCTCGTGCATTCCTCGTGGTGCTTATTAGCACACGATGTGCAGGGACTAGTAATATCAATTAATACCAATAGTAACCATAAACATAGGATAAAGATTAGAACTTACCCGATCTTCGCATTGGGGGAATTCGAACGGCCGGAATTAATACTATCAGTACTACTAGTACCGAGCTTTTCAAGCGCAATAAACACCATTGTAGCCTACATAAGCTAATTGTCTTTCTTGGCTTTGCGTTGTAAAACATTTCTTCGCCCTCGCTTCACATTGGTTCGATGACAGCGCTCCTAATCACATCTGCGTGCTTGTATTTCTCTGGCATAGTGAGGTTGTGGAACGGTAGTTGTAGCCAAACAGCGGTCAGGATGTTCCATTCAGACTCAATTCAGCTGCCACATGAGACCCCAAAAGTCCGGATTTTTGAATACCAGTAACGCTCCATTTGGGTTGGCGTGCAGTCTGGAGATCATCGGTGGGCATCTGTAACCAAGTTCATCTTCCTACGTCGCTGGGGAACTAGCAACAGAGGATCACAAAGGGCATTTGAATCAAGAAACTAATGAACACCACCCCCATGGGGGTTTGCAATGGTTGTAATATATCAAGTCAGTAACAGATTGACAAGCAGAGACTCAGAATAAGTGTACGGGGACTCTGAGTGTAACACCTGACAGTAATGCATGAACAATCAATAGGATATCCATCACTGTCCAATCACCAAGCAATCGGCCGGATGGGAATCCTTGTGGGTGATTTCTCTCTGCTGATTCCTATTAAGATATGCCCTCATGGGCGCGTGCTTCTTGTAGTCTGCAACAGGCATTTTGAAAACGAGGAAAAGACCAGCTTCTCTCAGGAATATTCAAGCTTGAGTGGGTTGGGAAGTCAGAGTGGAGGATGTGTGTTCTAAAGGCAAGACAAAAACTAAATTACCACTAAATGTTTTTATATTTAAATTGCGAGCCAGAAGTAATAAAAGGGGGTTTGCAAAAACCTGCAATGCAATCAAAAGACTATGGAATGCAAGGACCTTGGCCAACACACTTTATAATAAAGAGAATGAGGACCGGGCTGGGGGGACGGAGGACCAGAATCCGAAATGTGCGAGGACGTAGCACGGCCATGCGATACAGGCATATGCAATGTTTAAGGCCTGCAGATCAGCAACTGCCTTTTGAGCTGGGAAAGAGACCCCATCCTTTGAATTCTTGGAATTCTTTGCACTCATCATGGCTCAGGGAGAATGTGTTGAGAAAGGCAATGCAAATTCCATGGCGTCGGTAGCATCGCGTTTGAAACCATGAGATGGTATCGTGTGCTCGATCTCGTTCTTGATCCATTGTACATGGATGTTCTTTATACCAGTTCTTGACCGTGTTGACGTGGAGAACTTTCGTTGTCGAGTTATAGCGTTCGCTAGATATAATAGCCAGATATATTAATTCAGACCTTGAGGAACCAAAAAAAAAAAAAAA
>JAPVCG010000015.1:344832-392584 GCA_029606305.1 Paecilomyces fulvus | reverse complement strand
GGGGAGAAACGGGGGATATATACCCCCCAAAAACTGATCGCAAAGGAAGGAGCACTCACCTATGTTGTTGAGGATGTGTATGCGATCGCACGGAAGGAGGTCGCTGTGGTGGTGAGCAGTTGAGGCAGGCAAGCGATGGCGGAGGGGGGAAGTTGAAGGATGGAAGTGGGAGGAACGAAGCAGTTGCGCTTGGAGGATTTGGCGTCGGAGACGGAGAGAGGGACGTGCACGACGGGGTTTTAGCGCAGGAGCGATAAACGCTAGGTCCAGTTCGCAGCAACGATAAGCGCCGTTGTAACGGTGATCTTGATTCTGCACTGAGGACTACAAAATTTCTGATCGCAAGGAAAAAAAATTGTTGCAGTAGTAGTCCTGGTCGCGTCAAAAGAATCTCACGTCGGAAAGGGTCTGGTTCTATCTGCGGGTGTTTGTTTATGTGTTGCCGTGGCCGTTCGTGTAGACTGGGTGAACCGTGGTTGGGTTGCTGGGCACCATGAGGGGTCGACCGTTACTCCCTCATCGAGAGTGAGATGAGATGAGATGAAAGAGAGGTGCCAGAGAGAGCTGGTTGTCGCCAGAGTAGTAGATCAAACGATGGCAGAGTCTCTGCTTTCCTCGATGACTAGGGATCTAGACGAGAGCGCCAGGATTTTCTACGGGACATAGGTACCTATATATACATATTCCCAACGCACACCCAACCTGCAGTCCATACGTATACAGTGAATTGATTAAATCCCTCACCACCTCCCAATCTGATCGCACCTTCCTTCACTACGAAATGCTGCATACTTCACATGTCTTCCTGTGTCTTTCCCTGTGGGAGTTGTTGACGACGTCCAGAAGTACTCTAAGGTGGAGGGAGGATCGACTCAGCCTTGTGGATCCGGCATTCCGACCCCGACCCTCAACCCCGCGTGGTCTTGACTTCCTCCTTATTATTGGCCCGGGGAGGTTCAATTGACTTTGTTGTGACACCTCGGGAATCTCCCGTTTCTGTCAGTCCAAGGGTTACTTGATTCATATTCGTAGTGAACGTGCTCTGTTCTTTGACTATTAATTACCCCGGACTCTCGTTGCTGATCCCGATCTGAGACAAGTTGATCAACCAGATCAACAAGATGACCAGCACGGGACCTTCCCCATCGCCAATTCCCCCAAGGGCAGGAGCAGCTAGTAATACGGAAACCAAGTCCGACATCGTCCAGGACCCTCAGTTTACTACTACTACTACTACTACTACACCTCCTGCCCTCCCATCACCGACCCTCCGCCTACACATCCAGGACCTCCGGCATCCCGCCGCCAGCGCCTTCCTCCATCTCATGCCCGATGTCACGACCGTGCTGGAGACCGCTCTGGCCGACATCATCAAGCAGCTCTACACCCCTCCTCGAAGCAGTAGCAGCCCCAACACCACCCATCGACCCATCCCGACCTTTACGCCTTCCGTGCCCCCCACCCGCTCCGTGACCGTCATCCTGCGCGACTTCAGCGGCGTCGCCTACACGACGGGCACCGACCTCGACGACGACCACAAGGAGATTCACTTCTCCCTCTCGTACATCCGCACGAGCACCACCTATCCGGACCCCCGGAAGGAGCTGGCGGGCGTGCTGACCCACGAGCTGGTCCACTGCTATCAGCATACGATTCCCCCAGACGCCAGAGACGAAGATCAAGACCAGCTACGACCACCGGGTGGTCTGATCGAAGGCATCGCCGACTTCGTCCGTCTGAAGGCCGGGCGGGACCCTCCGCACTGGAAGCGGCCGACGAGCGGGAAGGATCGACCGGACCGGTGGGACCAGGGCTATCAACATACCGCATTCTTCCTGGCGTGGCTGGAAGATGTGCGGGTGGGCACCGGGGCAGTGGGTTTGCTGAATGACCGTCTGTTCCGCGTGGGATACGTTGGGGAGAATGGGAAGGATAAGGATGGTTTCTGGAAGAGCCTGTTTGGGGCGGGCATTTCAGACCTCTGGGAGGAGTACGGACAGTATCTGGATGGGCTGGAAGGCAAGAGCTCCAACTGGGAAGACGAGATCGTGAACCTAGAGTGAGGGATAGAGGATCATTTTACGAGCAATTTATTTATTCAGATGCGATTGATAATCTACCTCCATCACTTCATAACCATCGAGGGACAAGCATCATGAGGGGAGAGGACCGAGGAAGAAAAGGAAAAAGGAAAATTGATTTTTGCCCATACTGTACAGCATCCTCGTTGCAGATTTCAGTTATAATAAAAAACAAAAGATATAAAACCAGAGCAGGTAGTCGCTCCGTTGATGCCTGGCCCCGGTCCCCAAAGAAATTGCCAATCAATGTACCGTTCATAAAAACACTTAAACAAATGGCAAATCTTACACAATCACCTCGCCCAGATCCACGTGGACGGGCTTCCATGGCTTCGCGCCCTCTTCCTCCATCGAGCTGGGCACGCGGACGTGCAGCGGACTATACAGATACCAGCCCTTCAGGGCAGCCACCGCCGCTCGGAAGCGAGCCTCCACCAGACTGGCACCGGCACCCTCACCCAGCTTGTCCTGGCCGGAGAAGATGCCAACAACAAACACCGGGTGTCGGCTCTTCCGACCCGTCTCACTGAGGATCTTGGCCACGGGGCGTTCGAAGTTCTCGCGGGCGCACAGCCGTGCCAGGTCACGGGTGGGCTGGGAGAAGTTGAACAGCTCAGCAATGTTGAGGTGTCGAGACAGGAAGTGTTCCTGGAAGAAGCGCTTTGCGGCAGGGCGACCGGCATGGAGATAGATGGCTCCCACCACGGCTCGGACAAAGGTAGCACTGGCCTGCTCCGCCGTGATGCCCTTGATGCTCTGGGGGTCGGGGATGATAGGGGTCTTGGAGGGATCGGTGGGTGCCTTGGACGGGTCACCAAACTCATCGTCGTAGACCACCCGGGAGGTCATCGATTTCCTCCACGACTTTCGGTGGTCGTTGGGCCTCGTCGTGCCCGTGACGGGTTCTGCGTCCAGGTTGGCGTCCGGCGGCACTCTCTTGAACTGCAGCAGACCTGGGTCGACTTCCCCGCCAGGAACGGCAGCCAATTCCACACCCCATTCTCTCGCCATGGCCGCCAGAGATTTGGGGCCAACGTAGGCATACATCGCGGCGAAGACGACGGTCAAGGGAAGTCGAGGGTATGTGCAGAGGAGGTGTTCGGAGGTATAGTAGGTGAGGAGGTCATGACCGAGAGTCGCCAACGACTCGTTATTGAAGTCGGGATTGGGATCGGCAGAGGGATGGATGAGAGCGCGTGCCAGCGTCTCCAGAGGTAGTCGGGATGGTAGATAGAGTCGAGCATGTAGGGCTGCGAGTTTTGCTGAGTCGCGTGCTGCCTCTACCGGCGGTGAAGGAAACAGAAGTCGGGATTGTCTCGAGTGTGCCGGCGGAACAGGCGGATGGTCGACATCGAATTGATCCTCCTCGACTGCCAGAGCCGGCGAAGCTGAAGATTGATATCGCAGACCGACACAGACCTGTTGCAGACGGTTACCGGGCCTGACCCGCGGCGAGAGAACCGAACCGCTCCATCGCAGGAGCTGCAGCCTCTTCATCTGGGGATTCCGTGCGCCTTCAGAACCCGAGAACCAGTGAGGAAGAATCAAAGAAAAGAAGGACTGCCAGAGCGTGAAGGAGGTGGGCAATCGAGGGAGCGTATTCGGCGAGTTCTCTCGTCGAAAAAAGTGTCGAGCTTCTCTGGAAAGTCACGGGGAGAAAAGGACCGGAAGGCGCTAGTCCGTCTTGGGCACTAGTCGCGATGTCGCGGGAAGATGGACGTCGACGGCCTTTCGACCTCACGGACGACGACCTCACACATCCACCCGTTTCCCTCGACATATCGCATTCATCCTTGTCTGTTTTCACAATGGGAGGAGGCGGCAAGATCCCGTACGTTCCAATGACCACTTACTTCCGCAAAATCCCCGGCATTGACCCGTCTGTGCGCTGACCGTTCTCTCCGCAGGTACCCCAAGGAAGTCTGGTCTCCTGCTGGAGGCTGGTACGCTCAGCCTGCCAACTGGAGGGCCAACACTGCTGCCATGGGCGCCGTCATCCTCGGAGTCGCAGTCTTCACATGGAGCCTCAGTGCTGAGCGGGAATACCGCGACAAGATGCCGGAACCCGGCCGATTCTTCCCCAGTCGCTAGTCAGTCGGAACCGACCCCTCATGTGTCTAATACATACGTACTCACATATCTCTTCTTTTCAGCTGGAGCAAGCAGATCATCGAACACGAGAAGGCCGCTAAGCAGGAGTCGTCATAGACCAAAGAGGACCTGGGGGATGGCAACCGGCAGTTGTTGATATCATATCGTGGGCTGTACAACAGGAATACACAGGCTATGAACAAGGAATTGATTTAATCAAACAACCAATTGATGTCTCTGCGGAGACTCTTCGAACGTTCTATATAACCGTTGTGTATATAGACGGACTCGTTCTGTGAATTCAGATCCGTTCCAGAGTTCCTTTCCATCCTTCTCTGATATCTTAGGAACGCCTATCTGTTCCACCACAAACCCCGCTGCAACCGTGGCGCAGATCAGTGCTATGGGAATCTGTCCGTTCTTGCCCCAGCTTTGGACGCAGTTCTTCCAGGATCTAGACGGTGTAAGGACAGACTCGATTACCTCGACCGGCGTTCTGCCCTGACTGATCATTCCCTCCGCCAAAGCTCCCAAAAAGCAATTGCCGCCGCCTGTGGGATCGACCACTGGTGGTGGATTGGAAGGATCAGGCTGATGATAAGCGGGCAACCAGAGCCCACGGTCCCGGGAGTATGCGTAGCTGCCATCCTTACCTGCCCTGATCACAAGTGTCCCGCTGCCGTCCGGACCAATGCCAGATTTGATAATCTTCCTCACTAGTTCGCGGTCGTCTTCGTTCTTTTCCTCCCACCCTGGTCGGCCAAACATCATGCCCAGCTCTAGTTCGTTAGGACTAACAACATCTACAACACGAATCGCTGCGAAGAATCTTTCCTGCTCCTCCGGAGTACAAAGATCGGGGACAGGCTCCCAGACGAAGAGCGGTCTAGCATCAGTAGCAGAAGACGGAGGCACGTAGCCCTTGCGTAGCAACTCCTCTCTCCGCTCTAGGATCCTCTGTACGATGCTCACACAGCGCGCGGACGAGCAGACCATGTGGAAAGTGCGTGAGAAGACCTGCTCTTCTGAAAGCATGTCCGGTTCCAGGCGCAATTTTGGCGTCAGGTACTTGAAGTCTATTATATTCGATCAGTATCATAAGTCCCCGATTTTTCAATTGGCACCAACCCCGCTTCTCATTTGGACCGTAGCCATTCCACGCTCTGGTGGTCAATCTTCCTCTGTCTTCCCGGATTACACATTTCGTGTCCCATGAACGGATTACATCCAGTACCTCCTGGGGAAAGTCAAAACCGACATCGACGATCCAGCTCACGGATTGAGAATGCTCTTTGCCCGCCACCATCCGTGCGCCAACAACCGCGAACGAAGCTGCTCCGCCCAAGGCCCCGTTCACCGGCGGAATCCCCTCTCCAAACTCAATGTCATCTGTAATAGCAGCCCGTTGTTAGGTATTATTGAAGGAGTTCGCGTTTGCTATAAAGCGCGGGCTGATCATCCGAGGCGGGAGTGTATCATACCAAGGATGAACATGCCAAGGGTGCAGAAGTCGACATCCTGGGTGGATGGACTTGTAGGACTTTCTGCTGCAGACATGGCCGGTGAAAAAGCCCAAATGAAATCGGGGCGATGAAGTCGCTGCGTCGTCCAAACCGCAAGAAACGTTCCGATATCAACGGTGGTGATCCGTCGCCGTTGAGGGGGTTCATACCCATTACACCCACGTCATTTTACATGGCGGGCTTTTAGGGGGTGGAGGTACGAGCGGGTGGTAAGGTACGGTAATGATCCACCCCGGACGTCTCATCTCAGGGACATCGAGCACTTCCTGGATCTGCAACTTCTGCAACACTCACGGACTCAGGAAGGTTTGGTTTCTACGTACCTCCTCCGTCCCTTCATTCGACTGAGCCTCTCAAGCTCAGATCCGTTCAAAGTCTCCTTATCATCTTGACAGGCCTCACTCGAGCTCCAAATCCCCCTGAAACAGCTCTCCACGCAACACTGTGTCCTCGAAGCATCGAGGAGGCAGCCAAGATGGCGACAGGCAACCATATGCATAATCTAACTACTTTGATCAAGCGGTACGCACCCTATTTGGATTCGCTATGCTTTGGATGACTCTCAATCCTGTCTTATTCCTTTATCTGCCTATGACTGACATGGTATACTTCCCAACAGGCTGGAAGCTGCTACGTCGCGTCTGGAGGACATGGCTATGTCCTTCGACGGCGGCAGCACAGCTGGCCTAGGAGTTATCCCAAATCCTGTGCAGGTCGCCCCTCCTGAACCTCCTAGGGCGCCAACTCCTCCTCCAGCTGCACCCGTCGCGAGCCCCGTACCACCGGAGATTGCGGACTTTGATCTCCTGATCAAGGAAGATGTTGGTAAATTTGTTGAGGCTGGACAGAACATTGGAGGTCTGGTTGCGGAACAGGTATTCTAAGCTCCCTGAGTTACATCTCTGGTGGCCGAGCGCATGGTAGCTAACAGATGCAAAAAGTCAAAAGCAGTGCTGCAGGCTTTCCAGGCGGAGCGTACCTACATTTACGTGGCTACGAAAGCTAAGAAGCCGGAATCGCATCCCCCAGAGTTAATGACCGAGCTCCACAAGGCTTCAGATACTATCAACAACCTCAGAGAATCGAATAGAGCCTCGCCGTTGTTTAACCACCTCAGCGCCGTCGCTGAAGGTATTGTTGCGCTTGGGTGGTTCTTCGAGTCGAAGCCCGCGGAGTTTGTGAATGAGATGCAGGGTGGCATTGAGTACTATGGAAATAAGGTCCTGAAGGAATACAAGGAGAAGTAAGTTAGGGTCATTGCAGCATTCTCTGTCGCGATTATAGGACTAATATAATATTCCCTAGGGATGCAACACACGTCCAGTACATTCAGGGCTACTACCGCATCTTCAAGTCGCTGGCGGCATATCTCAAGAAGCACTACCCGAAGGGCCTGACATGGAATCAGAGCGGCATCGACGCCCTGGAAGCTCTGAAAGAAATCAAATCTGGCTCTGCTGCAGCCCCAGCTCCTGCAGTGCCCACAATCAACGCCGCTGGCGCTCCTCCCCCACCGCCTCCTCCACCTCCACCACCACCAGCTGAGCCCTCCACGGCTTCATCTATCCCTAAGGGCGGAGACATGTCCGCCGTGTTTGCGGACCTGAATAAGGGAGAGGGGATCACATCCGGCCTCCGCAAGGTGGACAAGTCGCAAATGACGCACAAGAACCCTAGCCTGCGCGCGGGTTCGACGGTGCCGGAGCGTCCTAGCTCACAAGGTAGCAACTCGTCTCGTGGCAAGTCCCCCGCTCCGCCGGGCAAGAAGCCCAAGCCGGAGAGCATGCGTGCGAAGAAGCCACCGCGTAGGGAGCTGGAATCCAACAAGTGGCTCGTTGAGAACTTCGAAAACACCAGCGAGATCATCGAGATCCCCGCTCAGCAGAACCACTCTATCTTGATCAGTCGCTGCAACAAGGCCATCATCAAGGTCTCGAACAAGGCAAACGCCATCTCCATCGACAACTGCACCGGTCTCTCCATCATCGTCGACTCCCTCGTCAGCAGCCTGGAAGTCATCAAGTCTCCCAAGTTTGCCCTGCAAATCGACGGCGTCGTTCCCACCGTTCTCCTCGACCAGGTGGACGGCGCGACCATCTACCTCGGCACCCGGAGTCTGGACACGGAAATCTTCACCAGCAAATGCACCTCTGTGAACATCATGCTTCCGCCAAAGGAAGGAACCGACGAAGATACCAAGGAATGTCCCCTTCCCGAACAGATCAAGAGCTACATCAAGGACGGCGTTCTCGTCAGCGAGATCGTCGAGCACGCCGGTTGAAAAATTCTTTCTTGTGTTTATCCTTTTGGTCGTGCAGAGGTAAGCGTGCTGTATAATTTCTTCCTGGATATACCGTGGACCTAGGTGGCTAGCTAGCTAGCTAGCTAGCCCCTATCTCCATCTCTAGACCGTCCCAGAGTTTGAGGCTTGAAATAGATATGATGCGGGAATTACCCGCGTTTTGAATACTCAACTCTCATCTAGTTAAATACCTTTGTTATTTTCTATATATCGTTTCTATCCAGTAGAAACTCCCCATGTAGAACAAGTGACATATTATATCCAGTAAGCACATCAAATCAATCCATTCACCAGAACCCATCATATTTATATCTATCAAACTACGTACATTCCGATGAGTGAGATATGTGCAGTGACAATTTCTGCTGATGGGAAATAAGAGATAAAAGACAGTTGATAACTAGTGCAGGAACCAATCCAGGTAGTCAAATATGTGCACGCAATGCAATTCATGAGTCAAATATCCATCGAAACCAACCGCCATTCCGGACCAAGAACCAAAACCAAAACCAGGGATGAGATGTGCCGAAGAACCAAATATAAAACTCCCCCAAGACCCCCCCAAGTTAACTTTCCAGATATGTGCGATGCAAAAATGACAAGTGGGGTATAGTGGTGTTGTTGGGAGAAAAGAAAGAAATTTCCATTTCCATTTCCATTTCATGGTAGACATGTGTGATGATGGACGATGAGCCTGCATCTGGAAATGTGCCATGTGTTGTTGCGCTGCAGTGTGCCTCCGTACCCGTGACGCCGTGAAATATATTAATTGAACAAAACGAAACAGATGCAAATAGCAAGTGGTGTCCCACTGCTGTGAGACAGATATAGGTGAAATTTAGTCGAGGATGGCCTATTCAGCATCCCGTTCTTCCTGTTTCTTGACCTCGAGGTCTCTGAGCCTCTTGGCTAACAGACTTTCTCCGGCCTCAGAGGCACTAGAGCCGGAACTGAAGGGATAGCCACCGTAACCGATATCGCCTTTGTTGAGCTTATTGTATAAGCCTACTGTATTCTCGGATTGACCCATGTCTTGCGGGCTTGAGACAGTGGCAGTCCCAAAGATGCCGCTGGAAGATGACGAGGTAGCTTTTTGATGTATCCTCAGGTGTGAAGGAGAACGGAACCATTCCTTGTCATCTTCCCTGTACTGCTCAACGTTGGGAAGAGAACGGTGCTCGTCTCGTGCAGCTGAAGACAATGTGAATGGAATAGGCGCAACATTCGGCGATGCAGCAGAGAAGCGATGAGGATACGGAGTCGGTCCAGGAGCGCCGTCGAAAGAGATCAGACCTTCAGAGAAACCAATGCCCGCACTCCGTCTCCGGAATGATTTCTCCATAGCCGACTTGGCAGCGCCGCTGCCAAATGAAAGATCTCTCGCTGGCTTATAAGGACTATAACGCGGTTCTGGATATTGCGTCTCATTGCGCAACTTCTCCTTGCCGTCCGGGACGCGGTTGGCGAAAACCACTCGTATGGTGGAGTGGAGATAATAACGTCCTTTCGAGGGACAGCATATGTTCAGATGTATCAGATATCTCAGGACTGGTTTGTCTTTCGGATCCTCTGTGGGATTCAACGACGCCTCCGGACGGTCCGTGCCGTAATTCTTCCGGGCACTCAAGGGCATATCGATGATCGGACCAGCCGAGTAGCTTCGTTGTCTGATGAACGTCTTCATCCCTGGCTCCATGTCACTGAGATCGTAAGGAACCAGGAAAAGTTTGACTGCAGTTTTGTTTGGATTCTTGATCACAATCTGCAGCTGACCTTGTTGCGGGATGCGGTAGGAACCTCCAGGTGGTGCCTTCGGAGACTGGGCTCTCCGGGACTTTTTCTCCCGTTTTCGACGCTCTAATTGATCATCGTACGCTGCTTGCGGATTCCCTTCATTACTAGGGTTGCGTTTGGCAGGGGTCCGTGATGGGCTGGCATGCGTTCTGCGAGATTTAATCGGGCCGGACTCGTCTCGGGGCAGAGAGTGTTCCAGGTCGATGAGACCGACGTACGGACTGGGGCTATCGTCGGATATGGATCGGCCGTTTCCTGAATTAGGGTAGCTATAGAAGACCGCCGGGAAGGCCACTGTCACATGAGGTGGGCATTTGAGGTTAGGTTTACATTTGCCCTTCCCAAGCACACCGATTTGAGCTGTGAAATCAAGTGGCTTGGAAGGGGTGGTCGACATCCTGCCGCGAAGGATGGATTCTTCATATGAACCCACCATAGGGGCGTGATGTATTGGGGAGAGATCGGAGGCAAATGACGGCCGGCGGGGGCGCGGCATACATGTTCGCGGAGGAGAGGCTAATTGGAGACTGTAGGCTGAAGTCAAGGATTTTCGTGGCTGATGCGCCTGATAAGGAAAGGTTGCTTCCCGTCTAACGGTCGGGTGCATTCTGCTGAAATTGATGGCTACTGATCGAGCGGAAGGCGACGATGCTAGCTGACGGAAGGTTTCAGGGGGGAGAGTACGACGGTTGGCTCTGTCTGCATTATCTGACAACTCCATGAGGTCCACCTGTGGAGAGAAGTCCAGGTCCGTATTGTTGGCTTGGTAAACCAGGGGGCTGGTTGGAGCTTTGAGGACATAGCTGGACGAAAGAGACCCGGTTGATGGTGCTCGCGAGCGAGATGAAGACGCGAATATTTGTCGATGACTGCTGTTGACTTCAATCTCTTTCCGCGAGAAAACAGATGCAGTATACCACGGAGTGGTAGGGGAAGAGGCAAGGCGGCGTGTTGAATGCGGGTGATCTAGGCGGCTCATGAAAGAAGAGAGCGAATCTCTTTGACTCTTTAGCTGAGAAGCGCCTTCTCTAAAGTCCCCTGAATGCAAGGCCGACCTTGGCCGTTCGATCTCCGCTGGCGAGGCCAAAACTTCTCTTTCACTGGTCGCGGACGCATCTTTGCTGTTGCTTAGTGGAGCATTTTCTTGCTGTTGCGAGGCATGAACAAATGACTGGGAGGACTGATTCTGGTTGGCAGAGTAATAATTTCCTAACTATGGAAATAGTCAGTATACCAATTTCGTGAAAGTAAAATTTGCGACGTATATGAAATATATATCCATATATCGATACCAGACGAAAGATCTCTCCCATAGATCGCTCACTGGCCGAGACAACCGTTTTCGGGAACAAAGAAAAAGCAAAAAGAAAGGACTTGAGAAGAAGCACTTACGTTCTGACCCTTCCAAGTCGTAACCTGCCTCCTCTTAATCTCGCTGATAAGCGCCTCTCTCCCGCCCGTCTGCAACCGGAGCCCATCATTCTGGTGACGGTGATCCAAATTCTCATCCGCCTGAAAAATCTCCATCATATGACTATCCTCCGGTTCCACTCTCCTCTTATCCATCATGACTGCGGTAGGCTCTCGACTCTGACTATAGTTGTTGTGTTCAGTGGACCATGAGCCATACAATCGCTCATGGTGAAATATGGGCATGATGATTTCAGCGGTATATCATAGGAAAATGCATAACATCCGACCGCCTTTTTCACAATTTTCCGAGACGTGGCAACCTCATTCGGCCAGCCAGTGAGGACAGTAGGGAGCACAGACAGGGAGGAGGAAATCGTGTGCAGTGGCACTGTCGTGAGTGGCGGGGGAGAAGAGGGCAAGACGGGTTCCGATATACGGGTCTTTTGAGGACCGTCGGGGGCGATTGCGGCTATGGGTTGACGGGGTCCGAATGAGGAAGCCCTGGTCATTTGGGGGGGAGGAACAAACGAAAGTGAAGTTTAGGATATCCGGAAGAGTCATAAATGAGGTGAGGAGACCGAGATGAGACAAGACCAGAATGAGGTGTTAGTCAAGCTTGCGGAGCTCATGGTTTGCACGTCATTCGTACAGTTTCCCCCCACCGTCATTATTCCTTGTAACAGACTTTGGACTTTAATCTTTAATATTGACAGACTCAGAAAAAAGAAAAGAAAGAAAAAAGAGCCTATTGATCTACTACACCCTAACACATTCTCCTCCATTATTTTCAGAGAGACGATAGTAAGAAGTACTGTCCTCATGCCCAGCCGTTGTAACACCAATACGGTAATTACATACAACAATCGATAAGTTCCTGATAGTTTTCTGGATCCGCTTTCGACGCTAGAATTAGTTAGAGTAGGCCTTTTTCCACTCCGCCATGGACCCTTTTTTTTCGCCCGCCTCACTGTTATCAGTCCATCAGCCCGTTGACCACACGGGAAATTAATCAATTCTGCGTCTTAACTCAATCCAGTTCAGTGGACTGCGACACAGGAATCCAGTCACCATGGCCCCGAAACGCACTCGTGATGGGGAAATGAACCCCGAGACTGGAAACACGGAGCCACCCGCCAAGAAGAAGAAGGGTTTCTCTGTCGGCCCAGCCAACCTGCCGGATGGGACGTATCGGAGGAAAAGTAGGTCCTGTCTAGTTTGACCACGATATCAAAGAGCAGACTAACAAATCCCCCAGCCCAGAAGATTAAAAACGACCTGATTCAAAAAGCCAAGGTGAAAAAGGCCTACGCCAAGATCAAAGAGCAAGAACTCGCGGACGTGAAACCCATCTTCACAAATGATGACGAGCAAGAACAACCACCAGCCGCCTCGCTGGAACTCCATCCCGATCGCCAGGCGATGCTCAACGCACCATCTCCCGAACCAAAATCTCGACCTGGAAAGGACAACTCGAACAGAAATAACGAGAACGGACGACGGAAACGTCGTCCCAAACCGTCTGCCTTCGCGAAGGAGATGGAGATTGCAGAGAAGCGGAGACAGGAAGCGGAGGCGAGGAGGAAAGAGAGGGAGTTGAAGCAGAAGGAACGCGAGGCGATGGCGAGGGCGAAGAAGCCTGATCAGTTTGGGAAGCGGAGGTTGGGACGCGAGAGTAAGGTGTTGTTAAGTAAGGTACAGCGGATGGTGGGACAGGTTCAGACGTGATCTGATATCGGAGGGGGATAAGAGAAAAGTTTTAATGATACCCAGCTATGTCTTGTTTCGTTTGAATGGGATTTGAGTTCTTGGTACTACGGTTTACGTTGGTCGAGAAAATGTTATGGGAGATGATGCTCTATTACCTCGGAGTACATCGTGAAATCCTTACTGAATTGCTATCGAAGTCAAATGGGTATCGACAGATAGGTTGTCCCATCACAAACAAATAGATCATGAACGCTCAGATCCTGAAGCTCGCAATACTTCACACAAAATCATTTGGCGGCAAAGTGAAGAGAATCAGAGAAGAAGATCGCAGAATTAGGTGGCTTTTGTGCCGCCGCTTCGTGGCTTTCTAAAGCAGGCAAACTCTCCCTTCGTCCTCTCTCTCAGCCGCTTCAAGACGCCTCTCATCTCTCCTAGTTCCGTTTGGAGTTGGGTTCGAGCATCGTTGCTCGTTCGACGGTCGAGCTCAAGGTAGATTTTACTCTGGATCGAGGATGCTTCGTCCGTCGAGTAATGCGACATCGTCTGTGCGATGAATTCAGTGTCGAGCGTGGCCTGCATCAACGCCGGCAAAGTGTACTTGGACCGCGAGCTAAATGCAGCCAAAAGGGACGTGGACACCTGCGTTAACAAGTGAGTGAGGACAGCGGTGAGCAAGGATGCCGTGGCAGGATTCGACGAGGAGCGACTGGCGTAGGCGCTGCCCGGAATCGTCGTCGAGATTTCCGTGTGCACGAGAACGAGCGTCAGCAGTGTCGTGTAGACATAAGGACGGACTTGATCAGGGCGATTATTTGCTGGCACCCAGTCTGGAGCCGTAATGCCATCCCTAATAGTCTTGTCCAGGGTCGCAATGGTCGGTTTGGTGTATGACTGGAAGAGCCGTGTGTCGATCTGGCCGACCACGTCACGTATGGTCTTAGCTTCTTCCGTTAATTTAACAGAAAATGAGGTCTCGAAGTCGGTAATCAGTTGCGGGACGAAATCTGCCTGAAGAGCCTTCAAATTGGAAAGCGTGAGAAGCATGCGGACATTCTAGAGCACATTAGCGGCCAGTTTCCTAGCGAGAGAATGCAGACAGACTTACCCTATTCCGATAATCAACGGCATCCGTTGCGATGATAGAAGACGTGACATCGGCTCCAGCAATTGCTGATGCAGGACCAACCACAACCCACTCATCGTCCTCTCCTGACTTCACAGGACGCTCCGCATTCTCGACCAGGCCGCTAAGGGCTTTGTATACGCTAGTCACAAATTGCGTCCGGACCATCTGCAACAGTTTGGCTGGAGGTGGACTCACCACGTCCCCGGCGGACTTGATCATGGCCTCCGAAATATATAGAATCTTGTTCATTCCTGCCAAGATGGCGTTCTCGAACGACACGAACAGACCGGGCATCTTAGTGAGGTCTCTGCGTTCCGGATCGCGCGTCCAATCTTCAAGTAACTTGATACTCTCAGCATCCTTGTTCCAAGCCGCACAGGCAGCCTTGGCACATCTTTCGCGAGCAGCACTAACGAGCATCTTCAGTTGGTCGTAGGTACTGCTTCCACGGGATATTGGGCCCAGAGTGCTCATTTCGCTGGCAGCTGTGCCGATCAAGACGAGAAATTTGCTCAGGTAGTGAGCTGAACTCAGAGAGTTTGAATATGGCGGCCAGAATGCGAATTCCTCCCAGGGCTCCCCCTTCTTAGGCGAAGGTGGCGGCAGGTTTTTCGGGTCGAGCTTGAAACGAGACTGTGTAGGAGTAATGCCTCTGCTGAGTGGGCTGTTCGGGCTCAGCGGGGGCAGGGGGGAGAAGAGAAGGGAGACATCCTCTGTCGGAGGGTCGACGAATAGTGACAAGACACTTTCGCGGATCAGGTTCACGAGCTCGATCACTCCATTCTCCAGATCTTGAATCCTATCGGAAGAGAGGTGATGGTGTTTCCGGCTTTCTCCCTCGAATCCAGTTGGCAGGAATTTCTGCTTCGTGCCATCAATGAACGACTGGGCTGCCTCCCAGAAGTCGACAACGTCGCCGAGAAGACCACCCTGCAAGGACAAAAGCTTTGTAAGATAGGTATAGATACAGTCCCACAGTTCAATGACTTCATCCGAGTCTAGTCCCTCTTGTAGATCCGTTGTTCCCTCACGGGGAGAGAGGCGGAGATACGAGGTCACCTGTTGAGGCGTTGGCTTCTCCCCAGCGGCCACTCTGCGCCTGAGAATTTCAATTTCGACCTTGGAACGTTCACAGAAGGACGCGATCTTCGTCTTGAGGAAGTCATATCGACTCAGAAGCCACACCCAGATGGGGTTGTCGTCCACCCCCAGTTCCAACAGAGCCCCGATCAATTCCATATGCTCTTCGACAGGGCTGGTTGCTGTCGTCGTCGATGATGGCGCCTGGATGGTGCTGAGCCGTCGCCATAGATCACGCTTGAACGCCTGGACTTGTTGCTCGACATCTACCCACATCCGTCCAGTGACCAGGATCATATGCGTCTCCTCATCCGTGAGTGGCGTCTTGGTCCTGATCGATCGGTCTGCGATATTCTTGGCTTCTTTCGCAAGCCTCCGGGCCCGCATATACTCCTCGAAGATTGAATCGTAGTCTCTCTGCTTGATCGACCTTGACAGGTTCGCCCCGATTTCGTAGACGCCGCGATGTCTTTCCATCGCAGTGACCACGGACTTCAGACCTTGTTCGCGTTCTCGACCACCCAGTGCTGGACCCCAGACCTCTTCCGCCTTTACGGACGCTTCGACCAGCGGAGCACGGATTCCCTTCACTCCATACTCGCTTTCCTTCGTCAGAGCATTTTTCTTGGAACTCGTGGCGGCTGGGCTCGGGACCCTGCTTGTCGAATAAGTTCTGAAATGACCGGATCTCCGACGAGCCTCTGGGCCTTCTTGTTCGGCACCTTGGTTCCTCATTTCATTGTAAACACTGTCAATCGTCGCCTTTGCCCGCACGAACCGTTCAAAGTTGGCCTCCACCAGTACCTTCAGGGACGCCGACTTCTGATCGATCGAGCGGGACAGGAAGTCCAACCCTTCCAAGAGGGTCTTGGTCGACGCGGTGGAATGTGCTTGGGAGAGGAACAGCGCTGGGGAGAAGCTGGTCGACGAGAGGAGGAAGCGATTTCGCAACTTGGCATCGTCATCCACAGGCAGTCCTCGTTGCTTCAAGATGGCCACGACGCTTTCCCCGGTGCCTAACGGGTCCCGCTCGTCCTTGTGCACCAGGTTATCAGCGCTATCTCCATCTTTCTTCGAGCCTAGGAATAGACTTTTGCGGTCACTGGTTGGGCGCTCCAGCGCAGAATAGCGGGAATGACGCTTCTGCTTAGAGGCGATGGCTTCATCTTCGGAGTCGTCACTCTGGTCGAGCTCTGCTGGCCACTCCTCGGGATAGGCTGAGGGCAGGTTGTAGTGATTGACCACCTCCAGGTCGGCCATGATGGTCGTGCTAGCATTCAACGATTTAGTACAGTTGTAGTTGGCATAGATGGATCAGTTCAAATCCGACCGGAGCGAATGTCCACTTTGTCCGAATGGCGGAAGAAAGGTCGGAATCGAGCAGTCAGTCGGATCGGGCGGCGCTGCCAAGTGGGCTGCCGTAGCCGGACGGAATCTCTAAACTTCTCTCGTTCCCGCCTTCAAGCTTGTCTCTGTTCACCTCTCCCCTCCTATCCAACACCTCGATTGCCTTTGTTCTGCCCCGTTGACCCTTGTTGTCCCTCCGGAGGCTATTCACCATGATCTCTGCTCGTTCTTTCGTTGCGCCTTCGCGCCAATGCCTGCGGAGCGTTCGTGTCGCTCCTAGCTGCAAGTCGCCGTTTTTGCAGGTATGTATCTATCTCTCTCAGATCGCCAACACAACAGTCAATGGATTGGGACTGACAAGCTGGATGCATTTAGTTCCGAGGCTACGCTGCTGCCGCTGACCAGACCGTCGCCAAGTTCAAGGGACAGAAGGGCTCTGACGTACGAGATACCCGGCGCGCAACTTTTTCCTTTACTCCGAAACGCCACAATATGGCGGCGCAGAGCTGTATGGAGGTCAAGAAAAATATGGGAGCTGACATCTTATTCGGACTGTATAGGGAAAGTACACAGTTACTCTGATTGAGGGTGACGGTATCGGTCCTGAGATTTCACAGTCTGTCAAGGACATTTTCTCGGCAGCAAATGTAACCTCGACACGAAAAAAAGAGATCCCTGATTGAGAAAACAAAGAAGCTGAGACAAGAATAGGCCCCTATCAATTGGGAACCCGTCGATGTCACTCCTATCCTCAAGGATGGCAAGACCGCCATTCCCGACGCGGCTATCGAGAGCGTGAAGAAGAACTTCGTTGCGCTGAAGGGACCTCTGGCTGTACGTTCCGTTATACCTTTACTGTTCACTATGCGGCTGCTCAAATGAAATTGCAGACTCCTATTGGCAAGGGTCACGTCTCCCTGAACCTGACTCTGCGCCGTACCTTCAACCTCTTCGCCAATGTCCGTCCCTGCAGATCTATCGCCGGCTACAAGACGCCCTACGACAACGTCGACACCGTCCTGATCCGTGAGAACACCGAGGGTGAATACTCCGGTATCGAGCACGTTGTTGTCGACGGTGTTGTTCAGAGTATCAAGCTGATCACCCGCGCGGCTTCCGAGCGCGTCCTGCGCTTTGCCTTCCAGTATGCGCAGGCGATCAACAAGAAGAAGGTCCGTGTCGTGCACAAGGCCACCATCATGAAGATGTCCGATGGTCTCTTCCTGAACATTGCCCGTGAAATCGCCAAGGACTTCCCCGACGTTGAGTTCGACGCTGAGCTCCTGGACAATGCTTGCCTGAAGATTGTTACCGACCCCACCCCCTACAATGACAAGGTCCTGGTTATGCCCAACCTGTACGGTGATATTCTGTCTGACATGTGCGCCGGTCTGATCGGTGGTCTGGGTCTCACTCCCTCCGGTAACATCGGTGATGAGTGCTCCATCTTCGAGGCCGTCCACGGTTCCGCTCCCGACATTGCTGGCAAGGGTCTTGCCAACCCCACTGCTCTGCTGCTCTCCAGTATCATGATGCTTCAGCACATGGGTCTGCACGAGCACGCTGGCCGCATCCAGAAGGCCATCTTCGACACCCTGGCTGAAGGAAAGGTATGTCACTTTCCTCCACTCCTGATAACTGAACCTGGAGAGTTACTAACATATCTTTACCTGTAGTCCCTCACCGGTGACCTTGGCGGCAAGGCCAAGACCCACGAGTACACCGATGCCATCATCAAGCACCTGTAAAGGACTCGCCTTACAGACTGTTGTATCATGCACCCTCATGAATCATTCCATATAGCCACCCCACACCTAATCTATCTACCTGTGTAGCTAGTTAGATGCCATTATTACCGATCTACCCAGAACTATATTGAAAATTTCATTTGTCTGCCGGAGGCGGCTTTGCTTTCCTCTATTTTTCTCTATTTTGATCTGAGTCCTAACATAATGGGGAATCTTATCAGTATTTCAACGTATGTTTTCATCTGGTTGTCGTCTAAAGTACGATCATACCTTGGTAGCATATAGCTAACAATTAGTTATTATGTTAGTTTTCCTGTGGCTTATTGGCTATATAAGGGTTAGGCAGGCGGGCTGAGAGTAAAGTAGCACGAGAGTCTAGAACGGAAGGTGCAATCTACTTGACCGCTGGATATGATTGCTATCTAGAGTAGGTTAGAACCGTGAAGCATGCTTAAATGTATTTATATACTATTGCAGCCCGATTTTTTGCAGTCATTGGAGAACCGATTACGATAAGATTCTAAATTGAGTTTGGATCTCAGGGACAAATCAAGAAAAAAGTTCAGATATTCATACAGACCCCGTAAACAACAACTTCAGGCCTGGCTACATGCCGCCCGGTTTCAAGGTATCAATGCTAAGGAATCGTAATCGTACATGGAATAAAAAAAGTTGAACAGGAGGCAGAAACTCCCAAATACAACACCACATTCTGATCAGAGATGGTCATTAGCGACGTCGTCCGGTCCGTCTTGTGGCCGTTCCTCCACCAGTTCCTGTGCCTTTCTTTTCCTTTTGCTTCGAGCGTGAAGTTTGCGTTCTTGTGCTCCGCGTCTTTTCTGAACCTCCTGCTTCTACCTCGGGTTCTTCACTACCTTCGCTGGCGTCGGTACCTTCATCTTCTTCTTCGGCATCCTCCATCTCTTCGTCTTCCTCTGCGGGACTGGTCCTGTCGCTGGGAGATTTCTTGGGCGCTTCTACCTCGACCTGTAGTCTGGTTGAGCGCATCCCCCGCGTCGAGGTACGTGTGGAGCGATTCGTTCGTCGTCCTCGAGAGGGAGCTGGTGATGATCGGGGTTCTGTGATAGGAATAGCAAGGTTAGCTTAGACCTTCGACGAGATGCGGAGTCTTCCAGAACTGACCATCTGTATCTGCTACGGTGCTTCCTCGTCTGGACTCCGGATGGCCTGATGTACTGGGTGACAAGGACGCCTCAGCGGCCAACCTTCGTGCGAACATCAAGTCGCCGTATTCATCTTCGGGGAGTTCGAATGGACAGTAAGGTTCCTTCGAAGGGTCTGCATCTTCGGATGCTTCCGTGATGAGTGCATCTTCCTGAAATAACCAAGCTGGTCAATTACGTCCCAGTTCCACCAAGGGTTGGTGTACTGCTCACCCGTTCATCCAGCGCGGGCAGGTTGTAGAGCGTGCCCAGCTTCTTCCATATCCCAGGTATCCGGGTGTGTGGTTCATTGGGGGACGCGTATCCTTGACTCCTCATGTACTCCGCAATTGCTATCATACGAAAATGTTTGTGCATGCCTGCTCAGCGCGAGTCCGTCAGTGCGATTGATTCCCAAGAGCTGATGACCGGTTCCACTGACCAACAGGCTTCCACCGGATAATGCCCTTCAATAGTGATGTCTCCTGCTCATCTGTCCACGGGTCGCTGAGGAGGTCGTAATCTACATCAGGTCTCTTGGCTCCTTCGACGTTGCCGGGTGTGTCTGCGGAGGGCGCCGCACTGTCAGCTGCCGATGGGGTCGAAGGACCGCGGGAGGACGAGATCTTGGGCTTCTTCTTGGGAGGCATGATTGTGAATTAGAAGCTATATCAAATCACCACTTGGAACCCCAATCGTAAGAAAAAAGGTGGCAGAACAAAGGCCACTGGACAGCTCGAGCAACGCCAGTCGACTTGGAGTGATGAGTTTCGGCGGAAAGTTGTTCAGGATTAAGATGTGGTCTGTGCGCAGATAACGGGACAACTATGCCGGAAATAGACTAGCGTATTACCTCCCGACGCGGGTAAAAGCGCGTGCTCAAGTTGCGGATAAGATTCGCCCGCAACTCTGCAATGGCATCTCTTTCTGCCATTGTGAATATTCACGATGAATTTGCCAGAGGATGATGCAGATCCTTTCACAGACCGCAATCTGTGGAAGTCTTCTGCATTCACATTCCAGCCGTTCCAGCCGTTGGAACGTCCGCGATGGGATGAGGACCTGCCTGGTAGGTGATTGCTCCGGATGCTACTCTTACAGTGGATCACAATAGTGACAAAAAGAACGATGCAATAGATCTCGCACGCGATGTCTTCCAGAGCCCATTAGACCTCATCGAAAAAAACCCATCCTCTGTCTTTCAGCTAGACGTCTTCGGAACCAATCCATATGCTCTCGAGTCCATCGTGAAACGCGACTCGCCTAGCGAAGGCCCCGGTACTCCGCCCGTGGAACATACAGAGGAGAAGATTCTTGAGGAAACCGAGGAGTTAGAGAACATATGGTCGTTGGAGGATCTCGTGGAAGACGGTCATGACCAATTTCAACTGAAATCCTGGGACAGCTTTGCACAAGACTTCCGGGAGCCGGTCTCAGCGTATCTGAGCGAATCAGGAGCCCGTGGATTCGATGCGGCGTTAGCACACCAGGCTTCTCTCACTGGAATGGAGGATTCAGGCCGTCTCGTGCAGCAGGCCGTCTTTTTCCGATCGCTTTTCCGGCTCGGCCTGGGCTGGAATTCGATATTCTTCCGGTACAATGAGCAGGCAAGGGTCTTCGAGAAGGATTTGAGAGACGTACGGATATCCGGAATTAGTCTCCCTGCTCTCGATGGTGTGATCAAGGGCATCTCGCGGTGTGGTACCGATCTGCAAAGGATCAGGGCGTTCGTACGCGCAAATCCCGCGGTCACTGACCAGCCGACTGCGTTGTCGACACTGGCAGCTGCGACTGCCGTCCTGGTATACAGTCTCGAGAAACAACTTTCTACATGTTATTACCAGCGCAAGTCATTGCTCCAGATTCAGGCATTGTTCCAACGATGCGGCGATCTGGTCGGCACTTTGGTCAATATCATAGATGCTGTCGAGAAAGTCAAGTCAGAAGGTGAAGTGATCTCTACTGTGCTGGCCAAGTGTGATCACTTCTCCCAACGCTTTGTGTGGATGGCCGATCTAATGCGGGAGCTTACGTTCCGTGTCACACAGCCGTGGCTGGGACTGGTAGAAACATGGCTAGGGCTGCGAAGTGAAGAACGGGCGCTGCCAGAACTGAACGGCAACGGGTTTGTCGAAGCAGAATATTTTGAAGACCCAGCTGGAAGAAAGACGGAGCCAAGGATCATCGATTACCTTTACCATCCGGAAATGATGCCATCTTTTATACCCGAACAGCAAGCACGGCTCATCTTTGAGAGTGGACGGAGTCTTCGCATTCTTAAACAATCCCATACCCGGCATCCTATCGGTAGAGACGACATATTGAAAATCACTTCTCCACCCGCTCTCCACTGTGCAATCTCTTTCCAAGATATCGAGAGGATCCAGGGAAAAGCTAGTGCTTATGAGCATCGGCTGCGTGCTGAGATACTGAGGTATATCAGAGGAGATTCTTCCGATATCCAGCCTTCGCTTCCCCTTAGCAATCAAGATGGCGATGCAAATAACGGCGAGAAGACCGACGACCCAATAAAGGATACCTTCGAGATCTTCGACGTCAACGATGAGAAACATGTAACTGGTCTGCTGGCAGACTGTTCATCTCTGGAGTCGGACAAGCTGTATGAGATCCTTTCCGGTAGCGACGGTCTCAATATTGAGGAGGCCATGACCAGTGACAGTCCGTTTGGTCCGCCGCTCATGTCGGCGTTTCATCTATCCCTTGCGCCCATTATAGCAGCACAATCACGGCTCATTGATTTCTCCTGTCTTCACCTGCTCTTCAAGGAACACAAGATAAGATACCATCTTAACCTACAATGGCGGTTCCAGCTTTTAGGCGACGGGATATTTGGCTCTCGTCTATCCTATTCCCTCTTTGATCCAGAGATGAAAAGTGGTGAGCGCAGATCTGGCGTCATGCGCAGTGGTGTCCACACTGGATTACGCCTGGGAAGCCGTGATACCTGGCCCCCAGCCAGTTCAGAACTCCGTCTAGTCCTTATGGGATTACTCACCGAATGCTACACTGCCAGCGAAGGCTCCCCAACTACAGCAACAAGGATGCCTCGGGGTACCGAAAATGAACTTCCCGGTGGCCTCAGCTTCGCCATCCGCGAGTTATCCGGCGACGAACTCTCCAAATGCAAAGATCCCAATGCCATCGAAGCCCTCGACTTCCTCCGTTTGCAATACAAACCTCCCTCTGTCCTCGAACCAATCATCACCCCCCGCAGCCTGCGTAAATACGACCAACTCTTCAAATACCTCCTCCGCCTTCTACGCATGATCTCGGTCGTCCGCGGCCTCATCCGCGACTCAACAGCCCGCACCTCCCTATCCGGCGACACACACAACCTCTTCCAGAAATTCCGCATTGACGCGCAACACTTCATCCTCTCTATCAGCGACTACACCTTCCACACCGCCGTCGGCATCCCCTGGAACCGCTTCGAACACACCCTGTCGAAAATCGAACGCTATCTCGATCGCGGCGATATCGACGGCACCATCGAAACCGCCCACTCCCTCCCTCATCTCCGCAACTATCACGAAGACACCCTCGATCAGATCCTCTTCGCCTTATTCCGAACCAAACGCCACGCGCAGACCGGCAAGCTGCTAGACGATATCTGCGGAACGATCCTCGCGTTCGCGCCCCTATCTAGACTCGATGGCGAGAGTGGCGTCAGACATGAGAGTGAGAAAACGGTTTTCCAGCTTCATGTCACGTTTAGGAAGCAGGTTCGTGCGTTTGTGGGGTATCTCCGTGGTTTGGATGGTGGCAAGGTCTCTTCCAGGTTGTATGTGAGGTCTGGAGGGGAAGGGGGATCGGGTATGATGTTAGGAAGTGCAAGTGGAAATGGTCATGACACGACGAATGTTTTTGAGCAGTTGCTTTTGAAGTTGGATATGAAGACGTATTATTGACGGATTGGTCTCCGATGAAGGGAATGACGGACGGAGAAGCTTGTTGGAGCGAGATATGTGATGTTGATGCTGTCTTCTGAATATATACTTTCTTGTATCCCAATTGATGGGATGATACTTAGGATTCTGTAAATAGATTTAATGAAGGCAGATAAACTGGACTACATATGTATCTGTATTACTAGACACTTCTACGAGCCCTTAGGTGTACATTGATTCAAGATGGTGGTTAATATTCATGATAATATAGATTATGTTTCAAAGTAATTGTGTCTCTGTACATTTGGTTCGATAGCCTCGTTATTAAATCCTCTCTATAACTATAGCCTGATCCTGTGGTATCTAACGCCTCGACCCATTGTGAAACCGTAAGAATCACCAGATGATACTGTAACCTAGAAGAATACCAGCTGCGACTCATCCCGTCCCATAGCCAAGAGAGTCGCATGAGCTGCTTTCTCCATTGCCGGCGGGCCACAGACGAGGACCATACTTTCGGCTGCTGGAGATGCATACTCCTTCAACAGCTCCTCAGAGATACGACCTCTACGACCGGTCCAGGCGTCGGACGCTTTGGTCAGTGTGTGGATGATAGTGCAGCGGTCCGGATTCTCGGCGACGTAGGTGTCGAGCTCGGTTCGGCAGAGGATATCCTCTTCCAATCGGTTTCCGTTAAGGAGAACACAGGATGTCGGGTCCTCTTTATCTTGCATGACGGCACGAAGGACCTGGAAGATGGGTGTGATACCACTACCGCCGGATATCATGCGGAATGAGCGGACACGATGTTCTTTGCCTTTTAGGATAACGGTGCCTTTGCCGCGGTACTCGAATTTACCGGTTGGGCCCTTGAATTCGACCATGGTGCCGAGAGGGAGTTTCTCGAGTGCCATGGTCATCCTGCCACCTTTAGTGGTCTCTGTGTCGAAGTATATTTTCACTAATACCTCGAGAATTCCTTCTTGATTCATCTCAGAGGTGGGGGTGTAAGATCTGATGATTGATTCGTTTGCGGAAGGATCATTGATCTTCATCATGAGATGTTGGCCAACAGGGAGACCCAGGGTCTGCTTCTCATGTTCAAGCTTGAATATGAAAATTCGAGTGTCCCAAGACACCACTTTCTTCTCCACCAGCGGTGCCTTGGTCCAGGAGCGAGATTGCAAAAACACCTCATGAGGCCCTGCTGGTTCTTCCGGCTCTGACCCGCTCCTTAGCTTCTCCTGCGACTCCTTGTCGAGCGTTCCAATGTGGTAGTCGGGCATCATGGCCTTGGCAGTTTCACTATCTGCAAAGGACAGTTAGTATCACACTTCTACTATTTACAGGCCGACAATAACTTACGGATAGCAAGGAACTCCTCTGACGCATCTGTGGCAGCTGCGGAGATGATACTCTGCGCACCTCCCGGATGACCCTCGAGGAACTTGTTGCCGTCGTAAACTTCTCCATTGACCACAAACCATGGCGCTTCGGCAGTCGTGTGTTTCTTCAGTTCATCTAGAGTAATGGTCCTGTTCACCCCATCTTTCTTCATCTTGATCTCTTGAACTGGCTCCGCTTCCTTTGGCGGTTCTCCATCGATCCTTTCGCCCCAGTTACCATTGGTCAGATCGCCACCTTCTTTCTTAACCCGTTCCATCCATCCCGGAACAGTCAGAGTTGGGTGAGTTGGATGCTCGAACTTCAGGGTCCCTTCCTCCTTCAGGATGGCGACACGGAACCACGGGTTGTTCATCATACCCAGGACAGACCAATACATATCACGAGGCTGGACATGTAGCGATTCGTCCATCGCTCGAACGAGAATAGCGTCACTCTTCTGTAGGTCTCCTACCGGGATAGCAAGAGACCAGAAGCACCAACAGAAACAAGTTTCGCGCCAGGACATATCCACCTTACCACCAAAGAGATAGGCGTCGAAATCGCGGTATCTGTCCTCCGCATATTCGATATCTGCTAGCTGCCAAGCTTTAAACGTGTCAGTGCAATCGTCTGCATGATGGAAGGCTCAGATGTCACCTACATCTCCCCTTGTCCAAGGATATCTCTACTCTGTTGATCCGCCGCCCGCCACCGCCGTAGGCGTAGCCCCGCACGGCGTATGTCGGACTAGCCGAAGCAAGCTGCAGAACTTCGTTGTGCTGAGGATACACGGCGGCGGAGTTAACATTGAGGTCATAGATGGCATAACGATCATCAAGCCACCACTTCTTCTCTTGCGCGGACACTTCAGGTGAGATCATGGTCCTTTTCCGTCATCAGCCTTCTATCGGAATTTTGTCAGTGATATATTACTTACGGAAGCACCCTGTTATCGTTGATATGATACCAGTTATCGCTCGGGGCGTCAGTCAAGATCAGCTTCGTCAGCCACTTGACACTCCGTCCACCGACCTGACCAGGGACAACAGCTCTCAGTGGACGACCATGGTCAGGACGCAGAGGCTCCCCGTTCATCTTGTGGGCGAGCATGATTCCCCTATTGGGGTCCAACACCCAGTTGAGCTTCACAGATGTGCCGTAGAATCCATTGGGCTGCAGACTAATCAGTCGGTGTTGAAAAGACCTCGTTTCTGTTATGACTCACCAACTTGTCTGCTCCTTCCATACAAACATATCTGGCTTTCCGGAGCGGTTTTGCTTTTCGAATGACGTCTGCCATCCGAGGGCCCGTCCAAAGGGCGGTCGAAAGGCCAGCAGAACCCCATGAGAAACCCTTGGTTTTTCGCACAATATTCTGCTCCTTGCGCCTATTTCCGGCGCAGACCATGGTGATTGGTGCGGTGATCTGCTCAAAGTCTTGCAAAATCTGCTTGAAACTCAAGACCATCGGGTTTTCGACCAATCTGCATATGTGAGAGACAGATCCGAACAGAAAGCAGAGGATAGTTAGTGCTCACCCTTCGATGCTGAGTTCCCATGTTGGGATGTCCTCGTCCCGAACTTTGGGGACGGCTCCGTGATTGCGGACATAGAAGAGTTCGGGCGAGGTCAAGAAACCTGTTGCGTAGTCAGTAAGCGATCTTTCATATACGTATGTGTCTGCTCACCCTCATTAAATAAATCAGTCAGCGGCGGTTCCACGTTGAAGGGATGTACTCCCGTCAATCGAATCAGCCGTGGATCGCGTGGGACATGGCTATCGGGGGTATCTTTGTCGACCTTCAGTACTTCCGTCGGGGCCTTCGATGGCGGCGGCAGAGGAATGTCTGGCAGCTCTGGGTTCGATTCCTCTATGTTCACATCAGCAGACTTTATAGGATAGAGCTGCGTTGTGACGATGGTCTCCTGCGTCTGCAGTTGTGTGATGGTCGTCATGGTTGTTGTACGATATGGTAGACAATGCTATTGCCATTCCCCCGTTTCAGTGACAGATATATTTCGGGCTGTCACCAAATACCGTCGGGATTCGAGGGAACTGATAATTACCCCGAAAGTTCAAGGCGCGGGCCGCACAAGTAATGTTACCGGGCAAAAGTTCTTTTTTGCTGATCAGTTGATACAGGAGTGACCCTGCCCAGGTAGGCATCCGGAATCACTCCGCAGACGGGTTGATCGTTGACTTTGATCTCGGCCATCCATAGTCTAGAGTCGGGACGAGGACTAAGAAGAAATGGTCCCTGATAGTGGCGAGCAGAATGAGATCCACCGGCAAAAGATAACTAAAACTGGAACGTAAAACAAAACCAAAGAAGACCGCGCGGAGAGTTCTCCGGCAGAAGTGTAGGTGAGACTCGTAGAGTCTGAACCGAAGCTTGTGTTGCATCATCCCAGTGTCCATGTATCTGACGTTGGCATCTAGACACTTATTTTCATAGCAATTCTGACCGAAACCAGGTGCAACATTCCCACTGATCATTATTATACCCCATATTCAGTCCTCTTGTGCTTACTCTAGAATCCGTTGCTAATACCTCATCTACTTCTGCTTCGATCGAGTATTTCTTAGCGTCGACCCCCTTGTATGTGAATTCCTTGCATTCCGAAGACGATGATTCGTGGGTTCGTTGTGTTTATCGCGCACCGTCCGGTGGAGATTTCGAGCGGCGCGATACCTAATCCGTTTCGAGCACGAACAACTTAAGATGTCATCTTAAATCTCCGCGGAAGTGCTTGAAGAAAACTGAGGAGAGCCAGACACATTCGTCGGATAGAACAGGCAGGCCAGACGCCCCGGACTGGCCGCTGCGGACCATATTGGACGTCTCCGAAGAAGCTAGGGTTCGCAGCCACGCCGCCGATCAGATGCTGCTTCTGATATGTTGTGGTCATGCCGTCGAGGGCCACGGAGATGCTTCGTCTTCTCAGAGGGACTGGGGCGCAATGGATGGCAACTATGTGTCATCGTAGATCCTATATGAGTTGACAGTAGCCTCTAAAAGTGTATTTCGTCGACGTAGTCTCTTGTCACCGTTGTCAGTCGTTGTTGCTGAGGTGCATCCCCAGCTAGCCCGGACCATGGTGTCCATTAACGGAATCAGGGACGACCAACCTGTCAATGGCTACGTCAGTGACAGTCCCAATAATATCAACAATGTCGATGAAGGAAGAAATGTCTCCAGCGATGTGGAAGGAATCAATACCGTTGACGGACAGCAAAGCAACAGAATGACACAGGCGGATGCGGGGAGACGCAAAAAGATCGTGGTGGTAGGATTGGGCATGGTGGCCATCTCGTTCATGTATGCGACAGCGGGGATATCATCACCAGAGGAAGGGGATTTGATTTTGCTGCTAACTGCTAGAAAGTGAGAAAGTGAAGAAGTTCGATGCGCAGAGGGGACAGTACAACATCGTGGTGATTGGAGAGGAGCCACATGTCGCATACAACCGCGTCAGCCTTTCCTCCTTTTTCGAGCACCGCAAAATCGAAGATCTATACCTGAACCCCAAAGAATGGGTGAGAACTCAGTATAACGACAGCAAATCTGAAACATTGACTAACCTGGTGCCAGTATTCCTCATTCGAGGATGGTTCGTTCAATTACCATTTAAACACCAGAGTCACCGAGATTGTCCGCGAGCAGAAATACGTCAAGACGTCAGCTGGGGACTCTGTTTCCTACGATATCCTGGTTGTCGCAACCGGGTCAGATGCAGTGCTTCCAACACATACGCCAGGATGGGATGCTAAGGGGGTGTTTGTCTATCGAACCATTTCGGATTTGGAGAAACTCATCGACTTTGCCGCCAAGCACAAGGGCCAGACAGGAGTTACGGTCGGAGGAGGTTTACTTGGACTGGAAGCCGCCAAAGCGATGACCGATTTGCAAGACTTTGGTGCAGTTAAGCTGATTGATCGCAATAAATACGTCCTGGCCCGCCAACTGGATGCAGATGCGGGAAAGCTGGTCACAGACAAGATCCGCGAGATCGGTCTCGACGTGATGCTCCAGAAATGGGTAGCGACTATCGATACGGATGCCGACAATAACGTTGTGGGGATCACTTTTGAAGATGGAGAGAAGCTCAAATGTTGCTGTATCTGCTTTGCGGTAAGCGTTTCCATCCAACTTCTAGTTTAACAGTCGCTAATCGGTGATACAGATCGGTGTCAAACCAAGAGATGAGCTAGCTCAAACGGCCGGGATCGAGTGTGCTCTCCGCGGAGGGTTTGTTATTAGCGAATCGTATGTTCCATTGTTTTGAACGGAAGGGACAATAATTATTGACTGCTACCTAGCTTACAAACATCAGTACCTGATATCTACGCCATTGGAGAATGTGCAAGCTGGGAGAACCAGACATTTGGCATCATTGCCCCTGGAATCGAGATGGCGGACGTGCTGTCATACAACCTAACGAATCCTGACAAGGAACCCAAGCGCTTCAAGCGGCCCGATCTCAGCACCAAACTCAAGCTGCTGGGCGTCAATGTCGCCAGCTTCGGAGACTTCTTTGCCGATCGAGATAGTCCGAAGTTCCTGCCAGGCAGACGAGCGTCAACGATCAAACCTCGAGGTGTTCAGGTCACAGAAAATGAGCCAGCGGTCAAGGCTCTCACCTACAAGGACCCTTTTGGCGCTGTGTATAAGAAGTACCTCTTCACCATGGACGGCCAATATCTGTTGGGAGGCATGATGATTGGAGACACCAAAGACTATATCAAACTGAATCAGATTGTCAAGACCCAGAAGAAGCTAGAAGTGCCACCCAGCGAGTTTATCCTTGGGTCCCAAAATGGAAGAGAGGAGAACCCAGATGAGCTGTGAGTTTCCGAAATGGTATTTCCAATTGCTGATTACTGACTGCTACAGGGACGATGATACTCAGATCTGTTCATGCCACAATGTGACCAAGGGCGATGTTATTCAAAGTATCAAGAGCGGAACCTGCAAATCGATCCCAGAGATCAAATCATGTACCAAGGCTGGAACGGGCTGTGGTGGATGTATGGATCTAGTCACGTCCATCTTCAATAAGACGATGAAGGGTATGGGTCAAGAAGTCTCCAATCACTGTAAGAGCTCCCAATCCCTGTTTACTCGCTGGCTGAGCTGAGCTGTTAGTGTGCCCTCACATTCCTTACTCACGAGCCGACCTCTACAATATTGTCGCCGTCCGGCAGTTGAAGACGTTTGTCGATGTCATGAAATCTGCGGGGAAGAACCCTGACTCACTGGGTTGTGAACTCTGCAAGCCTGCCATTGCGTCCATCCTATCCAGTCTGTACAACCTGCACATCATAGACAAGCCAGTCCATGACCTGCAGGAAACCAACGACCGGTTCCTGGCCAATATCCAACGCAACGGCACTTTCTCAGTCGTTCCTCGCGTTCCTGGTGGTGAGATCACTCCGGACAAGCTTATAGCCATCGGTCAAGTAGCCAAGAAATATAATCTATACTGCAAGATCACGGGTGCTCAGCGTATCGACCTGTTTGGTGCCAAGAAGCAGGAGCTGCTCGATATCTGGACCGCCCTCGTGGATGCGGGAATGGAGAGTGGTCACGCATATGCGAAAGGTCTTCGGGCGATCAAGGTTCGTACCATGTTCTCTACTATACTCTCGTATCTTACGATCACTGACCTTTATCTAGAGCTGTGTAGGAACTACCTGGTGCCGATTCGGAATCGGTGACAGTGTCGGCATGGCAATTAGATTGGAAGAGCGGTACAAAAGTATCCGGGCTCCGCACAAGTTCAAGGGTGCTGTGTCAGGCTGCGTCAGAGAATGTGCTGAGGCGCAGAACAAAGAGTGAGTCAACGAGCCTTTATCTTGCGCGAAATTCCCGGTTTGCATACTAACAATACAACAGCTTCGGTCTAATTGCGACCGAGAAAGGCTTCAACATTTTCGTCGGTGGGAATGGAGGCGCAAAACCTCGGCATGCTGAGCTTCTGGC
The DNA here is from genome assembly GCA_029606305.1 of Paecilomyces fulvus. Taxonomy (NCBI): domain Eukaryota; kingdom Fungi; phylum Ascomycota; class Eurotiomycetes; order Eurotiales; family Thermoascaceae; genus Paecilomyces; species Paecilomyces fulvus. The sequence continues at coordinate 361,931 of JAPVCG010000015.1, read as the reverse complement.
CAAGGACGTCCCCCCGGAGGAGGTTATCCCCCTGGTCGACCGCTACCTGATCTTCTACATCCGCACCGCCGACAAACTGCAACGGACAGCTCGATGGATCGAGAATATGCCGGGTGGTATTACCTACCTGCGGGAGGTTATCGTTGACGACAGGCTGGGCATCTGTGCCGACCTGGAGCGGCAGATGCAGGAGCTTGTTGGCTCGTACTTCTGCGAGTGGAAGGAGACGATCAACAACCCTGAAAGGCGGAAGTTCTTCCAGCAGTTCGACAATACATCCGAAACCGTGGAGACGGTCGAGATCATTAAGGAGCGAGAGCAACGACGACCAACCTACTGGCCCAAAGACTCCGTCACAGAGGACTTCCGGGACCACCAGTGGTCAACTCTGTCATGGCAGCCTGTTATCCGGGCGGACCACTTCTCCGATGAGAAGCCACAGATCTCGTCGGCCAACATCAAGCGCGGTGACACGCAGCTGGCGGTGTTTAAGATTAAGGGCAAGTACTACGCGACGCAGCAGATGTGTCCCCACAAGCGGGCCTTTGTCCTCTCGGACGGTCTTATTGGGGATGACGATGCGGGAAAATACTGGGTGTCCTGTCCGTACCACAAGCGGAACTTCGAACTGAACGGCGGGCAAGCAGGTAGGTGCTCAAACGACGAAGCGCTGAACATCGCGACCTTCCCGGCGGAGGAGCGAGATGACGGCTGGGTGTATCTGAAGCTCCCACCTGTAGAGGAACTCGATGTTGTTCTAGGGACAGAGAAATGGAAAGTCCGCAAGGGCGAGGCAGAAGATCCGTTCGTGAAGGTGGATCAGAAGTACAACATGAAGGGAATTCGAGGCAAGAAGGTCAGGGAGATGGCGGACGTGCAGGTACACGAGATCCGCGCGCCGGCCAACGGAATCGACTGGTAACCAACACATTCGACTGGTTTAACTTTCTAGATTTAGGATGGCGTTTTCTTCTTTGTACATACTAGGACTGGTTACGCATGGCGTTTTGTATGACTGTCTTGGACCCTGATGGCTCTGCAATGGGACCATTGCAAGACATGAGAACATCTATGACTTAGGAATATCATTCATTATCGGATCTGCACTCATTACTCCATATGGAAGGGAAGAGCAAAATAATTAGCTGAATATAGTAACTCAACTAGAACTAACTGAATTATCTATTGAACCACTGGAATCTACTACTATCCAGTGCACTATCATTCACCCTAGAATACCATTAATCAGAGCGGAACTAACTAGTGATTTCATTAAACTTGTATACCAATACACTATGCGATATGACAACGTTCATTCTCTATCCCTGATCCTCTCTACAATTCCTCGAGTACGTCCATAACTCACCATCCTAGGGCTGGTCCCTTCACGTGATCATCCCCCGTCCTTTCTTCCTCACTCGAATTTCCTTTTAATTTTAGCTTATCAGTCGTCTTCTATCAAGAATCCATCACACTATCATGGTATCTATTGATCATTACTTTAAACGATGGACAATGAATTCAAGGTCCGCGGAGATAGAATGATGCTTCTATTAAGTTAACCATCCATCTTAAGTGGAGAGACTAAGACTTGCCATTCGATCAATCAGGTGCGAGAGAGTTATCAGTAAGACAGTTCCTCTCTGACTCCTTTCAGGCCCGCGGAGTTGTTTCTCCTGGTTTTATTTTCTTATCGGAGAGAGAAGACAGACATGTTTGTGTTTGATTCTATTCTTCTACAACATGTGGAGGAAAGTATGTTTAGCCTAGTCTAGTCGGTCAGCTTATCCGGTAACGAGGTCTCCTAGACATGGTATCGGGAATCCCAAGATCTTGGCTCTACCGACTTGACTCGAGAGTAACATATCGTTCTGGACAAGTGATATCCCGATGAAACCGGCGGCGAACTCTGTGTGGACTTGGGTGGCTCTGCCTCTTGCCTTTATCCATGCCAATACCAGCTCAGACCAGACTTCTAAGCGAAGATCCGCGCTGCGATAAGTCTCTGTACGCCCTTTTGATATCAGAACAAGACCGTTGGATAGACCGAATCAGAGAGGTCGGTGGGTCGACACTTTTACTCGACTCGAACTTGTCAGGCCCAAGGGTCAATCCGGGGAGTTCCAGGTCCTCCCATTGCACATCAGTGTCAGGGCGATAGGACTAGTGTAACAACATCCTTACGTCGTGGGATACTACTAACCAATCGAGATATCGATATCAACACCGTATTATATAGAAGCTGGCAATGCCCCCATTTTTTTTGGTGTTTCCCTCTTCCTCTATAGGTATTGTTGATCGATTCTAGACCTTTATAAAACGACCTAGTGAGAGTGAATCGAGATTATTGTCGTCCCAAGAGGGATATACCACCACCAATGACTAAAGGTTGATATACGCCTGGCCCCTGGTTGTTTTGGAAGAGAGTAACTCGAACGGGACGATCGAACCTCCGCTGCTATTGAGAAGTTATTGATTCACCATGGGACGAAATATGTTGAAGCTGCTCGTTGCAGCGCCAGAGGTGAACCCTCTCAGCCAGAAAGCTTTGTCGATACCTGTCCTCAACCCGTTCAATCAATATGGACGGGCATTCTTCTTCTCATGGCTGGGCTTTATGATGGCGTTCCTGTCATGGTATGCCTTTCCACCACTGGTAAGTCCTAAACTTCAATTTAAACACCGAATCGGAGAATGATTAGGACGAAAAAAATGACAAGAGAACAGTTGACCGTCACAATCAAAGGCGATCTACACATGACCCAGACGCAGATCGCTAACTCGAACATTGTCGCACTGCTCGCCACGTAAGAACTTCACAAGGAGCGTGCAAATATCGAGCATATGGATTACTGACATCCTACCAGTCTGCTTGTCCGATGCGTATCCGGTCCTCTATGTGACCGCTTCGGTCCTCGATTGGTGTTTGTCGGGCTGTTGCTCGCCGGAGCTCTCCCAACCGCCATGGCCGGCCTGGTCACGAATCCGAGCGGTCTCATTGCACTGCGCTTCTTCGTTGGTATCCTCGGGGGGACCTTTGTCCCCTGCCAGGTGTGGACGACCGGATTCTTCGATAAGAGCATCGTCGGTTTTGCCAATTCCCTGGCGGGCGGTCTTGGAAATGCGGGTGGTGGTATCACATAGTAAGTGCTAAGATCGACATACTTCATGGCACTGCTTCTTAAGTTACAGATACTGACCGACGCTCAGCTTCGTCATGCCCGCCGTATTCGACTCACTAGTACACCAACGAGGCCTTCCTCCTCACAAGGCCTGGCGCGTCGCCTACATAGTTCCCTTCATCATCATCACCGCTGTGGCTCTGGGCATGCTGTTTACCTGCCAGGACACCCCCACGGGCAAGTGGTCAGAACGCCATCAGTGGATGGAGCAACACCACCTTGACCACGTTCCTGCAGCAGAGAACGAGATTGTCGACACCAAATCCGGAGTCTTCTCGACCGATCCACCCATCCCTGTTTCCGAATCCTCCTCTGTACACGAGAAGAAGACTCCTCAGCCCCAGGACATGATGGCAGACCAAGAAGCCCAGACCAGTGAGGGTGAGGGCGCCTCCACCGATGCTGAAGTGATCGTCGCTCCTACAACAAAGGAGGCGTTACAAGTTACATTCAGCCTGGCGACTCTCGCGATGGCAGCAACATACGCCTGCTCCTTTGGCGCCGAACTCTCCATCGAATCCATCCTGGGATCCTACTACGCCAAAAACTTCCCTCATCTCAGCCAGACCGAAACAGGCCGCTGGGCAGCCATGTTCGGTCTCTTGAACGTCGTTTTCCGCCCCATTGGCGGCTACGTCGCCGACCTGACGTACCGTTCCACCAACAACCTCTGGTGGAAGAAGATGTGGCTGACCTTCCTGGGTGTGGTCATGGGCGCGTTTCAGCTCGTCATCGGATTAACCGATCCGCATGATCAGTCTACCATGTTTGGACTCGCTGCCGGTCTGGCTTTCTTCCTGGAAGCCTGCAATGGAGCCAACTTTGCTTTAGTGCCTCATGTCCATCCATATGCCAATGGTAAATTCATAACAACCCCCTCTTTTCTCTCGAAACCAATCCCACTAAGATCCTCTCAGGAATCGTCTCCGGCATAGTCGGCGCAGCAGGAAATCTCGGCGGAATCATCTTCGCCATCATCTTCCGCTACAACGGCGTGGCATACGACCGCTCCATCTGGATCATCGGCGTCATTTCAATGGGCATCTTCGTTGCCGTCAGTTGGGTGCGCCCGGTACCTAAGGGGCACGTTGGCGATCGATAATTAAAAAAAAAAAAAAAAATTCACTCCTCCTTATCTTGTTTTTTTACTTTCGGGCTATTGTGTTTATTACGAAATGATTTTTTCTGGGATTTGGAAATGACACTATACCATGGATTGGTTTGGACTGGGATGGCGCTATCTTTCTTATGTTTAAATATTATTATCCAAGGACACTAGATCATAAATTTCATATGGAAATGAAATCAAGTGACTGAAATCTAATATAAGATATAATCAAAGAACCATCACTCTTCTTCACTACGCTTTCTCAAATCCATTATCTAGTGCTTTTTTTTTCCTCCGCGCCTCTTTCTTATCCTAGACTTGGCTCTTTCACAGAAAAGTCGACTCGACTAATTCCCGAAGTTCAGTCCAAAAAAAAAAAAGCTTCTTCATTCGACATCGATAACTTCTATTATTAGGGAATGAGGATATAACAATAACACCCTATTTTGGGAGGATGGTATTATTCCGCCATGTATTCGAAACGAGTGTTTTTGCACAGGATAGGGGATGTAAATCCTATTCCTGAGCTGAAGCTGCCTGTCATCTTTGGGGTCCGTCTCCCCCCCCCCCTTGATCCTCTTTCTTCATTATTATTATATAAAATAAAGGAATGAATGGGCGCGAAATGATAAAGAAAGACTAGAGATCATGCATTCGGCCGTGTAGGTGTTTTAGTATTCCGTCGTAGGACGATGATTATTGACTTGACTGCGTTCAGTACAGAAACTGAAGCTGTCAAGATCTGTAGTGACATATTTACTCGGAGTCCTCGCCCAGAATGCCACGAGCAAAGTGTCTCCTGCGCAGGCGGTACTCGATAGCCCGCTTCTTCGCTGCCGCGGACTGTGTGAATGCTGCGGAGCCACCAAATGGTCCGGCAATCGCGTCGTTATTCATGCGGACGATGCAGACGTTGCTCGCACCGCCAACCGATCCGCTGCAGGTCATTCCGGCAGGCATCTGGACTTTGATAGGGAAGTCCGTCTTCGTGACTGCAGAGAGGCCTAGAATTGTGCCGGGAACGTCTTGGGTCACCTCTGCCTTTTGGAAGGCGTTAGGGTCTGTTCCGCCGGATGTTGGGTCGATCATGGCAGTTAGGGCACCGGCGCCGTCTTGGTTGACCTGGAGAACCTGTTAGTCTAGGGCAAGATATGGAGGTGTTGGTCAGGCGTCTTACCTGGTGGAAAGTCATCGAGATAGTCCCGTCGTCAGAGCATGTTGGAAGACCGGACGTGGCGCCAGTGCCAGCGGCGGCTTTAACGCCTGATTCGACGGTTCCAGAAGCTGTCTTGGTTCCATCAGAAGTACTGGCGTCGTTGTCATTGTTATTCCCTAAATACCAACTCCAGTCAGCGAAAAGGACCATCTTATGGGAGAGAGGGGTTGTCTTATACCTCCTCCTAAGAGATCGCTAAGCAGCCCTCTCTTGGCCGTCGAGTTGCTCGCAGCACTGCTGGAAGCACTCGTGCCCATGAAAGTTGCGATAGCAGACGCGGCGTCCACAGGACCGCCGCCCTCAGTACGACCGAGTGCAGAGGCCTTGCTAGTTCCGAGCTCCTTGTCCCGGATGATGGAGGTATCAGCTTCCGCGCCACATGCAGGCGTTGCGCAATCACGAGGAGTACCATCGATCACTACAATTAGAGTGAATTGTCAGTATATCCAATCGGGTTATTGCAATGCATAGAATTGGACATAGTTACCTGAAAGACCTGGCATGTTTACGCCATTAGCACCCTGAATTTCTGTGACAACTCCATGAGCGGAGACATGGGCAGAAAAGGCCGCAAGGACAACAGCGACTGAGTAACGCATGATTGATAAAGTTGGAATAATGTAGGCTGGTAAAATTTCCGCTGGGATTTCAATGTGGTATATCAAATACTGTTTTCGAAATGAAATGAAATGAAATGAAATGTAATGAAGATAGATGCGCCCTGCGCGGAAAGAGAACAGATCAAGAAGATGGGAAGATTCGACCCTGTGGACTGAAGCTTGAATCCTAGAGACAGAAGAACTCCAAGGCCAGGATACAACTGACCTTATATACTTCACCTTCCTGAAATGTAACCCAGCATTTCTGGAGACAACGGATGCAGGGGATGGCCATTTCGTGTTGGGTAGATAGGCGGTATCCAGTGCTTTTTCGCGAACTAGCAAGTCTATTCCTACCAAAAACCTTTTTCCCATCCAGCTTGCTTTCCTAAAAAGGCAAAAGGGCCTAAAAACTCCTGGTTGAAGATAGAATAAGCTGCATAGGCCCATGTCGAGCTTGATGCAACCGTGGTTAGGCTCATCGCAGTCACCTGCAGGCTGCAGCGACCAATCTGGTTTCCAAATAGACAATAAGATGATTGAGGCTGTGTTGCTCCACCTCAGACAATTCCTGACGAGAGATGTGTTAGAAAGCAAGTTGGGTCGTTTCAACGAAGTAGAAAAGAGGAAGGTGATCTTTCTTCAAACCTTGGCATTTCGATAGAACGGGAAACGCAGGGGCAAAATGGCCGTATCGAGGACCATGAATCCTGGAAATGGAATAGGTAGCCATATTATACATGACGAGCATGTCTTGATCCATTAGTGTCTATTCACGGTCGTGGCCAAGCAATAACCTAGCGAGCAATAGACATTCCGCTCCGCTTACATAGTAGATGTCATCCAGCAACCTAGGGTTGAACGTGTTTGCGTCAATGGCTGCAACAGACAGGAGTTATAGTCATGATCTCATCAAATGACTTATTAGCCAGAGATCAACGGAATACAAGCAGAGCGTTCATCCTAACTCTTACTCGTTCTCCAGATCTGAAACGTGCCGCAGCTCTCGGGGAACTCTTGGATCTGTAAGCAGGCCTGATCTAGAAACGCCCAACAAAGCTTATTTGGAATAAGCACAACTGTGTACGGAGAGATTTTTGCAGAAGATTCATGCTAGCGGGGATGATCGATATAGAGTAGATGGACGTCGATCATACGGAGTAGCGAGTAGATCGGGCAGTCAGTACTTATGCATGCTTGCTTAGTAAGGGCATGCATCCATACAAATAGTTACCCATCCAATTATCTTGCTTCTAAGCAATGATCAATCAATGGATCAGATCTTAAACACGACCATCTGCTCTCTTACTACTAGGAATGGAAAAAAGAAGCGCAGGAACATTCTTTTTTTGGTTTTTCTTTTGGCTCTATGGATCCCTGCTCAGATCTCTCCTGTTTCATACTAAACTTGGGAATACAGAACCCTAACGAGGCGGGACTGTTTCATCCTAGTCAAGTTACAGAAATGGAAGCCATGGACCAATCACAAAAAAATAGAGCATATCATCTTCCTCGGCAAAAGAAGTTTGCCAAGAAGCCAGACGCACTTGGAGACGGATCCCGGTGCCGGCATGCTCTGTGGACATACAACTAAAACGTCGCAGTTCAGGGTATCTTTCCCAAAGAATACAGCGTTAGAATCAACCCGCCAAAACGCCATGTCCAGGAGAAAAAGGAAAAAGTTCATCGTCGTGCTTCATGTTCCTCCCACGACTGGAGAATGGAAGATCATTATCCATTTTAGTCAACGCCAGGAGGAGCATCCTTAAGGATCTCCCATCCATACTCCTCCTCGGGCTTCTCAGGCTCCATACCCAAGGCGTTACGGTAGGCACGGACCTCGTTCTGAAGCCCGGCCACAATGCGGATAGGCAGCTCTTCTTCCTCGCAGCGAAGACGATAGGCGGTGCGGATCATCTCTGCACATTTCATGGTCATAGCGTGCCAATGGTCGCGGTCGAGACGACTCTGGAGGTGGGCGTCACGCTCAGCCTGCAGGAGATTGTTGTAGTGGCGCTTCTGAGCAAGGAAGTGCATGGTATTGTTGTGGCAGTAGTTGCGGATCTGCTCGACCATAGTTCCGACAGCAGTCTCGTATTCTCCAATGAGTTTGGTGTTCTCGACTTGCTCGCGCTTCAAGATCTCAACGAGGCGCTTTTCTTTCGCAAGAGCACGTTCAAGCTCCGCAATACGGGCAGCTACTTCTCATTTAGCATTGCAACTCGGGAACACAGAGAATGGAACTTACCACTTATTTCTCCATTAACCTGCTGCAGGTTTGGGCTGGCACCTTCGGAGGTCGCACGTCTCTGGAAAGTACCGTTAGCTCTCCACATCAACCAGAGTCCAAGCTAAAGCTTGACAGATTAAAGGATAACCATGACTCAATGTTGCACATACCATGATCTCCTCTGCGCTGTTGATGATACCCTTGGTCATCTCACGGTTGTTCTTGAGGACCTCGCTCAATTCGAGAACCATCTCGTAGAGATGATTGAGATCCATCTGATGGCCCGCATTCATGGACATTCCACCATTGATACCCGCCATACCGCTAGCACCGTTGACCTGAGCGAACGCGTGAGAAGGGGAAGGAGATGGAGTCGAACGCGGGATACCAGCGACGTTGGGGTTGTTGTCCATGTAATTGTTGAACATGCCACTTCCCGGGGTACTGTTGGGCAGACCAGCACCGTTGCTGAGGGACATGCTCGCGCGATTGAAGGCGCGGTTGAGCTCTCCAAAGACTGGATGCTTCTCAGAGTTGACGTAGAGGGTATTGTTTCCAGGACTGTTGGAAGCCTCGCCGCCGCGGTCACCACCCGAAGTCTTCGCGTGGTAGGAGGACGGAAGGCTTCCCAGGAAGTTGTAGAGCTCCTCGCGGTTTAAGATACCCGAGTGACGACGGTGACGAGGAAAACCCTGCTGAGAGATTCGAGGAGTGTGGGGAGGTTCGACAGAAGCATTCACGTTGCTGTCTGGATGCGCCTTTATCAGCCCACTGCTGGCGGTGTTGCTCTGGCTTAGCTGCATTGGAGCCTGTAGGTCACCGTATCTGACGCCATCACGGATAGGGTTAAGCGCCAGAGGGAGAGATGGTTCGCTTGAGCTTCTAGCGTGCATCTTGTGATTGGAGCACCGGTGGATTAATTCTCCGGTATTGATGAACCCATCACAGAGAGGGCAACGGTTCTGGTGGTCAGCCATGACACTGTTGTGGGTGAAAGGTGAGAAAACTGAAGGTAAGATCCAGGAAGTGAACAACAAAGTGAATGTAATCACTTTCACAGGGGCCAGTGACTGGCCTAGTGCCTTTGTTGTAGTCACAGTCCTACACAATGCAGATATGAATCCTGTTAGCCCATGTATTTATTCTCTAGTCTTTCTAATGATCTTTCATATTGGATTAACTAAGGATGATCTCTACATCATCGAAGTAGTGGTTGGTATTCTACACCTTGAAGAGTTGCAATAATGCTGTGTGTCTGCGATGAGCCAATCGATTGCTGCCTATGATACAGAGGATCGGCGGAAAGTAATAACACCAAACCCGTTAATGGTGGGAGTCTGCAGCACTCCAAACAGGGGAATCATTATTGCTCGGAGGAAAGGAAGCCTTTGTTTGCCAAGCATGTCCCTGGGTAGTGGCTTTAAAAATAGTAAATTCGGGAAGGCCGGGAACGCATCGATCCAAATCAAGTCATATCCAGGAGCGCTGACAGCTTTTGATCGGTATCAAGATAGGTGGTTTCTTCCGCCACGTCCTCCCGGCGCATACTTTTACTTTGACTGACACGACCAGCAACTCTAGCGACCAGCATTCTCATCCGGTCTATCTCTTTGCCGAGCTCGCCGTCTCTGGTTACCAGATTGGGTTGGATATTATTCTGTGGGTCCTTGAACGGCTCAAGGAGCGCTTGAAGTTTTCTATACTCAGCTAGTCGCCGTTGCTGTTGCTGTCTCTGTTCGTCTAGCTCGACGAGACGAGCACGTAGCCGCTGATATCTCCGGGGATGTCAATACAACGAATCATAAATTTCATAGAATGGCATGGTGATTTACCGTTGTCTTCCCTCCTCATCAGCAGATTCATCTTCCCACTCGATTGGGAGTTTTGAAATATTCCTGAGCGTATCAGCATATGCGACTGACAGGAGCGCTCAATAAAATCAGGGGTGGCTTACAAATGGTTTGAGAGATCAGTTCCTTGCTCGACCCCTTTCCCACGGTTACCTAGACCATGAAGATCCTCATTGACTGAGTTCCAATAGAGGCTTTCAACCTGTCGCGCAACATGATGGATAGCTTGAGATGAGTAAACCACACGATTATGTTGTTTCAGCACAGAATGTACTGCAGTCGGTTAGAAGTGAACGGAGTTTTCTGTGAAAGGCTCAAAGATCGCCCATACATTTTTGCAATGCTTCCTCTACCACTTTGTCGCTAAGATCACCTTCCTCCGATGGGGCCCCGTAAGCTCTCCAGTCTTCTTGAGGTTCGAGCGCAGCCGACAGAATCCGTACTTGGCTTCTGATGAAGGAAGACTTCAGTTCCGAGATCGTCCTCGAAGTGTCCATGATTCATGGGGAACCACATCACATTGTGGCACCTTCTTGAAGCTAACGTCAGATTAATTATGTTGATTCTCGCGTTCTTGTCGCGCCGAAACTGTTATCGATAACGTTTGGCACGTGACATTACCCGCCGGTCGAGTGCCAAGGTGGATAGCCTATCATCGAGGATGCTTTCTACGGGTTGACATGGTTGCTAAGGTGTCTAAGAAGTGGACTGTAGTATCGGGATGTCAAGGATAGCAATAGTTCATAGATTCTTTTGCTACCAGTCAGGGACAGTCTTTCAATAATCGGCCTATCCTCGGTTTAAGCGGTACGAGCAAGGCTCCTTCGCGTAGAACCTCGGTAACTCGCTGACCTGCAGTTAAGAGAATGCCCTGAACTTGTTACGCGATTTATCCTATCTAGACCGCCGATATCATACTCAGAGCCTTTTCACATATGACCAGTATCTAATCATTCGTTCTTCTTCACTGAAATGGCTGGAAACAAGCGCCCTTTAGCCTTGTTGTTCGACATTGGGGGAGTTTGTGTAAGGCCATCCAGCAGGAGTCAGCAATCGGGGCATCTAGACGCCAGACACTAATTATCTTCCAGGTGGCCTCACCATTCCAAGCGATTCTAGATTATGAACGTGCCAACAGTATTCCACTAGGATGGGTGAATTTCAGCATCTCGCAGACGTCTCCCAACGGCAGCTGGCACAAGCTGGAGAGAGGCGAGATCAAATTGGATGCGAACTTCTTCACGGCATTCAATCAGGACTTGCAAAACCCAAAGCTCTGGGGGCAATTCCATGGCAGATTGCAGCAAAAAAGAAAACCGCCAGAAAATACATCTGCATCGACCCCTCCACTACCAGAAATAGATGCGGAACAGTTGTTCTGGGAGATGATGCGAGTATCGCGAACACCTGATCCTTACATGTTTCCAGCCTTGAAAAAGCTCAGGGCATCCGGACAGTTCTTGATGGGCGCACTGTCCAATACAGTCATATTTCCCGATGGCCATCCATATAACGAAGACGATCCAGATGGCGTCAAGGCGCAGTTTGACTTCTTCATCTCATCCGCCCACACCGGCCTTAGGAAACCCGACCCCAGCATCTACAAGCTTGCATTGAAGGAAATAAATCAACTAGCCAAAAGACGTGGCATACAAGAGGTCGCCGCCTCCGATGTCCTTTTCCTGGATGACATCGGGGAGAATCTGAAAGCAGCGAAGATCGCAGGGATGAGGACGCTGAAAGTCATTCTCGGTAGGACTCAGGACACGGTAAAGGAATTGGAACATATTACCGGTCTGAAGCTTCTGGAAGGCGAGGAGAAAGCTAGATTATAGACCATGAGTTCCTGGCCGCAGCTAGTAGTAGAGATATGCTTTAATGACGATAAGATACAATATCCCCGCAGTCTCGATCATTTTGTCTTGGATCTTCTGGTTTTTCGGTTATATATCTGCGACACGACCAATTATATATAGGATTATTGAAATCTAGGGTCCTGATGAAAATATCTCTCTGCTCTGGTAGAAATGTAGACGGTGAGGTCTGTTTCCGTGTGGTGTGGCTCGTCGTCGTCGCCGACCCCGATCCCAGTTCAACTTTTGGATGCAAAGTCACGCTAAGCGAATCCCACCCACAAATTCAGCCCGCGAAATTTCCCACCGTCACTTTTCCTTCAAGCAGCCAACGTCGACCAACATCGGGCCTTGAACCTCGACAACCGACAAGATGGTGAGTTTCACTGCCATTGTGCATCGCCAGAGTGCGATTGCAAATCCTTGAAAAACCTCCCCGCCCGTTGCAGGCTATGGCCTGTTGGAAAAAATAGACGGGTCTCTGCAAGATGCTTCGGAGAGGGGATTTCTGAAGCGCAAATTGCTGACTCGGATGGATTTTCTGTAGCCTTTCACCAAGCTTGTCAAGAACAGCGCGTACTACAGGTGAGTTCCAGAGCTTCAGAGAAATTCTTCTGGGCGCATTTTACTAACCCTCCCAAAGTCGCTACCAGACCAAGTACAAGCGCCGCAGAGAGGGTAAGACCGACTACTACGCCCGTAAGCGCCTCGTCGCCCAGGCCAAGAACAAGTACACCTCGCCCAAGTACCGCCTGGTCGTCCGCTTCACCAACCGCGACATCATCACCCAGATCGTGTACTCCGAGATCACCGGCGACAAGGTCCTCTCCGCTGCCTACTCCCACGAGCTCAAGCGCTACGGAATCACCCAGGGTCTCACCAACTGGTCCGCTGCTTACGCCACTGGTCTCCTGCTCGCTCGCCGCACCCTGAAGAAGCTTGGTCTTGACGAGGACTTCACTGGTGTTGAGGAGGCTGATGGAGAGTACACTCTGACTGAGGCCATTGAGACCGACGAGGGCACTCGCCGTCCCTTCAAGGCCTTCCTTGATGTTGGTCTTGCCCGTACCTCAACTGGTGCCCGTGTCTTCGCTGCCATGAAGGGTGCCTCCGACGGTGGTATTCTCGTCCCCCACTCCGAGAGCCGCTTCCCCGGTTTCGACATTGAGACTGAGGAGCTCGACGCCGAGACCCTCCGCAAGTACATCTTCGGTGGTCACGTCGCTGAGTACATGGAGGGTCTCGCCGACGACGATGAGGAGCGCTTCAACTCCCAGTTCGTTAAGTACATCGAGAACGAGATCGACGCTGGTGACCTCGAGGAGATCTACGCCAACGCCCACAAGGCCATCCGCGAGGACCCCTTCAAGAAGGATGAGGAGGCCGGCCCCAAGAAGACCAAGGAGGAGTGGAAGGCCGAGAGCAAGAAGTACCGGACTGCTAAGCTCACCTACGAGCAGCGCAAGGCCCGCATCGAGGCCAAGATCCGCGAGCTCGCGTAAATGTGAGCTTCGACGACAAAAATGTACTCACAGTTTTGCTGTCGAGAAAAGGAGCGATTGCTCTGTCCAAAATAAAAGGATAATATATTATTCTTCAGAGATACCTGCACGCCTACCGGCGTTTTTTTCTCATTTGATCAAGGGTTTACGGATCACGGAATGAGCGTCACGTCAATGTTTTCGGAGCATCTTAGTTCGGTTTACCAAGGGAAAGTCATTCAAACAGTTCTAACTGCTCTGAGACGGTCCACTGCAGTCTCCTTTTTGCGTAGTAAACATCGTAAAGTAATCAACCCCTCGTAGACGTCGATCCTCGTCCCTCCTGAAGCCCAGCTACCATCGGCTCGCTGCGCTCCTACTTCCCCTGGCCGCCTTCACTCATGTGATTGGATTCTGCCGGCAAAACGGACTACCGCCAAAATATTTGTTGAGACTCAACCTTGGACAATTTCAATTTCGTTCAACAGGCCATCTGAGCAGTGACCATCTGAGCAGACCATCTGAGCAGACATGGAACTCAGGCCGGACCACCAATTCGACCCTTTCGGTCCTGGTGCAACCGATTATGATGATTCCGATTTTAATATAGACAGCATCGATTGGAATGATCCTGCATCTGTCTTCAACGCTATTGGTGCTGGCGGCCCCGGTTCTCTTCCCATCCCAGAGTTGAAGTCTCCAGAAGACGTTCGTCGAGAGGCCAGGGCAAGGTCAGACAAAATATTTACCAGCTATGAGACCTTGCATGAGATTTTAAAGCGTCATGAGGCTACAATTCGGAAGCGCTGGTCCAAAAGAACCCGACAGCAGAGGCTAAAGATCCTGCTGAATGCCTGGCCGAATATGCCGGCAATCCATCGCCCCGACTTTGATGCTTTCTGGAGGGAGTCACAGTTTGACCGTGACAGAGGTACCAAACGTCGGGAATATTTCATGTGGCCGTACATCAACCAAGAGGATCTCCTGAACACCAAGGCGCTGCCCTTGCTGCTGAACGCCCGAGGCCGCCATCCTCCCTCGCATTTTGCTGCCGCCGACATCGATGCCATGCGTTTGGGCCTCGTTACCAAGGCAATTGTGCCCATTTTCCTGAAAGAGCATTTCATGATTCTGAACGGCGTAACTGGAAATACCCGCGACTATGGTAAGCTCGTGAGTTGGGACGAACACCCAGACGCCTTCGACTGGATGCACACACAAAAGCAATTTCTTCCTGGAGAAGGCCTATTGGTACTGGAGGCACAGGAGCGACTTTTAACTTTTCTTGTTCAATGCTGCCTAGAGCTTCTTCAGGACATTCCCGAGTCCACCTTAACCAGTGACTCCTTCCCTGTTCTACCAGAACCGCAGCTCAAGCCCGAAAGTGAGATAACCGGCTTCGAGTCTCTGGGTGTGATGGCTGCAGAAGCCCCGTATCGTGTTCCTGCGCAACTCGATCTTCGTCGTGTTGAGTCGCTGCTCGCCGCGAGGGCATCCGCTGCAGAAGATCACCTTTGGGCTTTGCGAGAGGATCCCGACTATTTCGCCAGAACGCTTCTTGAGGCCAAGGAGCATCGTCAGGAGATGGTGAAGGACCTCGATGGTAAGGATCACCCACTACTCCGCCGTGGTCGGCAAGAAACTCTCTGGGCGCGCATCATTGGCTCTGTTGTCTCGGAAGCGTACCTCGAGCTAGAGCTTTTCTCCGAACTCAGCAGCCAAGCCAAGAAGTTGGCCTCGTTGCAAAGGCAGTATGCGGACGATATATCGCCTTCGGAAGATTTACCGGAGGAGTATCTGGAGGCATTGCTCCGATTCCGTCACTACGTCAATCAGGGAGCCAAAGGACCATTATCCAAGCTCAAGGTTGCAGCTGCGGCCTCGCCGCCTTTGCGAAGGCTCTTTGCTCGCGAGCCACCACCCGACATGCACTCGACAAAGATCGCCGTTGTGTCAAAACCCGGCCTCAAGACGGATAAGGTGGAGGAGCAATTGATTTGGCTGCTCCGCACCCTGCGGGAGGACGGTCATGAGTTGTTCCTTGCTAGTCTGCCTGTGGTCGTGGACGAGCTAGAGCGACTGCTTCAATCAGAGAAACACGCGCGGGAACTGCTCTCTTCATATATCACCGCGGTGGTTGGTGACCTCTCCATCCTCTCCCAGTGTTTGAATCAGTTGACCCTTTATCAGCCATGGGCCCGAAGCTGGGATTCCGAGCTTGATGAGCGTGGGGACGACCTTAAGCAGGAGTTTGCGGAGCGGACTGAGTCATGGGCCCGGATGCTCACCGCGCTTCGCGAGATACACAACTTAACTACTTGTAGAGCTGTAAGTCTCGGCGAACCTTCAGGTGGCAAATTTACCTATCCTGTCGAAAAACGCCGCACCAAGGAGAACGTGGAGGCGTTGCGCAGGGCCGAAAGCCATCTGGACGCTTTCTGGGCCGCCATTGACCAGGTTATGGTCGCCAAAGCTGGTGATTTGCGTGGCACAGCTGTGCAGAACCTCCTCTCCCAGCCGCGCATCTTACAGCGCACTCGAGAGTGGGTTGAGCCGGAAAAAACCCCGCCTGCAGCATCTGCACAGGACAATGTAGGCGAAGCCGATCTTTACGCTTCATATCAGCCAATATCTAGCATATATTCCGACCTTCCGGCAAGGATACTCGACGTCGCACAGCCCAAGACCAAGATCAAAACCCGCGGAACGCCACGACCACCACCCGTCACAGAAGCCGAAGCGCTACTACGGCCCAATCCTGCTGATCGTCAGCCTACCTTTTCCGTTGATGCGCGTGCCCTCAAGGTCTTCCGGACCCTCTTCTTCAACCCTGCTGTGACGTCCACGCCGGGCGAAATCCCGTGGAATGACTTCCTGCATGCCATGACTTCGGTCGGCTTTGCGGCCATGAAGCTTTACGGCTCTGTCTGGCAGTTCCGGCCGACCAGGCTGGATGTCGAAAGAAACATTCAATTCCACGAACCCCATCCGTGGGGGAAACTACCCTTTACAACTGCCCGGCGGTATGGCCGTAGGCTTAATAGGGCCTATGGCTGGTTTGGAGGGATGTTTGTCTTGGGCGAGAAGTAGCCCAGCTTGGTCAGTCGTCTCAGATGAAGCCCGATGTACGGAGTACTCCGGAGTAGTCCCCGAATATGCAGAAAGAGCTCAATATGAGCTTCGGCATACACCCCTCCATTGAATCAAGAAAGAAACAAGCAGCCATCTTTCTTTGTCCAATGGTTGCTATCAAATTTCCGCTACTTCTAGTCACCCTCCTAGCGCAGCTCTCAGCTATGTCTCCAGGAGACTCTCAGACCCCATGGGGGTGTGAGGTGGTTAGGAACAGAACATGTTGGGATATATAGATATATAAGCCTGTGACCAGAGGGACCAAATGGTGGCGTCACCTTTTTAGTCCAGTCAGAAAGAACATACTACGTAGTTGGGAAAAGAAAGAGGAATGGAGTCTATCCCTGCACAGCCACGATTAAGCCAGCCGCCACTGATGCATGCTGTCTACGAGATTTAGATGTATCGGCAATATAGCCAAGATTCAGCGTTCGGCCAAGGAAATGTG
>JAPVCG010000015.1:285884-344734 GCA_029606305.1 Paecilomyces fulvus | reverse complement strand
GCTATTTTTTTTTTTTTTTTTTTTTTTTTTTTTTTTCGCGTATGAACGTGAGACCTATAAGTTAAACAGTTCTAACTGTAGTGTTATGCATGATGGAGGTTGATAATGCTAGATATGGCTGGTGCTGTTTCGTCTTTAATGTCTTCTGGAAGGTTACTGAGGGAAGATAGGATACCCCCCTCTTTTATGCTTTCGAATGTTGGAACGGGGATGAATGCATGAATATCTATAGTTATTATATGTATTCCTCACCGCAAGTCCCCACCTGATCTTTCGCAGGCATCGAAACCATTTCAGTGACCCCACGAAGACGAAGATAACTACCATGCATTGAACTTTTGCACTGAGGTACAACCTCATCCTGTATTTTCGCACCTTGTGCATAGATTATATGCTGTACAACAAGCCTTCTCACCTACCGGTTTGCGCTATCGTCCTCGACCTGAAGCGGGGCACACACCATGATCAGGTTATAAGTAGAATAATGCAATGACCAGAATGGTGCTCGAGTAGTAACTTAATGATCAAATAATAGTTAACAGCCATTATTATGCATAGTCAGAGAATAAAAAAGAATCCTCAGAGACGACACGTAGTCGCAGTAGTCCCATGATAGCGCATAAGATAGCGTGGCGTTAGCTAGGAGCCGAGGATCATCCTGGCTAACTTAGTCAAGCCTTTGTTTAAAACCCGACTATTAGATTTAGTTTTTGGAACCGTCGATCTTCATTCTCCAGTAGAAAGTGGAGAGTTCAAAATCGTAGAGGGGATCGTTTAGATAACTAATCGACTTGAACCAGTGATGGTTGGTGTCTTTTCCCACTTAGCATGGCGTGTTTGCCATCCCGTGACCGCGGGAACGACACTCGAATAATGATCGATCTCTTACGAGTCGAAACGCATTCGGCTAATCAAGCAAGTCTGCACTCTCTCGAGAAGTACGGAGACGATCTCTATGACTGGTCCAGATATTTAACTCAACCGTAGAAAGTCAGAAAGTTTGAGCTCTGGTTCGGTCGAATAGTGGTTCGCTTGCAGACCTGTGGCGATAGAAGAAGCAACTTGATCCATCCAGACGGGAGAACGAGGCTAATACCGCCATCGTCTGACTAATCCGTTTTCATCGCTCTAGTCTGCTTTCTGCCACAGAGAAACGTCATCCTTCTCCTAACTATCAGATGGTCGAGCACAGCGATCTGGTGCGTGGCCCGTAGCCAAGAGATAGTGCGCAGTACGGTACAGTACGGTTACAATACAATTACGGCTTCTTGGCCTCGTGCATCTTTGCCCATCGTGATCCTGCAAGCATGAGTTCATGCAGGCACTGCCATCAGGCAAGAAACCCAAGGTCCAGCACAGAGGAAGATTTAGACATCAGACGGCTTAATCGCAGTAAGACCTAAGAGAGTTGTCAGATATAAATTGAGATCGCATCCATTTCTGACTTTCTCCGCGCCACTGACTTCCCGGCGAATCTTGTTGGTTCTCCCACGGGCGCACCGTCTTTCGACCCGGCTGCATATACCACCTCATCTACCTCGTGTGTCGTCCCGTCCAGTTCATCACCATCCTCTTGGATCAGCAAACATTCAACCAGTCTTGAGACTTTCTCCAACTAGTCCGGTCGGCTCTTCACCGGTCCCTATATCATTCCCCCACTCAACTTGCCTCCTGTCGTGAACCATGTCCACTATATTCCGCCGCGCTCCGATGACGGAACGAGCAATGGATCTCCGCCTGTGACACTGCAAAAAAAAAGCACGCTCCGCGATTCCAGCACACAGACTAATCTCTCCCTTTCATTCCATCTGAAGATCTTTGAAGGTGGCATTTTGCACATCTCCAGGACCACTCGTTGCACCGTTGCCCTCGTCGCGTGACCCCAACGTTCACTGAGAATGCGCCTCATTGTATAGTCGAGGGCCGTTGCTCAACGCATTCCAGACGCATATATATTCCTGACTGCAGCTAGCTCTTCCCTTTCGGGAGTAACACGATCTCTCATTTAAACGTCAAGATGGAGGGTGTCGAGACGGTGGATGTGAGCTGGCTTCATCATTCACAAAAAGGTACGGAACTAGCTGAGTCCATGAGCTTCCTTCCCCCCCGCAGCATGGAGGCGGAGGCGATTTGTGTAAGTAACCGTGGATGGCTGATGTTCCTCTCATGCAGATCATTTATCTCGAACCAAGTCAGCGTCGTCGGCCATCAGCGATAAATCCGCCACGAATACAGAAACTACGGCAGAAACCCAGACAGCAGGGAAACCGCATTCAAGTGCAAATCATCTTCCTTCAGATACCACAAAACCATCACTAGATTCTCGCATACAGACCATCAACAAACCGCAGGATGAAGTGAAGACCAGGGTGGTCAGTGAGACAACGGGGGAGCAGAAAGTGCCCACCCCGGCATCGGGGCCCCAAAATGGCAACCCAAAGGCTACCGGCAGGCGAGGCTCTTGGATCTCGAGTCTAAGCTCCAAATTCTCCTCCTCTGGATCTGCACCGGCGCAGAATACCCAGAAGGAAAATGCAACACCTCCGAGACCGATCCCAACTACCTCGAAATTGGACTTCCATAATCCGTTTGGCGCCGCATATTCCCCGAAGGACAAGGAGGAAAGGAACAGCGAAGGGCCCAACCCCTTTACTGCGAGTTCCCCGAGAAGCGGGTTCCTTCACAATGCCCTTCGGAAACTGTCTTCTTCAAGCACGAACGGATCTGGTAGGATGGCGACAAACGGTGTGGTATGCCAGCGGCGGGTGATGAATGTGAACCAGAATCGTGACAGGTGCAGAGTTCCATATCTGAATCAAGCGAAGCTGAGGCGTGTGGCTTTCTGCGTCGACGTGGAAATTGCAGGAATTTCCCGTCGAGAATCTGACGATGAGAAACCAGACTCGAGCAATCGTCATTCCTCCCACTCGAAGAAGACTGATGCTAAATCGAAGGAGAAGGCCGAGGGGGTGGTGTTGAAGAACCCGCACGCTCCGCCCGAGGAGAAGAAAGACCCGGGGAAGGAGCCAGTGCAGACAAACGGAACGCAGGGCGACAGCAAGACGGATGGTCAGGTCAAAGAGCCAACTAGAAAACAAGAGAAGAAGAAACGATCGGAGGAAGAACGCAAGGAGCGCAAAGAGAGGAAACGACGACAGGCCGAGGCGAACGGCTCAATTCCCATGCAACTAAGAGTAGAAGATGACGATGGTGATAGCTCCAGTGCGCCTACATCTGGTACTGGCCGCTCGAAAACGCAGAGTCACCCGACTACCGATCCTGTCAGAATCTACCGGCGTTGTTGTCAGCTACGCGAAACCCCGGTCTTGAAGAAGGTTGTTGAGCAGATTTCATCTCCCTCATCCATCCTTGCGGAGTCTCCAGGGACAGTTGCCGTGCTGGATCTCACCGACTTCCCCATGACCCTCGAGGATATTATCACTTTCAGTGACTGGCTTGCCGTGGTGCCAGTCAGAAAGCTCATATTGGAGAACTGTTCCCTCACGCACGAAGCGGTCCGCTCGATCCTTGCCGGTCTGTTAGCAACAAAAACGGTAGAACAAGCAAGACAGCACCGGAGGAGGTCGCGGAAAGCCAAGTTGCAGACCGATCGCAAGGAGGAGAGCTTCGGTGTGGTGGAGAAACTCTCTCTGAAGAATAACCCCAAGATCGGGCCGGAAGGTTGGCGCCACATCTGTCTCTTCGTACATCTGTCGAAGTCGCTCAAAGCAATTGATCTTTCTGGCATTCCGTTCCCAAGGACCCCTGCTGCTGCTGCCAACGGTTCTGGATCCGCCAACCAGCCCTCACACCAAGGTGCGGACATTGGTGCCGTTTTCGCCAGTGCGCTGGAGAAGCGATTTGGAGGTAGCCATCTGGAAGAGTTGTTACTAAGTGAATGCCAACCGACAACGGATGACGTTGGAAAGATCTGTGATGCGGCCATTGCAGTCGGTCTGAGAAGACTTGGTCTCGCGAGTAATGGTCTCACTAGAGAAGGCCTGCAGCATGTTATCCGTTACTTGCAGTCTGGGAAATGCGAAGGTCTCGACCTTGGTGGAAATCCTCTGGAAGATCATCTCGATCTCCTGCCATCTGTTATCGACAGCAAGCAACCTCTCTATGCCCTCAGTTTGGCAGACTGTTCGCTTACGCCACCCACTCTCGGACCGTTGCTGCAAGCCTTTACTCGCTTGCCTAACTTCCGGTTTGTTGATCTGTCTCACAACCGCGACCTCTTTGCATCCCAACCAGATGCGCTGGCGATGTTGCGGCGATATCTACCTAAGATGCCATGGCTGAAGCGTATCCACTTGGCCGACGTCGATCTCTCTCCCGACCACGCCATCGCACTTGCTGAGATTTTGCCGGAATGCCCGAGTCTTTGCCATCTGAATCTTCTGGAAAACCGTCGGATCAGAAAACTCTCAAGCGCAACTGATCCCGCCAGCCAAGAAGAGGCGTGTGCTGTGTACGCCTCGTTGATGGCTGCCGTGCGTGTCTCCCGCACTATCATCGCGGTCGATATTGAAGTCCCAACAGCAGACAGCAACGAAGTCGTGAAGGCTTTGGCCTCCCAGATGGTGGCGTACTCGCTCCGGAATTTGGAACTCAGCTCTATGGAGGAGGCCTTTCCCGATTCGACGGAGCCCGCAGCACGGCACGTTCCTATACCGGAAATCCTGCAACATATTGTTGGTCATGGTGATGGGGACGAAGCCGGCGAGGAAGAGGATGACCCTGCCCCAGACGAGGACTATGTCATTGGAGGCACTGGTGTCGTGAAAGCTCTCGGAGTCTGCCTGGGTAACGCAGATCATCACCATTCCGACAGTTTAGACTTCTCCGCTCCTCCTAGCGGCACCACTACCCCAAGACGCCGGAAGAGCCGGTCTCGACCTCCAAGGAGGCCTCGTGATATGGCCAAGAACCTGTTGGAATCTGCCCGCAATATTCGCCTGCGGATCCAGTCGGCTCTGGTCCATGAAGACAGAGCTGGTAATGACACTAACTACCGGCGTCTACAATTCCTTGATTATACATTGCAGAAAATGATTCAACGGTTTGAAGATGAGTATCCGGAGACTCGCGTTACACCGCCACAGCCACTGCCAGCTACTCGTGAGGACAGCAGTTCTCAACACTCGATTGATGAGATTAATGACCATGGCATCTCTGGCGGAAGTCCTCCGTCTGGCACCCAGTACGACGATGAAACGGCCATTGATGATGAAGACACTGAACACTATGTTATCGGTATATCCCGCAGCAGCTCGAATACTTCTCTCCACTCGCGTGCCTTGACCTCCGAGGAAGGCCATCTTCATCGTGTCGGCCAGAGTATCCGTCGTGACTTCCTCAAGGCTCACCCTGCCGCCGCCCTGTCCACGTCTCCGCTTGACGAGTCGGACATTTCCGAGCTGCGGGAGAAGCTTGAGCGTTTACGTGGCGAGCAGATCCGTTCCCGGGTCGAGAGCGTGGGCCCGGAAAAGGCGCTCGAGGAGCTGGGGTGCACGATGGAGGAGCTCTGGTGGATCCAGAAGCAGGACGCCGAAGCATTCCAGCAATTCAAAGAGTCCCAGATCGCCGCTCAGATCAACGGCGGTATCAGACCCGCGCCCCTTGTCGATGAGGAGGCAGTGGATACGAGCGCTATCGATGAAAGCGCCATCGAATAATCAACCTTTTCCATTAGAGTTCTCTACTGCTGTCGTGCTCTTCACGGGCCTCTGGCATAGTCTATATACTCTCCTGATGACGCCTCTCTGTACATAATCTCCATTCCCTGCGACGAGCGTTCGATTGGAAATCTCTATCTCATTTAATTGACGACTCTTGCTGTTCTTTGTGAATTCTACCTGGGCGACATAGTTGCCATTTGGCGCATCTCCAAGCAAGCGATTGTGTGATACCAGACGGCATTGGTACTCATGCCGTCCCAATTGATATGTTCTTATTCCCTATGATATTTCTGTCTTACATGAGCGGTGCTTGTGTCGATTATCTACCATGTATTATGTCACAGTGAAAGTATTGTATGTATGCTAGGCAGGCAGGATGTCATGAACATCTGTTATGAAACGCAGACAGACATCTCCATCATTACATTTCGTAGTAAGTACGTAGTACTAACTACGGGTGCCAGCTCGCCGTGGTCCCAAAATTTCTTGGCATGGTCCCAAATTCTGCCAATTCCTTCCACCTTTAAAATGCCCCACTGGGACCACGCTGAGGTTTCGCTTAGTACCGGCCTATTAATCAGTCTAACCTTTTTAAAACAGGCAGACCATGCTGACCTATTGGGTATAGCATGCTGCACAAACCATTAAATCATCCCAATTTGAGGCATATACTGTGCATATGCCATGCACATACGCTGAGGATGTGAGGATGATATTCACTATTTCATGTTTATATATATATATCCATCCATTGTGTTGTAGTGAATAAAACTTATTGAGAGTAACACATTCAACTCTGCTATTCACCCACCAAACAATGTGTTTGCTACATTTGCCTAGTTATATGCCTAGTATATAAAGTAGGCTTAGTGCATATCCCCTATAAGCAGCATATGCTAAGCATATGCTGCACATATACAGAATATACACAGTAAATGAAGTGAAATTACTACTTTTATAGAGGTATATGCTCAGTATATGCTAGGTATCTGCTTAGCATATACCTATATCAATTAGGGATTAGGGGGTTAGGGGGATTAGAGGGTTTAGGGGGTTTAGGGGGTCTTAGGGAGATTAGGGACTTAGGTATATTATTTAATTAGGGATTAGGGCTAGTTAGGGATTAGCCCTAATCCAAATGCTCAGCATGGTTTGAATATGCACTAAATAGGTGAGCATGGCCCCAACAATATGACTAATCATTGGGACCATGCCGAGCACATGCCAAGAAAAACTTCAGCATGACCCCACAAATGTTGGCAGAATCCGGCACCACGCCGAGTTATTTGCGGACCACGCCGAGCTGTGCGCCCGTACTAACTATGTAGTCTTCAGCTCCACTGTGATTATGTCATAATCTGGGGTTGCGGGCGAAAGACGGAAATAGTAAGAGGCTTCGTTAGTCTCTGCTAGCAGATATGAGCTCTAAGGATAGAAGCAACCAGAAATACCACCGAAAAGTGTCATAATGATTGATCCATTGACCGAGAGAGAGTGTGTGGATTAGTTATTCTCTTCATCCTCGGTAACTTAACGTGAGCAGTCACTTTTCTGCCTGGTTGTTCACATGCCAAACACAGACCGCCAACCATCATCATCATCAACTCCCCTCAAGGTCGATCTTCTTTGTTTGAACCCTCGAGAGCTTGGAACATGCCGTCGGGTCCTGTCGTCTGCGTGATCTCTTCATACTGAAAAAACAAAAATCATACCATCACCACGGCAGCTCCCTTTGGCCATGGCAGCACAATCCAAGCTACTCCCCCCGGAGCGATCCCTCCGCCACGTTCTGCGCAACATCACCGACCTGTATCTGAAGCACCGCACCCGCATCTCGCGGGGAATCTATCTGGCTCTAGCGCTCGCTCTCGCAAAGCGCATTCACAATGCGATCGCGGAACAGAAAGCCGCGTCCCAGCGCCAGGCGGAGCGACGAGGTCGGCCGAGTACCAGCAGCATGGGCGGGGATGCGGGCGGTGCCCGGAAGAAAGTCGAGTTGAATCGCGAGTTTCTACGGAACTTCCTGCGTCTCTTGAAGATTGTGATACCGGGTTGGAAGAGTAAGGAGGCGCGGTTGTTGATGAGCCATAGTGTGTTTCTGGTATTGCGGACGATGCTGAGTTTGTATGTTGCCGAGTTGGATGGAAGGCTGGTTAGTAATTTGGTCCGTGGGAAGGGGAAGGATTTCCTTTTTGGTTTGGTTTGGTGGATGATGATGGCTGTTCCTGCGACGTTTACGAACTCGATGGTAAGTTTGTGCTGGATCAGAACAGTTTATGCCGTATCGCTGATGGGGTGTGATAGCTGTCGTATCACCAGTGTCGACTGGCCTTGCAGTACAGGAAGCGCCTGACCGACTATGTACACGATAAGTATCTTTCCAACATGACGTTTTACGCGATATCAGCACTCGATGACCGAATCAAGAATCCCGACCAGCTGATCACGGTCGATATCGCGCGCTTTTCGAACAGCTTGGCGGAGCTGTACTCCAATTTGGCCAAGCCGATCCTGGACATGGCCATCTACAACTACTCGCTGTCGAAGAGTGTTGGGGGAGAGGGTCTTTTCCTGATGGGCTTACTGGTCCAGGTGTCGGCCAATGTCATGCGCATGTTGACACCTCCGTTCGGCAAATATGTGGCAGATGAGGCACGATTGGAGGGGGAGTTCCGTTTCCAACACACCAGACTGATCGACTACAGCGAGGAGATTGCGCTGTACCACGGCCATGAGGCCGAAAAAGATACCCTGGACAAGGGCTATTTCACGCTAATCAAACATGTCAACCGGATCCTACGACGGCGGTTATACCACGGCTTTATGGAGGACTTTGTCGTGAAGTACTTCTGGGGTGCTTTGGGTCTGATTCTTTGCAGTTTCCCTGTTTTCTTCAAGATCCCAGGGCAAGTCACCCAGACTATGGGTGACCGGACGGAAAGTAAGTTTATCCCTCTCTTCCAGCACGTATCAGGATGAGACTAATGATTTTTAAGGCTTCGTTACGAACCGACGGATGCTGCTCTCCTCTTCGGACGCCTTTGGTCGGGTGATGTTCTCCTACAAGGAGATTTCGGAGCTTGCCGGACACACCGCCCGTGTCTCGTCGCTGCTGGAGGTAATGGATGACCTGGCAGCAGGACACTTCGAGAAGAAGTTGGTCTCTTCTGCGTCGACGGAAGAAAATGCAGCCGTGCTGGCTGGTCGTGGGACGGTCATCGAGAGTGATTCGATCGAGTTTACGGATGTCCCGATTGTGTCGCCCAATGGTGATGTGCTGGTGAGAAAGTTGTCCTTCACTGTCTTCCCGGGCGATCATCTCCTCATTGTCGGGCCAAACGGCTGTGGGAAGTCGTCACTCTTCCGAATTCTCGGTGGCCTGTGGCCTGTCTACGGAGGCACCGTGAAGAAGCCCAGTTTCGAAAACATCTTTTACGTTCCTCAGCGACCATATCTGTCTCGAGGTACCCTGCGCCAGCAGGTCATCTATCCAGACACCGTGCGGGACATGCGTGCCAAGGGAGTCACGGATGCAGACCTCTATGACATTCTGGCGATCGTTGAGATCGTCTCTATCGTGGACCGCCCAGATGGTTGGGAAGCCGAGGAAGAGTGGCGAGATGTTCTCTCGGGAGGACTTCAACAGCGGATTGCCATGGCCAGGCTGTTCTATCACCGACCCAAGTTCGCCATCCTGGACGAGTGTACCTCTTCCGTGACTCTGGAAATCGAGAAGGTGATGTACGAGACGGCTAAGAAGCTTGGCATTACTCTGATGACCGTGTCGCACCGGAGGAGTCTCTGGAAGTACCACAAGAAGATCCTTCAGTTTGATGGACAGGGGAATTACATTTTCACCGGGCTGGACTGGGAGCGCAGGCTGAAGCTTGAAGAGTACGCGATCCCCCTTTTGACAAACCTGTAATTGACCTCATGGCTGACTGTTTTTGTTTGTCTTGACAGTGAGAAAGAAGAGATTGACCTGCAACTTCGAACGGTTCCTGAACTGCAGAGACGCGTCGCCGAGCTCACTGCCGCCTGAGGTGGTCCATTGCTATCATCATGGAAGTCAAATGGCTTGCATACACACGTCCCTCCGATAGGTTCACTCACAATCCTCCTTGAGTGGAATGAATGAAATGATCGCATGCAGATCGTCCTCAGCATGCAGCTCAATCAGCCATCGTACCAAATAGAGCCTATCTCGATCCAGATTGGCTTTCACATGACGGGAAAGGATATCGAGCCCGGAGCTTAGGCATTCTTCAGATCCATGCCGATATCCTGTGACAAGAAGCTCCCTCGTCAACACCGTTCCTGTTCGAGACGGTACTCCATCAGCTCTGGAAAATCTCCATTACAATCAATTGCTATCTATTGAGGACACAATACATTGATCTCCCCATGAAATTAGCGACTGACGGAGAAAACGAACGATCAGGCCCTTTCGTTACCTATGGAGACAGACGGCTCTATTGATCACCCATGGATTGAATCCTCCTCCCCCTGTCGCATTTCACACTGAGCTCACACGGACACTCCGTACTCAACATCACTCACGCAGCTCACCACCCAAAACCAAAGGTACCGGTAAGTGAATAACACATAACATGTACAATCTACCACACCATCTAAACATTCCATTTTCCTATCTTATCTTATCTTATCTTATCTTGGAGGAGAGAACATTCACCATTCATATATAATATAATCAAATATAGAAAGGCGAGCCGAGGGACTTATGTACCGATACATGAATATCTATCTTATCATGTGTTTGGATTGAATATGAATATTGCTATCAATATTTATGTTTATGTTTTCCCCCAGGTACTTACTGACTGTACCTGACTCATTGGACTTTGTTTTCATGATTAGAATAGGAATAATGCGTTTTTCTGCCTTATTTTTCTAAATTGTAGTTCAAAATCCTATGTAGATCAGGTTCATGGGATAATGGAATAGGACTAGATTTATGACTTTTAGATGTACATTTGTCAATTCATTAATCCCTTATGTTTCGTGTACGGTGAGGATTAATCAGAAATAAAATACGCCAGAATAAGAACACATGTATGGTGATCATCCTTCACGTAACATGAAATGAAAAAGGAATCAAGTACACTATCACCTGCAGAACCGCTCATAACATCTCTGTGAGAGATGGCTCTAATCTAATCCTTGACATCCAAAGGCTCCACATTCCAGATACTGTCCGCATACTCGTTAATGACACGATCAGAAGTGAAGAAGCCCATGCGGGCCACGCTAGTGATACACTTCGTGATCCACTCGTCCTGGTTCTTAAACGACTCATCGACAATGTCCTGCGTGGTGATGTACGAGTGGAAGTCGTCCGAGACGAGGTAGTAGTCGCCGTGGTCGGTGATCGAGGAAAGAAGGGCGGAGAAGTCATCGGCGTTGCCGAAGGTGCCGGAGCGGATGGTGTCGAAGACCTTTTGGAGGTCCGGGTTGAACTTGAAGTCGCTGGTGTAGAGGTGTTGGTGGCGGAGCTCTTCGACATCCTCGGCGAGGTTGCCGAAGAGGAAGATATTCTGCTCGCTGATCTCACGAGTGATTTCGATCTGCAAGTTGTTAGTATTTCAGATATTTTCAAAAACGGAACGATGGGGGAAGGAAGATGACATACATTTGCTCCATCACACGTTCCGATGATGAGACCTCCGTTGAGGACGAATTTCATATTGCTCGTACCGCTGGCCTCTGTTCCAGCTGTAGAGATGTGCTCGCTAATGTCTGAGGCTGGGATAATGACCTCCGCTTTACTGACATTGTAATCCTCGATAAAGATAACCTTGAGCAGGTCACCAACATCGGCGTCTTTGTTAACAACAGATGCGACGTTGTTGATGAGATGGATAATCGTTTTGGCCATCCAGTACCCTGGGGCCGCTTTTCCACCAAAGATAGACACACGGGGCACCTGCTTCTTGCGTTCTTCAGGGGTCATGGATTTGATGGTCAGATACCGGTGAATCACACCGAAGATATTGAGCTGCTGTCGCTTGTACTCGTGGATACGCTTGACCTGGATGTCAAACAGAGAGCTCGGGTTCACGTTGTAACCAGTCGTGTTCTTGATATGTTCCGCAAGGCGGACCTTGTTCGCGTACTTGACGGCGGCCCAGTCGCTTCGGAACTTCTTGTCATCGGCAAATGCTTCCAACCCATCCAAAAGAGTAAGATCTTTCAAGAAGTCATAACCGCCCAGCTTGGACGCGATGAGGTCCGAAAGCTGAGGATTCGCTTGATGGAGCCAGCGTCTCGGGGTGATACCGTTGGTCACGTTAGTAAACTTGTCGGGACCGTATATTTCCACAAAGTCTTTGAAGACCGTTGTCTTGAGGAGGTCTGAATGTAGTTCCGCAACTCCGTTGACCTTGTGAGACCCGATGATTGCCAGATATGCCATGCGAACCATCTTCGGGTGGCTTTCTTCAATGATTGATACTCGCGCCAGCAAGTCCCGATCAGTTGGGAACTTCTTTTCGACCGACTGCAGGAAGAATAGGTTGATATCGTAGATAATCTGCAGGTGACGCGGAAGCAGATTCTGCATGAGAGGTACGGACCACTTCTCAAGAGCCTCTGGCAGCACAGTGTGGTTCGTGTATCCAAAGCTCTTCACCACAATATGCCAGGCATGGTCCCAATCGAGACCTTCGACGTCAATCAATAGGCGCTGCAATTCCACGATGGCAAGTGTCGGGTGAGTATCGTTGAGCTGGATTGCAACCTGATCCGGGAACTCGCTCCAGGCTCGTTTGGTCTTCTTGAACCTTCGAACAATGTCGTGCAGAGATGCAGCACACCAGAAATACTGTTGCTTCAAGCGCAGCTCTTTTCCACGATCCAGGTTATCGTTTGGGTAGAGGACCGCAGAGATGGTCTCTGCCCGTTGCTGGTCGGCGACAGCACTCTCATACTCGCCGGAATTGAACTTTTGAAAGTCAAATTCGCCGCTCGATGCCTTACTGGACCATAATCGAAGATTGTTCGTCGTCGGCGTCCCATAACCGGGGATGGGAACATCATACGCTACGGCTTGGACGATCTCGCCGCCTTCCCACTCATTGATGATCTTACCGTCGTCATCTTGATATCGTCTTACCGATCCATAGAATTGGACGTCCACGGTGATTTCGTGTCTGGGAAACTCCCAGGGATTGAAATCCAGCCAGTAGTCCGGGACTTCGACCTGATAGCCGTTCATGATCTCCTGCTTGAAAATACCGTAGCGGTAGCGCAACCCGTAGCCCCATGCAGGATAATCCAGCGTTGCCAGGCTGTCGAGAAGACAAGCGGCCAATCTGCCCAGGCCGCCATTTCCCAGCGCGGCATCATGTTCCTGGCTGATCACGTCCTCGATCCGGAAACCAAGATCTCCCAAGCCCTCTGTTCGAATTTAGCACATTTGAATTTTGGTTATAGGGCCTGGGTACAGCGCACCTTTAGCAACGTCCTTCAGTCCAACATTAAGCATCGCGTTATCGAGCGTTCTTCCCATCAGAAACTCGAGAGAAAGATCTGTATATGTTAATGACAATATATGCCAGCACCCACCATAGGGTAGTCACGTACAGTATACCCGCTTCTTGTCTGTAAACGTCTGACGCTGCTGGGTCTTGTTCCATTCGATGATCAGCCGGTCTCTGAAGGCCAGAGCCGTGCCTGAGTATACTGCCCTATCCTGGAGTGAGCAAATAATGATGAATCGATGACTGATTGTAGGGATATTACAACTCACAATTCATCACAGTTGAACAGTGAGCGCGCCATCGTGGTTTCCACATGGCGGACAACTTCTCTCTATTCAACAGTTAGACATCAACGTCTATCAGACTCCAATTGTGCGTGTGTCGCCTACCTCAAAGTCATCCTTGTTCGTAAATCCTTTGGGAGACTGGAATATATGAAGTCAACATCCGCGCTCTCCCCACGTGCTTGAAGCAAAAGCACATTCGACCAGAAAGGCACCATACATATTCCTTCCACCTGCAATGATCATACACAAAGGTCAGCACATCGACTCTAATTTCCCCTCGTCCATTGGACAGGTATGCAGGTCTAGAATCTACTTACTTCTCCCTCAATGGCTCCGGGATGCTCGCCTCAACACCCTTGATCTCCGCTGGTCCAAAGCCCGTATAGGTCCGTTTGTGCTTGGGCCGGCTGAATCCGGGACCCACGGGACCCTGTATATCTGAGATGGGAGCTCCAACCGAAGGTCTCCGTTCGTGGGCGTGGGATGTTGCCGACATGGCTGGTTGTTGTAATTAGCTCGAGGTTGGGGACAACTTATTTTATCGCAAGAGACCCTGCTAGTGAATAACCCTCAATGGCCCGTATCCAAGATGTAGTAGGGACAATGGACCCCAATGATGTCGAAAGAAATATGAATCGGAGAGTTGAAAGGACCAAACCCCTCCGTCCTTTCTTTAATAGGAGGTACGAAAAAAACAACGGTAGAACAGTACCGGAAAAGGTAGCGGAATGTCCCAATGCAGAGAATCCAGCCTCTCGCCTCACCACTCAGACAAGGCAAGACAGGAGATGGGAAGCGATGAGGTGAGGTTTGCTGGTCGCTGGACAGAGTGGTGGTATGATCGTTGCGGCCGTTACAGTGACCGGATTGGGCTGGAGCTAGCTATTCACGTCCAGCTTGCTTAGCTTCGTAGGCACGAAGACCAGATCAACGGGATGTCAAACGCGTCAGAAATGGACCGAGGAAACAAAAGCTTCTGAGGGTCGATATGAAAACGAAGAGATGGAATGAAAGAGGGGGTTCGGATGAGAAAGACAAGAGGAGGGGTATGCTTCAAGAAGGTCCTTACTGGTCGGGAACAGGGTAAGGATGGGATGGGAAGGGGATTCCCGCTTGAATGGCAGGTG
The DNA here is from genome assembly GCA_029606305.1 of Paecilomyces fulvus. Taxonomy (NCBI): domain Eukaryota; kingdom Fungi; phylum Ascomycota; class Eurotiomycetes; order Eurotiales; family Thermoascaceae; genus Paecilomyces; species Paecilomyces fulvus. The sequence goes on along the minus strand of JAPVCG010000015.1, from coordinate 330,140 downwards.
TGAACCTTTTCCTTCTCTCTGGCAGGTATGGATACGGAGTAATTATTCGACCTCTCACCTCGATCCAATCTAGTGATAATCAAGTTATAATCTCCCAGCAAATGGTTCTAATTATCCCAACATAATTGCGGAACAGAAAGCTATAGACTCAAGTTATGTGTTTTACATGTATGCATCTGCACGACCATATATTTCTGAATCAGCATCATAACCATAACCATATGATGATGATTCATCACAGATCGCCTCTAACAATCCCACTTTCCGCGCTATCTGACCACAACAGCAGCGATGAGCATCATACGATGTATTATCTTATCTACTCTCGATAACTAACTACGCACTAGTTAGTTAGTAGTAGTAGATATTAACGACTACCTAATTACAGCAAAACTAACTGATTCCGGAAATCATCACCACGATATGGAAGACTGATCGAATGCGGAGATGCGATGGGTCCGGATTCCGGAGAGGAACCTTTCCGTCCATGGTTCGTTGTGGGGTTAGGTACCTGTACTTGAGAATGGATATCAGAGCTAAGTAGATCAATCATACTGAGATATGGTAAGTAGTATGGACTCTATGGATAGATACGGAGATCTTCACAGTACTACTTACTCTACTGGTGGGTTTAAATTCTCCTCGGAAGTGAGTGGGGGAATTAGGTAGATCCGCATGTTCCGCGGGGTTTACCTATCTCATACTTAAAATAGCCCTCTCCGTTGTGCCTTTCGATTCTATCTACCTCATGGGTAATAGTTCATCTCTCGAGAATCAAAGAGATATTCAGGATCATACCTCGCTAACTACTTCTACTGTACTAGTAGTAACCTCGAACGATGGATCCATGCGCCGTCCACCCGGTCCGTGCTGTCTCTCTCGGATATGATATATCCTGCGGGGCCGGATCGAACGGGCTTCGTCGGGGCAGGACGGCAACGTCCCTGAAGTTCCGGAGGAGAACAGGAAACCTTTTTTTTTTTTTCTTCAAGCGCAGGGATAATTATTAGGCTAGTTACTTTACTATATATAATTGAGGGTCCAGTTTCCATCTGTGTGCTTCCCGTGCCCGACGGGTTTACTCGAGTGTCGATGCCATACAATGATTCACTGGAGGGAAAAGAGCAGGTCAGAATGGGTATTTGCTTCCGAAGGAGTGTATATAGATAGTAACCCCTAGGACGTAAGCTGTACTTTAGATAGTTACACTACTCGCGCGAATAAAGCCGTCTTTCTCTCAGGGGGTACAGCATTGCAAGGGCGGCAAGAGACACTCATCTCCGCTTGCGTCTTTGAGGATCCCGGATGGTTACATGGTGTTACGGCCTCAACTGGTCGATTCGCATATCGATCGCCCCGATCCCACGTGCAAGGCAGACCGTGCCAGCGTGTCCGTGTAACTTGGCTGGGCCGTAGTCTCCGACCGTGCCCGCGCCGATGAGCCATTTTCGATCCCTGGAGAGTGAAGTCGAGGCTAGTCAATCTCGAGACTAGTCACGATGTAAGCTCAGGAGGAAGAGCAGCGATTAACTATAGCCAACGTTAAGGATAATGGTATATTATAGCTATTTAGCAAGTATCATCATGATAATGGCTCACGCAGCGAGATCAGCAATCGGGAAAAAAGAGACAAAGAAACCACGGAGGACCATGCTCCACGCAACATCAACGCCACCGACAGCGATAAGGAACACGCAATGGACGAGTCGGAAATGCAGCAAAAGGCAAACTTTTCGTTGAAAGCAGTACGTCATTAAGCGGCAATAGATATCAAAGCTGGATAAAACTAGTCGTCAACGACAAAAAAAATCCTAAGATCAGTAGATGATGCATAGATCGCAAGTGCTCAAATCGACAAATCCGCATGTCGGTAATAACCAAACGCATACCACCTCGAAGCGCCGAGGTATAGACCCAGAAGATGAGACCCCCAGTGTAACGCCGTGTCCATGTACAGCAGAAATAGAGCATTTGACCGCCTCATCCAATGGCGATCAAAGATTAGGTGTATTCCAAGAAAAGATTGTGATTAGGGTATGTTCCTTGTGGGTAACGGCTCCCACAGGAGCCTTGGACGATGTCTATAGGACGCCGGAATCTGTCAAGGCGTTCCGTAGGATCGTCTCCTTCACGGCAGCGAAGACGAGGCGGATATTCGTGGTATCAGTCGCTTGGGTGAGACTACAGTCACGCCATGTTAACTGCCCGCTTAGTTTGGAACGCTTGGGGAACTTACTGGGGATAGAGGTTCAGATGCGCACGGTTGACTTGGTTGAACCGCCAAAGTATGTACTTGGCGGCCCGGTTGACATCGTTGCCGCCAGAATAATCGGGGAAGTAATTACTGAGAGGAGAACGAGGGAGCTTCGCGCGGAACAGATCGACCTTGTTCAAGAACAGGATCACACTGGTTCGCATGAACCATCGAGAATTAACGACCGAATCGAAGAGCACCAGGCTCTCCATCATTCGATTCTTCCAACGCGTTTAGTTTTCTTTCTTCAACCAACTGCATCGCGGAAACATACCTGATTACTTTCCTCTAACAACACCTGGTCGTATTCGCTCAATGCGACACAGAAGATGATGGACGTGACATTCTCGAAGCAGTGGATCCACTTCTTTCGTTCACTCCGTTGGCCGCCCACGTCGAACATGCTGAGGGCCAATTAGCCAGTTCTGAAGTATCTACCACGGACAAGAACTTACTGAATACTAAGCTTGCCCATTGTAAATCTCGTCTCATATATACCGGTGGTCTTTGTTCGCGCCCGAAGAACATCCGCTTCATTCGGGACGTAGTCCGCGGATGCTATTCGCTTCGCTTCGTCAAAGAAACTGAGCGGATGATCAGCAGATGTCGTTTAACCGCTCCTAGGGTTCTGGGTACTTACTATGGGGCGGAATCCATCATGTAGAATTCACTCTGATGCTCCAGTACTGTGGACGTGCAAGGATCATTCCACAGATACGTCACGGCATCTCCAACTTTGGGGTCCAGTGGCGTATTCGGATCAGGGTCGATATTATATTCCATGAGATACGTGATGTAATCGCGGACTTTTTGACTCGATGGCTCCAGGTTAAACTGTTGGTAGGCCTTGATGAGCGATTTCACGCAGTCCATGAGGTTCTTGTAGACTGTTAAACGGTACATGGTGAGCTCCTCCACCGTGTAGCCATTTTGATGAATGATCTTCATCTGTTTGACAATCGTCGACTTTCCACTCTCCCCGGATCCTGTGATAAACCAGTTCAATTAGGCGCATTCGCATACCCCAGCGAATGGGACCACGAACCTAGTAGAAGGATCTTGCATTCTTTCTCCAGTCGTCTGGAGTCTTCCTCGATCTTCTTATCAATCATCTGACTTCGCTTCTTCTGCTCCGCGTCCTCCGTGGACTCGCTACTAAAGCAGCCACCCATTCTGTCCAGCTTGGCGATCGCCGCCCACTGAGCGGATAGATTCCTGTCAATACCGGTTCGCGCACGGCGGCGGCAACAGCTCCGTGCCACGGAGTTCGAAGCGCTACCTCGAGTTGGAGAGTCGATACGGACAGGGTCGGCCACCAGGGCTCAAGGCCACAGGAGAAAGGGCCGCCTGAGTAGTTCCCGTATCGATCGATGGTGACGGTGTCGGATTGCGGATCGCTCTGCACGCCTTAAATCGGTGTTCCGCCAGCAGCCTTGCGCGAGGTGACGTTTGGCGGATCGATGGATTATCGGATTCCTACCAGAAGGCTGTGAACGAGACCGGTGAAGCTCGCGAGGGAATTGAGAGAATCGGTCGTGAAGCGCCGGTAATCAGTCGTTTGAGAGGGTGAGCTGTTCCAAGGGAGCGCAGGGACGAGGGGAGGATTGGTTTGACGATGGGGGCCGAAGTTCAGAGCGTAGAGTAGCGACTAGGATGGCAGGGCGGGGATTGCGGCGGAGGTTTTCCAGGTCGATGGGGGTCGAGCTCACGATGGGGAGCTCCCTTGGATCGTCCTGTCTTCAAGAACGAGATCCCTTGCGGAGATCCTTGGGTCGATGAGGAGTCCCTTCTTTCGTAGTACAGTACAGTAGGCTGACGGCGGGATTAGGTGGGTAGGGCGAAACGTGGTGTCGACGACGGAGAGGACCCTAGAGTATAACCGGCGGTCTTGGGACCAGGGCCAGCCTCCAGCACGATGCTTCAAGCCGCTAAATGAGTGGCTTCAGTGAGATAATGAGGATAGTTTGTGGGGGTTTCGCTTCTGCCCTGCGGGATCATGACGGGCGCAAGCACATGGCCGCTTTGACTTCCTGGGACAACCGAGAGCCTAGCTGTCATTAACTACTTACGGGAGCTGTTATAGTTATAAGATGAGGTCTACTCCCGGATAGCAGGAGATTGTGCATCCTCTGGAGGTCTACAGTGATGGGATATTTCTGGCTGGCACTAGTTAACCATGATGGCTGTGTCGCCAACTCTTTTCCCTCTGATCTCTGGCGATGCTTGAAATCAGTGACGCTGAACGCATCTCGGGCTGTGCGGAGAAGGAGTTCTCACGTGCTGGAGTGGACCAATGCGCTTGCGGGTAATGATGCTTTCAATTAAGAGTTAGATGCTCGTCTCTTAGTTGAACGAAATGGTATAAGCAACGAGTCTGGATGGTGTGGCACGCTGTACTGTTCTTGATTTGAACTCGTACGAATAGAGTAACTATTGTCCACAGTTCGTAGGTTATATATCGTTTCCGATGTCATCCCTGGAAATGGATGTATATCGGGTAATTCTCCTCACACTCAGTCCCTGCATCGGCTGTCAACACCAGAGACGACTCCCTAAACGGCCGGAGCTACCAGAGCTTGAAGTCCAGTCATGCACCCGGAAGGAACAGTATTGATAGTGCATATGGTCGGTCCAAGATGCCATCATCACCCAAGGTTGACATGCATGAGCCTTTGTAGACCTTGATGCAAGCCCGATGAGACCTTCCCGATGGAAGGGGAGGTTCTTTGTTGCTACTCAGCAAAGTGAAGAACGACCTCGAGTTCTCAAGAAACGACGGGGAAGATTATCACAATTTATCGGTTGAGAGCTTCCAGTCAAACTGCAACTTCTTTTGTCGATTTCTCTGCGGTCATCTGTAGGTCCCAGGCCCTCATATCTCTTGCGATCATTCTATCAAATTTCTAAGGCGCCGCATCCACTGAGAGCCAGTGTAGGCAGACGCCCCTCTACGATGGTAAGTGTCCGTTCGCAATCCACCGTGACCCAGAGTTAGATCCCGAGACCAATGCTTGTATAATTCTTATCAAGACTTCTGGTGTTGATGATGCCAAGCTTAGAGGCCGTGTGTCTAAATGCGCTACTGCTTATGAAACAATGTCCCAAAGATAGGCCCAAGAACTGGTGTTCAACAGTCATCGATGGGTATCCTGGGCAGCATCTTCTACAGTCGCCGGTTAATCTCTTTTCCCATTTTTGAGTCCCATCCCAGCGTGCATGTCGTATACCAAATGTCGTTGACGGCGAGAACCGGGACGAAGATGGATATCTGTGCCGGTGAGAACGCACTGTTCGTTCTCGAGCAGAGACGGCCATGGCATCTTTCTCCGGTGCAACAGAATCATTGGCAGCCAGAATTGACGGAGCAGAGTACCGTGGCCGAAGAACCAAGCCAGCAAGATATTTCCAGCCAATGTGCAGCGGGGCAAACCCCCGCCATGGCCGAGAGAGAGAGCTTTTTGCGACCATCAGGTCTGTCCACTTCCGGCGCCTCCAGGGCTAAACCTTTAGAGTCGTCTCTAGTCCCGCTTTCCATTGAGCAACTAAACTTCCTCCCTCATACCAAGAGAGCCCATTCGTGTACGTCATTTCGTGCTGGCCTTGCTGGAAAAAAAAAGGCACGAACCCAGACCGCACCTCCACACCGGGCGACAGACACTCTGTGCTTCTCGCTGCCATTTCCGACCCTGACCCGCCAACCAGCTTTCCTTCTCCCAACGTCCGCCACTTCTTCCCCACAACCAAACGACTCCTTGTTCAAACCACACTGGCAGACGTGGTGAAAGAAGCAGAAGAGAAATAAGAAAGGAAGAAGAAAAAGAAGAAGAAGAAAGCGGCTGGAGGAAGGGAAAAGGAAGGACGATCAGGAAGGATCATCTTGTGTCACCCCATCTTCGACAGCTCATCGCCAGCGGGGCCCCAGATCGCGATCCTTATCCTTCACCATGGCGGAATTCGTGCGGGCCCAGATCTTTGGGACGACGTTCGAGATCACTAGCAGGTATGCCAACACGGCGCGCGCCAGGGAAGACGTCCGGGGTAGAATGCGAATCGTCTGACTCTGTTCTATCTAGGTATACGGACCTGCAACCGGTGGGCATGGGGGCTTTCGGTCTCGTCTGGTATGGTTGACCAAAATCGGGGTGATGAGACAGGAATGACTGCGGATAGGGCTGACAGAAGACTGCCATAGTTCGGCAAGAGACCAATTGACCCAGCAGCCCGTGGCCGTCAAGAAGATCATGAAGCCATTCAGCACACCAGTTCTTTCCAAGCGAACATACAGAGAACTCAAGCTATTGAAACATCTGCGACACGAAAATGTCAGTGATGCCATGTCTGGGAAAATGGCGAGCGGCATTTACTGACAGCCACCAGGTGATCAGCTTGAGCGACATCTTCATCTCCCCTCTCGAGGACATGTAGGTGCTTATCTTTGGTGGCATCGCTTATCCCATGACTGACGGGAAATAGTTACTTTGTAACGGAACTTCTGGGTACCGATCTTCATAGACTTCTCACGTCGAGACCACTCGAGAAACAGTTCATCCAATACTTCCTGTACCAGATCCTGGTATGTCGATGATCCATACGTGCCTTTGAATACACCTTCTGACGGCTCAACAGCGAGGATTGAAATACGTCCACTCCGCCGGTGTGGTCCACCGTGACCTCAAGCCCAGCAACATCCTGATTAACGAGAACTGCGATCTGAAGATCTGTGACTTCGGTCTCGCGCGGATCCAGGACCCGCAGATGACGGGATATGTCTCTACGAGATACTACCGTGCCCCGGAGATCATGCTCACATGGCAGAAGTACGACGTCGAGGTCGACATCTGGAGTGCGGGCTGTATCTTCGCCGAGATGCTCGATGGAAAGCCCCTCTTCCCCGGAAAGGACCATGTCAATCAGTTCTCCATCATTACCGAACTTCTCGGGACCCCACCCGACGATGTGATCCAGACGATCTGCAGTGAAAACGTGGGCATCTCTCAATCGTCATCTTTGACTTCTGCCTCTTTAAGCGGCTAACAGCTATTTTCCGCAGACTCTGCGATTCGTCCAATCCTTGCCCAAGCGGGAACGACAGCCGCTGGCGAACAAGTTCAAGAACGCCGATCCAGCAGGTCTGTGTATACTTACCCATTCCCACAACAGCTTACTGACACGTCCCTAGCCGTTGACCTCCTGGAGAGGATGCTGGTCTTTGACCCGCACAAGCGTGTGAGCGCGGGGGAGGCTCTCGAACACGAGTATCTCGCACCCTACCACGACCCCACCGACGAGCCTGTCGCAGAAGAGAAGTTCGACTGGTCGTTCAACGACGCAGACTTGCCGGTGGATACATGGAAGATCATGATGTATGTCCATTCCACCAGGTTGTTTTTCCCCTTGTCCACTAATCCGGAATGACAGGTACTCGGAGATTCTGGACTACCACAATATCGACCAGAGCGGCCTCGACGCAGGTCAAGTTCCTCCCGAGTCCGTGGAAGCCGCCGCGGCAGGAGTATAGCTCCCAACCAGGGATGTAACGAACCCAGGGGAATGACGGCGACTGTTGGTGTTGATAGATAATGCGATGTCGACTTCCGGTGTATACAACGGGGCTCCCGACTCGCCTCTCCTGTCCGTGTCACTCTCGACATCGGATATACACATGGACTCTTGATGAGTTCTCTCTTGCGTTGGTCTTCAGTAGACATGTCATTTCGTTTCTTAGGGCGTGTTCAGAGTCAGGCGGCGATGCGGGGTATCTACTCATCAGTTCCTTTCAACGTCGGTCCGCGTATACGATATGGTCTCTTTTTCCTTTCTACTTTTTTTTTGGTTGTGAAAACCGGGGTGAACCTATGATCGAGCTTCGTCGGAATCTACCGTGCGTTTCGAATTTCAAGACTGATGTAGAAGAGATTATTAGAGCAGGAGAGATACATGTGTAACTTTAGTAATGCCATTTGACCCATGACATCTGAAGAGCAACATCTCTATAGAGTAGATCTAGAACTGCATGACTATAAGATCCGGAATGCGGATTTGTTTCCCTGTTTTTCGACCAATCAATGTTATCGGATCCTGCCCCCTGAGGAGATCTCACCGCCTAGTTCCACCCACCAATCACAGGCCACTATTCCCCCAACCAGTAATGCGGCCCCTGGTCTCGAATCGAAGCGGAGCGGACAAAAGTGTATCAGCATGAATTTGGTCCATCAGCTAAGAGAACGGGCAAAAACAAAGGGATCCAGTCCCCTGCAGATGCCATAAAGCTGGATGCCATACTGCTCTGATCCTCTACATTCTTGGGGGAAGGACCTTGACCATGGCAACCGGCCGCGCCCGCCAGGATCCCATTGTCCTGGTGATAGATTTCCACCACGCGAGGTGAGTGTGGGGGAGTTGAGCTTCAGTTACCTCAGGGTCACGGAGTCGAGACTTCGCGGTCTATGAGGATTATCGACTTTCTAAACAGGACAATGGCTGATTAGCTCATTTGCACATACAGAGGTCCTGAGATCGAGCATTGTTTCGGCGAAGATGGGACGAATCCCGCGGTTGAGAATGACTGGTCCTTGTTGCCGTTCATGGCACTTTCAGATGGAGCGCATGCGTATGACTCTTCCTTTCCTGCTTATCCAGTGATCTTTCTTCAATTCATTCTGGAGGACCTACAATGTCGACGCTGACTCTCTGCCACCACGTTTCAGATCCACCGAGGACTTCTCATACTTCACCCTCCGACGCAATGCGACGGCCACGGAGCCCGAGACGTCGCTTTTTGGAATATCCTGTACGAGGCAGATCGATTCGGCCTCTCTGATCTATCGCCCCCCGGAGGTGACGCGGTCTACGGTGCAGAAGGCCGTCGTGGTCGTGACGGATAGTCCGCAGTACTTTGGGCAGTTGAGGGAGAAGTTGTCGATAGTAACGTCGGCTTGGTTTGCGCAGCGGTAGGTGAACTAGGATTTGTGGCTACTGTTCTGGCTGTGGGAGAGGTCTATATGTGGGAATGATGGTGCTGATGCAATCTGGTCATTAGGGATTTCACGGACACGGATATTTTGAAGGTGAGTCGCATTGGTTCCGTGGCAGCAGACGTCTTGTTGCTGACTTCTTGCCATGTAGAAATTTCGAGAGGGTCTGATAATCAGTCTGAAAAATGAGGGGACGCAGAAAGACCAACAACAACTGGGTAGGTTCGATTGCTTTCCAGTCAAACGGTACTAAAAAGGAAGCTGACTCCTTCAGAAGGCCTTTCCTTACGAGAAATGATCCATGAATTCAAATCTCAAACTTTGGTTCTCTTCAAATGTCTATTATTACAGCCAAAGGTTTGAATATCCACCGCAGACGGAATGATCAGTACTGACCGAAGATCTGCAGATGCTATTCTTCGGTTCGCGATGCGAGCGACTTTGCATGATACAATTTTCCTTAATCTCTTTGATACCCGGACTCATACATAATCTCCAAGACTGTGCGGACCCTTCGTTCGACTCATACTCCCAGACAGTTGAGAAACCAACCTCGCTGAAGACGAGTGAGCGGAGTTCTCGTATGCGCGTCCCTGCACTAAAAAAATGAAGCTACCCTGCTGACAGCTTCTAGTTCTTGCCTATATGGGCCTCCCTCTGCAGATCTTCGGCAAAGTAGGTTTCTTGGTCTGTGTCCCCATCTTCTCGTCGCTAACTCCACCAGGGAAGCATGTTCGGCCCCTACACACCGCTGCAGCAGCTGGACCTGTTGGCAGACTATGGAACCAAATCTTATGTTGTTGGCTCAACCAATTCATTACTACTTCAGCAGAAGGACCGCTATAGTGACATAATCATTAATGTGAGCAACTCGTCGACGTGAGGATATTTGTTCCTTCTGACCATGTTGACAGCTCGACGAAAACACGATCAACATCTCGTCCCCATCGCTCCGCAGCGCGTTAACTCTCTCTGCAGCGGACAGACGATGGATTGACTTCCTCACGCAGACCGTCAACGAGACATGGGATGAGGCGCACCCGCAGCAGCCAAAGACCCACGGATATATGGGATCTGAGGAGTTCATTCGGCTGCAGTTCGAGGAATATCTGCTGGCTCTACTGTCGTCTATGAAATACCACGAGGAGCTGACCTCAGGCAACGATTCGGGCCGCAGAAACCGCATGCAGCTGCAGGCGCTGAATATCGAGGGTGATCCGGCACTCGAGTTCAATTCCGACTTCCTCGCACATTGGCAGACAACACCGAACTATGCTCTCTTCAAGCGGCTGACATCCGATGCCCTGCTCTTCTCGATCGTGGAGCCTCGTCATCCCTGTGCGGGCGGTCTGACAATTGATGATATCCAGCGACGACTGTTGGGACAGGTTGCCGAACTGCACCTGGATGAGCGGGTCCGCGAGGGTCGGGAGGCCCTCAACAAACACCTCACTACCGGTTCGAAGAAGGTTACCGCAGCGTTCAACAGCTTCTGGGCTGATATCGAATCGATGCGGGAAGCACAGCGAAAGAAGAACGAAGAGAAGGCCGCGCAGTCTGCAGGTCGGCTATCAATAGACACTTCTGTTCCGCCGACTCCCACCTCACCTCTGATACCTTCGTCGGCAACTTCAGAGACCAGGCCGGCGTCATGGTTCGGCCGGAGACCGCCATCGGTAGACCTCTCGCAAGCCCAGGCATCTGTTAGTGTAGTGGGCCAGAAAGCAGGAGCGTACTTCAGCTCCTGGAGCTCATGGGCCAGCGAGCGCCGGAAAGAATGGGCAGAGAAGCGGACACCTGCAACATCTCCTCCACCCTCCATCACATCCCCATCCACCACAACCCTCACCAGCGTCATGGAGAAATCTGAACCCGAGCGAGGCAGACGGAAATCCCTACCCCGTACCAGCGAGGACTCGATAGGTTTAGGTATATCACGGAGCGGCAGCATGAGCCTATCAAGGAGCGGAAGCAGGAGAAAGAGATGGAGCCAAATCCTGCGACGAAAGAGCAATGATTCGGATGCTCCGTCTCTGAAGGATGAGGGTGGTCTCGAGCCTGGCAGCAACGACGTCCTGTTAGCAAAGTCTCCTTTGTCGCAGACAATGCCTGCTTTCCGGGATAGCACAGAATCGTTGAAAGAGCCGAAAGAAGAACCTGCAAAGGAATCTGCTCCCAACTCCACCTCTGAAGCTCAGCGTCTCATCGTCCACGACAGCACCCTAGAAACAGAAACGGAAAGCAAAGTCGCAGCTGAGGCCTCATCACCCGAGAAGCCAACCGAATCCACCTCAACAAATACAGCAGAAGCTGAAGCCGAAGCCGACGCCTCGCTCCACGAGAAGAAAGAGACCACGACACAAGCATCTCAGAACGAATCTTCCAGTTCCAATCCCGAACCCAAACCATGAGCCTTCCATCCTTCCTATCCATATGCGTGAAGAAAAAGAAAGAAGAACGAATTTTGGAAACGCATTCTTCGAGGACCCAGGAGGAGGAAATAATTTCGAGATCGAAATCACATTACTTACTCACTTTGCTCTGTACATGGACATGAACCCCCTATTTATTTATTTATTTATTTATTTATTTATTTATACTTATTTATATACCGAACTTAAATACATACATAATTTCTATCATTATATCATACTATACCTCTCACTCTGGGGACTAGATTAGATTAGTTTAGAAATCTCGTTCCTTTTTTTTTCCCTCTGTAGATATATATCCTCGGATGACCTATGTTGGATCATCGAGTACGGAAATGTATAATAAATAAATAAATCTATCGAATAGTATTGCCTACCTAACTACCTAACTTGCTTCCTTCCTTGGCCCTTGATGACTCATAAATATGTGAGGTTTGGTTTGTGGAGGGGGCTACCTAGTTTTTCTTATCTGCTTCCTTTTTTTCGATGAAAGACTCTCATTGTTGGTTACAGTTTCGGTTCCAGTTAATGGATTCACCTACGAGACAGGAGTCATGGTTTAGAGAAAGGAAGAAGGAAAGGAAAGGAATGGGTTTTACAGTCCCGTAAAGATAGGAATATCTGAGATGGCTTATTTATCCGTATCTGATGTACGTGATAGTAGTAATGTGGATGATGGATGGGTAACATGTCCGGATCAACTTGCCTTAGCATGTCATGTCAAATAGGCGGAAGAAGAGAAAACGGAGAATAAAGAGCCATCTGGGCTATTCGCCGGGATGTCATTTCAGCGCTTGGAAAAAAAGAGAGAAAAGCAAGCCAGCAAAATAAGCAACATGAACAAATAATAGGAGATCCGTTTCATCCACCCTGCCGATGCGACCTAAAACAGGCATATGGAATTCACCGCCGACGCTGAGGGCAAGAAATAAAAAGCAAAAAAAAAAGCGAATCACGCAATGTAGGCAAGTTCATCCCCGTCCAATCGCTCGATGTAATCTTTTTCCATCAGCGCCTCGATATTCTTCTTGATATCGGGCACCTTGGGTGGGAAACGCGCCTTGACCTGCTGGATAACCTCCTGGACCAGCTGGACGTGCTTCATCTTCTTACGGGACTTCATGATGCGCACAATTGCGGACTACCGCGAGTTAGTGATTGGGAAGTACAAGGCTCATGGAAAGAAAGTAACATACCTGAAGCAACAGTTTGCGGTCCTCCTCTATCGTCTTGTGGGTATCATCTGACTCATGCTTCTGCTCCGATTTAATCTGAATGTTCAGGTTGACCTTGATCTTTTTGTTCTTAAAGTTGTAGTTCAGGGAAAAGGACGTCCCGGGTCCAGGCTTCGCGCCTTCGGGAGAGGCCAGGAGAACCTTGGCCTTGAGCAGAATGCTCAAGTTGGGCTCCAGAATCTCGTTGGACAAGGCAGTCGCCTTCTGGATCTCCGAGAATTCCAGGGTATCGTGCTCGTTGTAGAGCAGCAGAATGCCCATCTGGAAGGTCGAGACCTGGAAGGTGTACGGCACCTTGGTGTTCTTGATGTAGTTGGCCTTGATCTCACCCTTGCACAGCTGCCACAGCCAGGTCAGCTTACGACCACTGTGTTTGTCGAAATAGAAGCTCTGGAATCGTTCCGCCGTTTTGACGATTTCGGGCGGCGCGATGAAGTCCGTGGATGGCGGATTCAAGGGCCAGAAACCAGTACCAAGAATCTGGAAATGGGGGTCGATCGTCTTCTTTCGGTCCTCCTCATCCAGAACCTTGTCCTGCCAGTCCCGGTAGCTGGCGTTCAGATCCTTGGAGATCTGAATGTCCTGGAACATACGCTGCAACTTGTTCGTGTACTCGAAACCGCAAGCTTCCTTCAGCTTGCTGATCATGCTCGTCTCCGCATCATCCGACACCGAGCTCACGTGAACCAGACGTTTGGCGAGCATCTTCGAGTAGAACTTCTGGAAGACGTCCTTGTCCTCGATGTACTTGAAGACCGTCATGATCTGAACCAACATCTCTTCTAGCTCGGACTCCTCGACAGCCTTGCTGCCCTTCTTGAGCAGCGAGTCCGTGTAACGAGCCAGCAGCTCGGGGGACTTGGTCGAGCTCGATTTGCAGATCTTATTCCGGTTGACGAACTCCCGACAGGCATTGTCCAGGGATCGCACGAACTCGGACTCACCCGCAAAGGCCGCCGCGACCAGGTTCGAATATCGGGTGTGCACCTGCAGGAGCGCATCCACGTACATCTTGGGCTCGAAGTTCTCGCCCTCTGAGGCGACCTTCTCCACTGCCGCCAAACCAGCCTTGCGGACGTGTGTTTCGAACTTCGTCCGCAGCGGGTCCAGACCATCCTTTATCCGCGACAGCAACCTGTACATGCGAGCGAGATCATCCTGTCGTTCATTGTCCAGCAGAACCTGGAATTCATCCCGCAGCAACCCCGAGTGAGCCGTCACCAAGACATCCAAGCAGGTATCCGTCAGACGCTTGGTGATATCCGGATGCAAGTACAGTCCGACACGAGCCTTCTCTTCCTCCAGACGAGCTTCCGCTTTCTTCATGTATTCCACCACGCTGTTCTCCGCCACGAAACGCCGCGACTCGTTCTCGTAATAGACCCGGGTGGCCACGATGAAGGGTCTCTCGAAGTAGTACCTGTAGACTTCCAGCGTCGACTTGGAACTATCGTTCTCGTCCAGACCCAGCGATACAAACGAATCGACAATGTTCTTAATCTGAGACTGCTCGATCGTTTCACCATTGCGCTGCCTCTCGATCAGATTCAACACAGCCTCCATCACCTTCTCCTGGACCTTCTTGAAGAAGTCCTCCTTCCACTTGACCAAGTGCAGCGTGTAGACATCGTAGATGTTCTTCTTTCCCTCATCGATCTCCCGCTTCACCCAGTGTCGGTTGAGATATTTGAAGATGTGGTTGATGTACTTGGCTGCCGTGGTATATCGGACCCATTCCCGAATGTAAAAACCCAGAAGTGCCTCCTCCGCATGCGTCTCGGAGGCCTTGTACACGATATCCAAATGGCGCGTGAGATACTGGCCTAGAAGGTTATAGAGTTCTTCACCGAGCAGATGTGCTGCAAGGCCTTAGCAAACTGTATGGTCGATTCAGAGAATGGATTACACACCTCCTCTGTGTGCCTGCAACCCTTGGCTGCTGCTTACGGCCTTTTGTGATGTGCAAAAGTTGTGGACCGCACTGTACCCCGCTGTCAGTGTGGCGCCCTTCCATCGCAAGATTTCCTCCAAAGAGTGGGATTCACGAACGTGTAAAGAGCCATATACTGTAAAAGCGCCCATGTCAGCATGCACCAGGACATCATCAGCTTCCGGTGGGGGAGATGTGCATACTGTCTTCATATCAATGCCATCTTCCAGTTTCAGCATCACGCTGTCGATCCCTCTCTCCAAGAATGTCCATCTGCATCGGAGAAAAAGCTCCAGTCAGCTCCATGTTGCCTTTTTTCCGTCCATCCACCAGTGCCGCTTCTCCTGAGACTTACGTTTCCTCGAGGTCATCCTTGTGAGGGGTCGGGGGCATCACCGGCGGCATGATCGCTTTTCGTCGACCACGGTGTAACAAGGGGGCAATGTAGGAGGCTGCAGACCACGCACTGGTTAGTTTCTTCATGGAGGACAAGCGGTAAGCGACATGCTAAGCAGTGGTTTTGACAAGTCCGCAGGACTGTCCTCGTTGAGAGACCAGGCAACAACAGGGCACGGAGACACCGTCGGTACCAAGGTTACCAGCGGATAGAGTTATCTTCGGTGTCTGGGTGAAGCATCGGGCGGTCATGCTCCGCGATACCACGTCCAGCTACGAAGCCGCACCTCGGGGATCAAATAAATAGCTGGGGAAGGTCGAGATGCGAAGGGGAGGCGAACGACCAGACTTACCGTCAGACTTGAGGCCTGAATCCACAAGGTGTCCCAAAGATGCCCCAAGGCCGTCACTGGGGACTTTGGAAAGAAGGTATAGGAAGGGGAGTTGAGGGGATAAAAAGGGTTCAGTTCTGACGCAGGTGCAGGAAAGGATGTCCTGCTGAGCTTGTGTCGGGGGAGGGTTGAGCAGTTAGCAGTCCGTGAGGGTGTGGCGTGGCGGTCTTTTTTTTGGGTTGCCGCCAACGAGATCTGAGGCTGGTGGTTTCGCCTCCGGGGAAGGACTTTTAGTTATTGACCTTCGCAGCGAAAGCACCTTCTAGCCCGGCTTCACTGCTTAAAGAACATGTTAACCCTTAACTAAGCGACCGGTCGGAATGAGAAGACTGATTGTTGTCCTCGACTGTAATTACCACTGAAGACAGTTTGACACTAACACATTAACACCTGCAGACAATAACCTCTTTGATACATTTTCATAACAAAGACATCCCCAAATGAGCAAGCCTTGTTCGGCTACTCTACATTTCCGAGATAACTGACCCAGAGTGTATATATACTGTCTACCTGGAGTCTAAATAACTGCACATGCCTAAGAACTCAAAAAAGAACCACCTTTCCACTTCTCTTTAAAGAAAATAGAAAATAGGAAATAGAAAATAATAATAATAATAGTTAATAACCTACTTAATGACAGGGAGCTACTTAGTTGTCGACAATCCCCAGATTGAAGATGACGTCATTGCTCGTTATTACTAGGTGCTTTTTTTTTCCAGTTCTACATGCTAGAGGTTTAAGAAGACACTGATCTTTCAAAATCGAGAAAGATTATTTTGCAAACCTTTAAAAAGCTCGATGATTGATCTTCGATATCGAATACTTTCTCCTGTGCAGTGCTTCGTGGAAAGATCCAATACCAATCTTTCTACCTGACCGCAAGCTAGGATAAAACAATAAATACCACATTGATACCCTGCAACCAACAGCTCGAGAAGCATAGTTTCTCCAGAAGCACTCATATATCTTGAGAGACCATCATGACCATCCACCCCGCATCCGAAATCCAGATCACCTCCCGTCTCATCCCCGCCTGGAAAGGCATCCCCAACACCTCAATCCAATCCAAACCACTCCTAATCTACCACAACGCCTTCCAGGCCAGCGCGTCCGAACTGTCCTCCCATTTCCAGAAGATCGGTGCCGTCATCCCACAATGGCAGTACAGCATGTATCCGACCACTCATTTCCATTCCACGACGCATGAGGTTCTGGGCGTGGTGTCGGGGCGAGCGCGTCTCTGTTTGGGTGGTGAGGACAATCCGGAGCGGTTTGAGCCTACGGTGCAGAAGGGGGATTTGATGATTCTGCCCGCGGGCGTGGGACATCGGTTGCTGGAGGATTTAGATGGTGGGTTTAAGATGGTGGGGGCGTATCCGCCGGGGAAGCAGTGGGATATGTGTTATGGGAAAGCAGGGGAGGAGACAAAGGTGAAGAGCATTGAGAAGTTGGGGTGGTTGGATAAGGATCCTCTCTATGGGGATCAGGGACCGGCGTTGAGTGTTTAGGATGGAACTTATATCTAGCAAACAATCTTTCTGAACTGGCAATGGTCACGACGCTCTGATGAATAATAATATTAATAAGGAATATAATATATAACAATGTACGGGAGAATGGAATTCTTAATCAAAACAAAATATACCCTTTTGGACCTTGCCCCAACCTTTCCATGCCGCGCAACGCCGCCAGATGACAAATGAGATCGAGAATATGCGGTAATACTACGCCGAAGCGCCACATGGTACTCAGTGCGTTCTATGGAACGGTATATATCTGAGAAAGAGTAAAATTCAGGAGATGGTGGAGATGGGGGCACGGTGAGATGCTTTTATGATCACTTCGAGGAAACCCGCTCAACAACTCTGGTGCCGGAACTCAGTCAGAAGACGTTCTCGAGGCTGATGGGAAAGAAAGAAAACATACCTTAATACACTGATCGAGAAAGTCATTAACCACGCAATTAATGCGACGAGTAACACAGAGGCCAGCGCCTTCTGGCGACCGCAGATCTTGTCGTTTCGCGGGTCATAAGAATTGTTGACTTCCGCCTCCGTGCAGGAACCGGTCACATCAGACAACGCTTCGAAAGCCAAGCTGAGGTTGGCAGAATCAAAAACGATAAAGAAAAGATCCAAGAGGATGAGCCTCATTTTCGATCGAGGTTTCCGGAGCCCCAACGGCTTTCCGGTATATTCGTCCCACGTAACATAGACGATATAGACGAGAGCCACCGCATCTACAACGATGGCCATGACGGCAGAGGGTCCCTGAGGATGTCTATACAAATGGGCGAAGTAGTGAATCGACCCACCCAGAGCCAGAGCAGTCAGGGAAAATGCCCAAACGGTGAGTCGGAAGACCAAGGGCACAATTGGGCTCTGCAACAGAGTAGTTTGGATCTGCTTGTACCATATCTGGCGTTTCCGCCTCGGAGGCAGTGCCTTCTCCATATCTTGTTCATGTCGAGTCCCTGCCAACCACGGCTGGGAATAGTCTCCCAGATTCTCGTTCAGCCATTCCGGTGTCACCAGTTGCTCCTCGACTGAGCGGTCGAGAGGATAGGCAATGGGCCTGGCGAAAGTCCACCAACGCGACTGACGTTCACCCTGATGTCCGGAGTCATCGAGGTGATGCTCCCTGGAGCCATTGATATCCAGACCCTGTTTCGAGTGTGGGGAGAAGTTGTGCTGAGCAACTACGGCTTCATCTGGCGGTAGGAGACGAGTCGTTGCATCGGTATCATCCGCGTGCACATCGACCGATTGTATCCATGCTGACTGATATTAGCCGGACAACTGACAAAGATGCCCCGTTACCCTCGCTAGGATTTGGTATGCTCACCAGGTAAGGTCCGTACGTGGGGAGTCGAGGGTCGTTCCCGGTCATTGTCCTGTGAAGGACCGCCAGCAGGAAGTGAATGGCCAACGGAAGAGTCCACAGTAGCAGTGCGAGGACGGTTGACCGATCGTGTTTCACCTGCAGAGCCGTTGGGAGTGCCTATCCGCTTCTGTATGGTATCTATAGCCGGGGGTTCCAACAGCGTGCTCTGCGGCCTGCTCGCTCCCGGTCCATCTGCTTGCTCTGTGATCGGAGATGATGATTCAGGTGCATTCCCGGCCATTGCCTGTGCTCAATGGCCCGGCGTGAGGGCGAAATCTCGTCACGGTGGGAGTAAGTGAGGGCTCTCTGGTCGACATGACCCGTTAATAACCGCCTTGTCGAGTCAAGATTCTAGGCCTTTAGGAGATCATAGCACATCGAAACGAATGGATGCAGAACGCTGACTGCAAAAGAGACGCAGAAATGGGAGAAGAGAAGAAAACGAGTGGTACGGGAGGGGGCGGGACTCCCTATAGACTTGAGCTTGAATGCCTGGAAACGGGAGAGGTTGGTTGTTTAACGCTTCCGGTGGTCTTTTTTCGCTCAGCCGCGGATGACGTCTGAAACGCTAAGTAACAGTTGCGACAAAAGGGATAAGCTTCAAACACTCCTGAACAAAAAAGATCGAGCTGATCCCTAGATTTGCCATGAAGAGATGAACACAGAAGAGGCATGCTGTCTCGACTGGTCTTTTCTGTTTACTTTCTTTTCTCATAATTATTAACTGCCTTTAGGGGCTTCTGTCGCAATAATCTCAACAGAGAGCATCACACCCCACGTCGTTGCCTGCCATGCGCCTCTTCCTCCTCCCCATCTCGACGAGACGAGCTCTCATATATGGCCAATCCTTTACGAAACACGTCTCGAAAGACCTCTCCTACGCGGATAAGGTGACACAGAAAGCGGCTCAGACATGGGCGCAGTGGGAGGAAGCCGAGAAGGGATGGAAGAAATGGATTGTCACCTGGGGCAATGCTGTTCAGAAGCGAATACCTTTTGAAGAATGGGGGCTGAAAAGCATTCCTCCTTTGAATGAGCGACGACGTGCAGAAGAGACACAACAGAATCAAAAGATCGATCTGTTGTTTCCAGGGAACACGATCCAACCGGACAAGGTCCTGGGTGCGTTGACTAAACTGGCCACGGAGAGACAGGATCTCCACCGGAGGAGGATGTGGTGGAGTTTGATAATCGCGCCCCTCACAGCGCCAGTTGCGTTGGTTCCGGTGTAAGAATATCTTCCTCTATGTTCGCCATGGCTGAAGTCCCAACTGAACCATACTATCGCAGAGTCCCCAATATACCCTTTTTCTATCTGGCCTACCGAGGCTGGTCGCACTGGAGAGGTCAGTCGTGCTCCGTTGCAAGATTCGTATCGCACTGACTGTCATCACAGCATTGAACGGCTCGAAACATCTACAGTTCCTGGTGGAGAATAATCTGGTAAACCCGCTGCCTTCTCCGGAAATTGAACGCATCTATGCGAGAGCTGTTACCACCTTGGATGGGAAGGCCGATCTAGAAAAGGAATTTTCGACAGGAACCGCCAAGGAGATCGAAGAACAAGACGAAAGGATCCTGCTAAATGTCTCGGATGGGAAGGATCTAGCGAAGATATTGAACGCCCCAGAACTCGCGGTGGAAGTGGAGCGCGCCGTGACACAGGTCAACAAGAAGTTAAAGCAGGAACACAAGGAAGGCAAAAAACTGGAGTCTTCCAACAAGAAGGAAACTAAGTAGAGGCGGGATGCGAACGATATCAGGCTTAGAAACGAGGACCATGACATGATATCAGCTGGAGTTGCCATTCTGGCTATGACATGACCACGTCGTTACTTGAGACCATGAGCCATTTTTATGATTGTCTGATCTTGTGAGGTTTCTGGTACATGCGCCATATGTCTGTGTAAATAATAGAGCAACATAGAAATGCTTCTAATGTACGATAGATACGTTTCTTTGGCCATATGTGCTATCATGCCCATTGAAACAATACTCTTTGTCAGATCAGCCCCTATAGCAATGAGTTATTCTCCTCACCTGTCTTCCAGTGTCATGTATAACTGATAACTCGTATTACTAAAGATATCTCTATAACTAACTACGATAGTGTGCAGTAAACAATGATGACAGCAGAACAGGGACAGTTGCGAAGTCGGAAGTATGTTGTTCCGCAGAACACATGGGGAACTCCGGAGGCGAGTTGCTGCCCGACAGTCCAAGTGAGCAGCTTCCAACTCTGAGATAACGCTCCTTTTTAACTTCTCTTATATTTCAGCGGTGTTGCACCGCTCTGGAAGCTGCATTATGTCAAACAAGAGAATCGAACAGTGGGAGGTCGAGCGGTATTGGGAGATCTTCTCGTCGCTCTCCAATGGCCAACCGCATCTGAACAACTCGCAGGCCGCCTCCGTCCTGAGGAACAGTCGGCTTCGCGATGACCAGCTCGAGAAGGTGTGGGATCTGGCGGATTTGGATGGAGATGGCGAGCTGGACTTTGAAGAGTTTTGTGTTGCTATGAGACTGATCTTCGACTTGGTCAATGGGGTATGCGTTCATCGGGGGTCCCCTAGACGTTCCGTCGCGGGGGATGGAGCCGGAATGATGTCGCTAACAATGGGCATTGAACAGGAATATCAGGAAGTGCCGCACACATTGCCGGACTGGCTTGTTCCGGAATCGAAAGCTCATCTTGTCCAGGCCAGTCGCGCATTGACCGGACGTCAGGAGCAGTTTGAACGGATAGAGGATGAGGATGAGACCGCCGGGTTGAAAGATGGCTTCGACTGGTACATGAGCCCGTCAGACAAGGCGAAGTACGAAGAGATTTATTCCGCCAACAAGAACCATCGTGGCGAGATAACTTGTATGTCTACATGAACGCAATCATCCCCCCCCTGAGAATTGGCATGCTGATCCTCCTCCGCAGTCGAGTCTCTACAACCCCTCTATGATTCCCTCGACGTCCCAGATACCGACATCCGTTCAGCATGGAACCTCGTCAACCCTTCTGCTCTACCTTCTATTAATAAGGACGCGACACTTGCTTTCCTCCACATTCTCAACAACAGACATGAGGGCTTCCGCATCCCGCGCAACATCCCCGCATCACTCCGCTCATCTTTCGAGTCCAACAAGATCGACTATCAGATCGACCACGTGCGTCCTGCGCAGAGATGGGGCACAGAGGGTGACGTTGAAACGAGTACCGGACGCAAGGCCAAATTCGGTGACACGTATCTCAGCCGACTCGGTGTCGGCGGCAGAACCACCTACCAGCCCAAGGGGACGGACTTCAGCGACACCATCCAGGACGAGGAATGGGAGAAGGTCCGCCTACGACGAGAGCTGGCGGAGCTCGAGTCCAAGCTCGAATCGGCCAATAAGGCGGCTGACGAGAGACGAGACCGCAGCCGTCCTAGGAATGACGGCCGACCTAACTGGGCCCTGATCAAGAAGGAGGCACAGCAACTTCTGGAATACAAGGAGCGTCAACTGCGGGAGTTGAGGGAAGGGGGTAGCTCCTTGAAAGAAGGACAGAATCTCGAACGCCTCCGGGAGGATATCAAGACCGTCGGTGAACAGGTCGACGGGCTTAAAGCCCACCTTGCCCGTCGCAACGAGGTCCTGGAAGACCTCCGACGCCAGATCGAAGACGAGAAAGCCAGCCGATAGCGTGCGAGCGTGAAATTGTAGATTCGGTCCTCCCTTTATATTCCTTCCCTGCTTTCTCTATTCATCTTGATTGTTTGGCGGGCATCTGTTCTTCACGGGCTTTTTTTCTACTTATTTTCTATCTCATGGTCTTTTTTTACATTCTAAGTATCCCCCTTTTGCAAGCCATCTCATTGGCGAGGTGCTCACGGCGCAAATGATCTTTTCATCTTTGAGCAAATTAAAAAATTCTATTTGAACTAGAACACTGGCGCAGATCACCCCCCAAGCAATTAGCAAGAAACAGTAGTGTACATACAGATACACCCCCATACATAATCTAACATACAAGATTCCTGAAACGTGTACTTGGTACAATACAGTAAACAGATAGCCTCAGCGATAATCTAACAGTGGTATTTTTCCGATTCGGAGCAAAGAAAAAAACGAACGCCCTCCCATCCCAATTTGTCTCCTGTTGACTCCTTCTCTTCCATAGTTTATTTTCCAGCAAGTTCAGTCATGAGGTTCACTCCTCCTGGCTTGGTCTCGACAGCGCGGAAGGCCATGCTTTCTTTATCGAGACCCTTCTCGGCGCGAGCGTATGCTTCGTCGCTGCGGTCGGTGAGGATGTCAAGATCCTTCTGCGATAGGATTGCTTCGGGGTTACTGCCCACGTCGAATTGCTCGAATTCGTCTTCGCCCATGGCCTTTCTCAGGTCATCAAGGTCGTTCGGAGTTGAAGATCCCGTGTCGAGGAGACTCTTGAATTTTCCTTTTTGAATGACTAGACGCTCGAGACGGCGCTTCGAGTCCGCTTTCTCGAGGAGAGTCTGCTCGACTGTGCCCTTGGTCGCGAGCCGGTATACGATCACGGGCCTCGTTTGGCCGATGCGGTGGGCGCGGTCTTGTGCCTGGAGGTCCTGCTGCGGGTTCCAGTCTGAGTCGAAGAGGATGACGGTGTCGGCTGCTGTGAGATTGATGCCCTGGCCGCCAGCACGGGTGCTGAGCAAGAAGATCTTGTAGTTTCGGTCTGTGTTGAATGCCTTGATTTGGGCCTGGCGGTCGACTTGGCTGACTCCGCCGTCAATACGGCAGCATTTCCATGAGCGTAGGTATGTGGCCCAGTCTTGGAGAAGGTCGAGCTGAGTCTTGAACTGAGAGAAGATGAGGATCTTATGGCCTTTGGACATGAGGCAGGGGACGAGACGGTCCAGAAGAAGCATTTTGCCGGATGCAGTTACCAGGGCCTCGTCGACGGTGGACGGATCCTCACCCCATGGCCAGTAGAAGTTGTGTGGAGAGTTGCATACCAGTCGAGCTTGCATAACAGGATTCTGCATTTTTTTGTTTGCTATTTCCTTTTCTGAGATCATTGTCAGTCTAATGTCCTCCGAAGGATAAGGGGGGCACGTACTGGCGAGCTTCATGGTCTTAGCTCTTTCAATTTCTTCTTGTTCAGTCTCAGCGAGGGCAGGCTCTTCCTCCTCCTCATCTTCCACCCCGTTCTCCAATCTGCGCAGACGGGCATTGAATTCTCGGTCGGTGATATCCTTGTAACTCTTACGAGTGCGCGACCTTCGGACGGAGCTTGTAATACTACTTGGAGTAGAAGATCGGCTGGATTTAAGACTTTTGCTAGGAGTGGTCGACTCACTCTCGTTGTCTGCCTTTCTTTTCAGGCTTTCCGAGCGCGACAGCCTTCCCTTTCCGAGCCTGGCTTCGATCCTTTCGGCGGCTTTCTCCTCGAGATACTGACGGCCAGTGCCGTTAAGAATCTCGCGATAGAGTTCTTTCTGCTCCTGAGTCAGCGGAGCGTAGAGGATGTATTCGCGCTTCTTGGGAAGGGACGTCTCGACGTCACTCTTGACTCGTCTCAAGAGAAAAGGCTTCAAGATGGCATGCATTGTCGACACCAGATTGCGCTTGCGGCGTTCGATAACGTCCTTTTGGCCGCTTCTATCCAAGACAGAC
This sequence comes from Paecilomyces fulvus, assembly GCA_029606305.1. Classification (NCBI taxonomy): domain Eukaryota; kingdom Fungi; phylum Ascomycota; class Eurotiomycetes; order Eurotiales; family Thermoascaceae; genus Paecilomyces; species Paecilomyces fulvus. Next base: position 306,016 of record JAPVCG010000015.1, on the reverse strand, counting down.
GAAAAATCAAACCAGCTCTCGAAACTGTTAAGATCGTTAAAGATTTCAGGAAGAAGAAAGTGCAGCAATGACCACAGCTCGGATATATTGTTTTGTAAAGGGGTGCCTGTTATCAGAAGCCGGTTTGCGGAGTTGTAGGATAGCAATTCCTTAATAAGTCGACAATTCATGTTCTTCAACCGGTGTCCCTCGTCCTAGGATGGAATTAGCTTTTCTCTCGAGACTTGTAGAAGTCTCCGACATACCACAATGATGTACCGCCACTGGTAGTTGGCGAGAAACTTCCTGTCATTGATGCAGATCTCGTAAGAAGTGCACACGACCGGGAAGTCCATCTTCTTCTGCTCTTGCATCTTCATGTGTTTCCTCCGAATAGCTGCGCGTTCTTCCTTACTGCCATGGTACAGAACGGTTTTGATGCTCGGTGTCCATCTGGCGAATTCGTCGACCCAGTTACTCACGGTGCTCAGCGGAGCAGCTATTAGGAATGGACCGGAAATATTCTTCTCTTTGAAAAAGGCAATCAAGGAGATAGCCTGTACGGTCTTTCCAAGACCCATCTCATCTGCAAGAATTCCGCAAAGCCCATTCATCCAAAGTGATTTCAACCATTCCAAGCCCTCCAACTGATATTTTCTCATCTTTGCACCAGTGACCAATTCTGGTTGCTGCGTGGCAACAAGCTCTTGCTCCCCCAGAGGCGTGGGCTTGGCCTCATACTCATCTGCCACTTGTTTCAATGCCTCTTTGACAGTTGGATTATCATCTGCCACCTTCACGTCCGCCTTCTGGAAGTAGCTTGAGATCGTGTTTGCACTGCCAGCCTTTTTGGGTCGGCCTCTCTTCCCCTTTCCTGATTTTCCAGCATCTGCTGCTGCTTCTTCCGGCTTCGACACGTCTTGTTTCTCAGTTGCGCGGGTAATCCGCCTTTTTGGCTCCTCTGCAGGGGCTTTATTTTCCTTCTCCATTTCTGTCTTTCTCTTCTCTGCCTCTCTTCTTGCCTCCTCCTGTTGCCTTTTTTGCTGCTCCTTCATTCTGTCTGCCATAATCGCAACAAACACCTGCATAGAAAGGCAATCGTCAGCTTACGCACCGATACCAATAATAAGAGACGAAGTCACGTACAGAGCTTGTCTTGAGCAGATTCGTCAGTGCTTTGGCTCTATTGTCCATCCCCTCTGTATCTTCCTCATCTATCTTGTCAACCCCGTTCGGATCCGCATTTTCTCCTTGATGGGCCTCCAACTTTGGCTTCATATCCAGGTCCGGTGTGACAGATGCCACTGGCGATGACGCTTGTGTAGAATCCTGCCGTGAAGTCGGTTCCCCCGACTCCGCCGCAGTAGTGGGAGTCTCTGCATCTGACATTGTGGCTAATTTCAAATTTAGAAAGGTCACAGATCGAAATCTTGAATTATGAGTCCTGTGTCATCACGAGTATGTTGTGTCTATGATTCTGCGTCGATGGGGCAAAAGCAGTGGTAGGTTGCCTTGTCACGCAGGAACTCACAGAAGCGCCAAACACGCACAAAGAATGGAAGGCCCCGGAACTTCCAAGAGAAGTTAATCTCAGGTGGCTCCCAAGACAAAATGATAATTGTTTCAATGTTTTCAAATCTGTCTGGGTGATTGCTTATCACAATCTGTATCCTTGTACGCGTTGATCTCATTTTCAGACGCGGATTTTCGTGTTTGTGCACAGACCATCTTTAAAGTGGTTTCCTAGTCTCCGCCCAGAAATGACATACTATATACCTGGATGACTCTGAGGTATATCTAAGTCTGTTCAACCTCGTCTCTTGGATCTACAGAGGAAGCCTATTATTTTGAGATATACAGAGGAAAAGTTGGCAGCGCACCAGTGAAGAATACAAGAGTTAAAGGAGTGGGAAAGAAGACCAAGCCAGTGACTGAAGAATCTACCCGTGAGATTTCAGTCAAATAAACCATCTTCTTCCTCACTGAAAATATCTATTAACTAGGTATCTACCTAGACACCTGAATCCACTATTTTTAGGGCTCCATCTATCCCCTCGTCTGCGGGGATAGTTGGCTCACCAAAATCGATGACCCGGCTCTAGTGGGCTATTATAGAATGAGATTGATACCTAAACTCTGAGTGGACATGCAATATGCTTCTTGCCACAACCATTAATGTATTAGTTCTCTTTCTTTTGGCCGTGGTGTCCATGGGTCCATTGCTTTGGTGACTTCCTGATTGGTATTAGACCTGTAGATACACTTGCCAGGCACCTATCACTCTCACCTCACGCTCTTTCCAACATCTCTTCTCTTCACTCTTGTCTCTTTCAACATCTCTTCTCTTCCCACTCCTTGCCATCAAAGTATTTAGTTGCTAGTTTAGTCTTCAGCCGTCTTTTGACCCTGATCGACTCGGTCTCACTTCATACTGATTCCTTCTTCTCCTCTATTCCTTTACTGGATACACAAGCGACATAGACTCCACTATGTCCCTTCCATTTCCTAGCACTGATGAAGTGTTCACCCGCGAAGAGATCGAATGTCTCGAAGCAGAGTCTATCTTCGAGCCTCAGTCGTTGATAACAGCTGCCAGTGGCAAGCGCAAGGTGTCGGCGGCATTCAGTCCGCTGTCAAGTTTGTCGACTTCGTCCTCATCCTCCTCATCAGCGTCGGTCCGGACCTGGAATTTCGATCCAAGCACGAGCTACACCTTTGACATTCCGATGGCGCCAGAAAGCGTAGCCGCGTTAGAGTTCATTGGATTTGTGACACCGACAGCGACGGAAATTTTTCAGCGATACACTGATCGCCCTGATCCAGAGCAGAATCCAGATGATCTGATGGATTATGTCTCCGGGCACATTTGTATTCTGCTATCAAAACGATACGAGGACATGGAGCCCAGAGAAGCAATGACACGTGTTGAACTTCACCAGCAGATCCAGGAAGCTCTGACCGACCCCCGGTTTTCAGACATACTCTGGACTAGAGACCTTCACTTCTGGGTCAAGGATACACTCGAGACTAACTATGCTACCCTTCTCTCCCGGCAGGAACTGCTCAAGAACCATGCCGGTCGACGTATCGCCCACAAAAAGAAGCAGAAGCGATCAAGTCTCCAGGGAGCATTCCAGCAGAGCGGCGAGCCAGCGGAACCGCAACCGCCGGCCGTGACAGCCACCATCAATATGACTCCCCAGGATTTTCAGCTCCCCGCTACGCACGTGGCGATAGGTACAGACAGTGCCATCCTGCCAGGTCATGTAATCCTGTACAAGGGAAAGGCTTTCAAAGAGTTACAGCCGCCGGGCTCGATCATCCGAGACGACGGGAGCATTAACATGAGAGCGCTTGCATCGGCCCCAGGCGGAGATTTTAACTGGAATTTCAACGCCCATTACTGGACTTCTGAGAAGGAAACGGCCGAACTAGACCGACAATGGGCGGCCCGTCGATGTCCCTCTTGTGAGACCTGTCTAATTCAGATTCAGATCTCGTCTGCTTTTGTTGGCCGTCTGAACTCAGCGGAGCTCTGGTACTCGCGGGACTGGAAGCAGTACGTCTGGACCTCTAAACAGGACAGGCCGGATCCGAAGTTCGACTATCTTTGGAGGCATGGACAGGCTGATCTTGTCAGAGGTCATATCTGTACCGGCTGTTCGAAACGGATCACACGTATCGCCAAACCGGACGTCGAGACGAAAATCACGGAAGACCATGTGCTGCGATGCCCCTCTACCCAACGCAAAGCCGTTCAGTGGATGTTTTTGCAAGACTGTGTCGATCATCTAGCCGCCGAGATTCGGGGCAAGATGCACATTGATATATTTGCGGCTACTGGGCCACCCCTATGCAAGTAGGGGTTTGTCGTGATAGATTGGCTCCCGAACGTACAAGATTTCATAGTCTCAGCCCCGCGGGATATGAAGTGCTCCATGACTTTTTTTTTTTCTGCGCCACTTTGCTAACGAGATTACTAGGGAAAACCAGTCAAACAGAAATCAGATCCCAAATGCTATCTTCGCTCTATTATCTGATGTTATCGTCGCTTAGTTGCCTACTCTAGTTCTCGCTTGCCCCATAGATGGTCCATGCGTTTTGAAATTTGAAAGGAAAAAATAGGGTGGAATTTCCGCAATTCATGAATTTTCCTTAAAATTTCTGAATTGCACCACCCCTACAAGTCTAAATACTAGTCCTGAAGCTTTAACCTGTCTGCATCAGTTAGTCCAGGGGACATGATTAGTTTGTTTATGGCTTTATTTTTCTTCAGTTTCATTGGATCCTTCATCCCTATTCTAGTGGATTGCTTCGATGTGTTTCAATATGTTTTAATATGTGTCAGATCCATATATTCGATCCATACATGTAGCAGCTAGTTCTGACCCACCGGCATGTTTGCTAAATTAATGGATTCATCTCATGTTACTCCGCTCGGAAGTCCTCCTTTGTGCTAACTATCATCAGGTACCTTACTCACATCAGTATGAGCGCTTCCATACATATAGTCCATACATATAGTCATGCCCCAAATCAAAACATGTTCATATCTACTACTTTATGAAATAAATCATCTGATACCTCTAGCGATCTGCGATGAAACATCTTGGGTTACATTACACGCGTCCCCTAGCCCCATCATTGCCGAGCTAGCACTGTGATACTGTCATCCATCGGTCTACGGCCGGAACCAACTTAACACCAAAAATTTAGATCCTGCGCCCAGCAGCAATTAACAACAAAGTCAATGGGTCCATCGATCCGTATAAGATATTAGCACCAGCGGACTGGGAACCAGTGTTTTGTAACCTGCAGCCCCAAGCTTGGAAAGTGGAAGCTCCGCCAATTGAGCCTGACATTTTTCATCTATCTGGCATTTCCCATGTTATTACAGAGGAACAGGATCTGATAGACTGATAGACTGACCTCATCTAGACCATGTCCAAATCCAGGGGCAGAGTATCTTAAAAGGCTTCGTTTCCTCCCCCTCTATCGTTCAAAATCAACCACCCATTCATTCTTTCTTCATTCTACTCTTAGTCATTCTTTCTCTCAACATGAGATATATCCCTCTCTTTGCTGCTGCTTTGGCCAGCACTGCCGCAGCCGTTGGCGTCTCTGGAGCCGCCGAGGGATTTGCCAAAGGCGTTACAGGTGGTGGAAGTGCCACCCCGGTCTATCCTAGCACGACTGATGAGTTGGTCTCATACCTCGGCGACAGCGAGGCTCGCGTCATCGTCCTTACCAAGACGTATATCTACCTTTTCCCTCCCCCCAGCAGACGACAGGATAGCTAATAATGAATCGCCAGTTTCGATTTCCGCGACACCGAAGGCACCACCACCGCTACCGGCTGCGCCCCCTGGGGTACCAGCTCCGCATGCCAGCTCGCCATTAACCAGGACGACTGGTGCGATAACTACGAGTCCAGCGCGCCTTCGGTCAGCGTTACTTATGACAATGCGGGTATCGAGGGTATCACTGTGACCTCTAACAAGTCCCTGATTGGCGTCGGCAGCACCGGTATCATCCAGGGTAAGGGTTTACGTATCGTCAGCGGTGCCGAGAATGTCATCATTCAGAACATCGCGATTACTGATATCAACCCTAAGTATGTCTGGGGTGGAGACGCCATCACCCTTGATGATGCTGATCTCGTTTGGATTGACCACGTCACCGTAAGTCATCCTCATCCTAAGCATGCAGCAGGAGAGAGAATGGTGCTAATCGGTAGATTCAAGACCGCCCGTATCGGTCGCCAGCACATTGTCCTTGGCACCGAGGCTGACAACCGCGTCACCATATCCAACTCCTATATCGATGGTCTCTCTAACTACTCTGCCACCTGCGATGGATATCACTATTGGGGTATCTACCTTGACGGCTCCAGCGACATGGTCACCCTGAAGGGTAACTACATCTACCACACCAGTGGCCGTTCCCCTAAGGTCGCGGGTAATACTCTGCTGCACGCTGTACGTTCCTTTTTTTTCACTCCTCCATGTGTGTGTGTCTTCGGTCTAATAGATGAAGGTCAACAATTACTGGTATGACAACACCGGCCACGCCTTTGAGGTCGGCGATGGTGCGTACATCCTCGCTGAAGGAAACGTCTTCGAAGACGTCTCGGTCGTTGTCGAGTCACCCATCGACGGCCAGCTATTCACTTCCCCCGATACCACTACCAACAAGGTCTGCTCCACCTACCTTGGCCGTGTTTGCCTGGTCAACGGCTTCACCGATTCCGGCACTTTCGACCAAGCTGATGAGGACTTCCTCTCCGATTTCGAGGGCAAGAACATCGCCTCTTGTGCCGCCTACACCACCGTTGTCTCCAGTGTTACCTCCAACGCTGGCCAGGGCATGCTGTGAGCAGCTTTGCAGATACTCTGTTAAAATATGATGGAGAAGGGGATTGAGCGAAGGAGACAGCTGGGAGAGATCAATGCCAGGTGCCATTCAATTGTACTTACTTACGTACCCTCTATAATAATCCCTCCGCAGCTGAAAACTTGGAATTTAATTGGTTTATTTTCCTTGGTAATACCACCGAGCCATTGAGCAGTTTGGATCATCTTGAGCCCTGGATTAATTCCCATAGCGTGCTCAAAGAACTAAGCCAGGTCATGGGTTGCCATTGCCAGGCCCACATCTAACATCTAGAAGGGTCCCGCCATTTTCTGTATGATTCTGTATGATAACTATCTTATACAGTTTGGATAGGTAAAGTAGGCGGATTTTAGCATCCTGCACTGCCTGGTCACTGGTATAAAGTTAAAAAAGGTAGGATCAAATAAGTTCTTGTCTATATTCTCCATAACTAAGGATCGCAAATCCAGGCAGATACAAGACCAACTCTAAGAAAGTGATGGAATTCTAGACTGACTCCAGTTGAGCGAGTCATCTTGGTCTATTATATAACTATTTGGACTGGAGGGGGTAAGAGAGTGCGATAGGGAGTTTCTGAGGTGTAATCATTAGATTACAAGGATGGTGTCATATTATAGCCCATTGTCTCATCGAACACCCAAAAACGGATAGTTAAGAATATGATAAAAGAGTACTGAATGACCGACCAGCCATGCCATTCCGCGAACCCGACTCGAAGTCACACATGGACCTATCATGTCCGACATACTTGTCAAGAGTACGTGTATAATGAACCAAAGTATATCGTGTCAAGGTGGAATGAAAAGGCGGCAGAGAAGACAAATAGGGACTAACTAATTCATCTATCTGAAAAGCACAGAAATCCGTAAGGAGGGAGGTAGGAAGATAAAAAATGAAAATATCAAGTCTGGAATTATCGATACTGCCAATAGAAATTCTCTGCTGTCCAACGTCCTCTGGGCGCATAATAGCCAACCGAGCACATTCCTAAAAATAATTCTTTCGTATTCGCCGGACTTCTTTGAGAGGACATTATAAAGCTCTGCGTAGAGGTCTGCCAGTTCGGGAGGAAGTTGCCCCAGATAGATGCGGATGCTATCATCCACGTCAAATGAACAAAGATATTGCAACTGCAAGCTTGCCCAGCGGAACCTGTATCGCCCTTGCTAAATGGCTTAGCATTCCTATATAGCTAGCAATGGGACCCTAGGTCCCTGCAATCCAGGCTTTCTACCTTCTCTATCAGGATCTTGGTGAGGAATGGTGGTAAAGGTAGCAAATAAGGTTTAAACTTATCTGTCACGCCCCAGTCTTTAAGTCTTAGTTATTTTATGTTAGGGAAGGATCAAGCAAGTTAAGTTTGTTTAACTCTTATTTAATGACTTTTAATATAATTCCCGTCCCAGGATGGAAATGGAATTTGCTGCGCTGAGTTTTCGCCACAAAGTATAGAGGTCGTACTTTACAGTGTCTGTGCCTCTTTTTGTACATCACTATTCTAGCAGTCACTACCATTATGTGTATGTACACATTTTATGCTTCCCATGAGCTGTGCTTTTTGAATTCGCAAATTGTCGAAATAATCTGCAATGAGTGGTGACTTTCAACGAACTGTGCATGTTGACTTGACTCGAAACAAATGTGGGAACAAGAAGAAATGGGTGGGGAAAAGTAAGCAAGTTTGACACTCATACATCGGAGACAGGATCTTGCATTGCGGACACCGATAAACCAACTAGTCAAAGCCGCGATTCATTGTTTTGTGTTCAATGGGAAAGGTCGCGTTAAGTTCGTCGGCGTAGAACTCGTTGATTAGGCGGTCCATTCAATCTTTCGCTTCGTCTCTTTGGTTCATTTGTGGCATCCTTCTTGGAAGACGCCTTTTGTTTTGTCGATGGTGCAGGAGCCGATTTCCTACGGGAACTTTTGTTGGCTCGAGGTTGAGTTGCAATCTCTCGAGCATGATCGAGTCCCGATCTAAATGATTCCGATATACTATCAGTCAGCTCAGGCTTAGTTACGCAGCTATTAGGCATACTCTGCCGCTGCTGGCTTCCATGTCTAAGGATGAGCCTGATCGGCGCCGGTTGGACCGGAGCCTCCACTGAAAAACGAACTGCAGGTGTCGTTTGTTCTCCAGAACGCTCGTTGTCATCATTAAAGAGCTTCGGAGAATCACGAGCTTGGCTGGGAAGAGTTGAGTCGCTATGCAGAGGTACATTAGCGACACTCTCCTTGACTTCAGGTGTCTCATTACGGTCATACTTCTGCATGTTCGTCTGACGGTAATCAATCTCGTCTTTGGAAAAGACTTGTTCCGATTCCGTTTCCTGTGTGAAAGGGGTTTTCTGCTCCTCTGTCTCAGCGTCCTTGCATTCAGGCTTCTTGACAGAAGCAGCCATGGCACCTTGTTCTTGCTGACCGTCCCTCTTTGGTGAGATGTTCTGTCCAGGAGGAGTAATGGGCGAATACTCTGGACCGTGGTCCGGTTCATTAGCCTCGATAGGAATATCGGGCAGGGAAAGGTGCTTTGAGACGGGAGATGGGATTGACCCACCAATATTTTCTTCAAATAGTACCTGCTTCTCATTATCTGGCATATTGAGAGTGAATTCGTTTGCTTTTGCGACCAATTCGCGTCGTGATTCGAGGAACGCTCCTCCAACGGAAGGTGCCAGCGGGCATTGAACATGCTCCCGAATTGGCAAGTCTATAGGAAGTGGAATGCTCTGCGATCTTCCTAATTGCGAAACGCTACTGTGATTATCGTTTTGTGGGGATGCCGGTGCTTCTCTCTGTTCTTGTGCCTCTAATTTTGCTGCCTCCAGTTTCTGTCTAAGCCTTCCCGACGAGGTAACACCAGCGTCAAAGTTCTCTTCAATAGAGTCATACGACCAAGGACCTCCCATCGCTCTCAAGACAGGCTGTTGGGATTGTTGGGATAGCTCAGAAAAGTTCCTTTTCCGAGGTATACTCATATTGAGGCACATCTGCGAAGGAAGCTCATGCTCGCCAGCTCTCAGTTGCACTGTAGACGGGTCCAATGTCCTATCGACGCCCATAAATCCTGCTCCTGCTTGGGTTCCTAGGCTGCCAAGATCTCGAATTTTGGCCGCACGTTCTACGCCTATCTTGAGTTGAAGGATCCCGTGCCGTGGAGGAGGTTGCTGAGAGATAGTCGTTGCCTGCCTGGGTGGAGGAAGAATATCTCCTTTGCGAACCTGCAATTCAGAAGGGTCCACGGTGCTCTCCATTCCAAATCCATTTATGAAATTGACCTGGGTCTGCATAGAATTACCGTCCATGTTCGAAGTTGGAGAGTAGTCAGTCTCAGGCTCACTATGCAGATTGCGCATACGGAAAATTGGGAGCGGTGTGATTGGAACGGTCTGCAAGTTAGACTTCAGATCGGGTCTCCAATCTAATGTTTCCAATTCTGGTTTATCAAGAGAGCTCCGCAGAACCACCATTTCATTGCCCCATCGCCCAGCAAAGCGCGCATTCAGCCCACGTTTATGAAGGAACCGGCGAGCAGCCAAGACTTCTCCGGCTTGACATAGTAAGTAGTCGGATTTGTGCCTTTCTCTTAGCTTTCGAGTATACCGTCTAGATGTCTTCCGGAACACGAGCTGCTGAGGAGGCTTGTTTAGTCTCAGAGCACTATTATCGATAAGCATCAGAGCCTTGAGTTGTTTCGCTCGCATTTCGCCTAGTTGAGCATTCTCGTCTTCGATCTGCCTGTTGCGATTGATGATATGGTTCCGAATCTCTTCGTCGTCTTCGTATGTCAAGCCAAGCATCGAAACTATCTTCGGCCACGGGTGGTCTTGCAACATGTTCTCGACAATCTCCACTTGAAGTTTCGGGGAGAGGTCGCTCCACTCGGGGTCAGACAATGATAGAAGCTGTAGAAAAGCATGGTCAGTCTCTCATCCCTCATACACAAGAGAATAAGCATCCCTGAACGAATTAACCTACGTCTAATCTTCCCGCCTCGTTATCAGCCCTACTATCTGTCACATTTGCGTCCATGTCATGCACAGCCGTTGGCATTTGCGATTGCTGACCCAATCCAGCCATGATAGCCATGTTTCTGGTGTATATCTGGTTTTGAGGACCGTTGCTTGAAAGATAGTTATCCATCTCTTCAATTGGGACATCCTCTAGTTCATCGTCCGGTTCTCTATCTGGATGGCATGGTAGAGCACATTGGGGCGAGCTTGATGCATCATCCATCTGGACATCACTCTGATAGCCCTCATTCTGTTCGTCGCGTCCCTGTGCCTGGCCTTGTATATCCGCGGCAGGGCGTGGGGCTTTCAACGTTGGGAATGCCGCAGGAGGTAGATTCGGGTTGAAGTCGATGTAGGTTGGTCGTGAAGGGGTTTCGCCACGCCGTAATGAACGTTGGGGGGTTGGCTGATAAAAGAGCTCACTTTCGAACCGCTGAGGCGGCCGGACGCTGTTCCTGAGTCTCATCTTGATACTCGTCAGGGCAACCGGGTTAATAAGGTGTTGGCAGCACTGGGCAAGATCCAGACGGGAGAGACGTGCTCTAGCAGCTTGGTTGCATGGGAAACAATTTCCAAATGCGGGGAATGAGTAGTAAGGACAAGTTAGAGGAGTGAAGAGCTAGAAAGTGAATTCTCAGATCTCAAGTGAAGTGAAGTCAAAGTGGGGAGTTCCCTGAGGATGGCCGGTGTTATTGCACCCAGGCTGCGTTCCCAAAGACGCGTGAGTAGGACACACGCAGATTACAAACATCACAAGAAGAATATGAAAACAAAGAGGGTCCTTAGCTAATCGTCTATGTATTTTAGAATGGTATTCTCTTTCTCAAGCAGAGAATAAGAATATGAGCAGAATAAGGAGAACACCCTCCATTCTTTTCTGAAGACAACATCTATACAAATGAAAGAACAACAGAAAGAACCACAAAGTCTCCCAAAACAGCTAAGACTAATGAATTTAAAGGGGGGTATATCCAGCAACTTTTCACCCAGTCTCGTCCCCAGATGTGATCTACAGCAGCTAACTCCCGCTCAGAAACGCACCAACCCGAATCGACTCAGCGATCCTGGAAAGGAGCTGAAGGGTGTCTATCATGAAAGCGATCAATATCCATATCCACATCTGCATCTTTATTTGCTTGGTTGTCACTCTCATTTCGATCATTGAAGCTTCTCTTCCTGGAGACTTGCGCCTGAGGATTCATCCGGTCAGAGGATGACGCCATACGCTTTGCCTTTGTAACGTCCCGCTTTGCATCGAGAATAGATTCAAAAGACGCCAAGAGATGTCTCATCGGCTCTTCGATACAGACGCAGAAGCGTCGATGTTGGACAGTGTATAAGGCGTTGACCATGTCCAGGTTAAGCATCACCATCAGATACGCTATCACGACACTAGCGGAGCGCTCGTTGCCGGATTCACAGAAGACAAGAACCTTCCTCTTCTCAGAAGATGCAATATGATCATTGATGCGGCGGATGGCATGAGGAAATGCTGCAATGAGTTCTTGGTTGTCCATCACGTCAATCGCGTCTGCCTCGATTCCCAGTTCAGCGGCAGCCTTTTCTCCTGAAACCAGTCGTGCCAGTGCTGACTGTCTGCTACGAATCGCTAATAGCAGCGTGATGCCTTCTCTTTGAAGGGATTCGCGGTCTTTCAAGGCTGAGGATGGGCCCAGATATAGGAAGGGTAGAATCAACTGTGCCACTCTGCGCATTTCGTAGCTCCACTCGATTGGTTTTGCCCTGTCAATGAAATGGCTTGAGCTCACTGAGTTGAAGAATTCCGCACTGGCAAATTCACCAATCTCGAAGTCATGCGATTCAGGGGCCATGGTATCGAATCGAGCAGGGTCGTCCTCGTAGAACGGCATAGCCGGTGCCATCGGCACTTGAGGCTGAGAGAGTGCACCGGATGTGTATTCCTGAGTAGGAATATACAGAGACTGTCCATTTTGTGTCATAGACACCTCTGGAGAAGTAGAGAAAGTTGGCTCCATGTTTACTGCAAAAGTTGAGTGACCTGAGATGTTCTCTGCGGTCGTCACAAGGTCGATTTCAAGTGCATTGTAGAGATAACGGTCAATAATAAGTTGTCTGTAGATCCTAGATCCGATGATTCACAATATGGAAGCCGGCCGAAGGTAAACATCAAAAGGACGGATATCTTTGATAGGATGTTGCTATTCGCCAGCATGTCCCCAACGTTCACCTCGGCCAGAGATTGCACGGTTGCTTATGCCCCTATTAATGATATCCAACAGATGATTAACGAAAAATAAAATAGTGGTAGAGACTGTCCCTGATGAGGCTGCTGCCTACAACTTGGAAGAAAAAGCATCGAAGTGGGCGACTTCCGCAGTACTTGTGGATGTTGTCCTATGCTCCAGCTAGGCCGCTTCAGGCTTTCCGCGGTGTCTATCTAGCAGATAACGTGACCTCATCGCGAACTCCCCGCAATCATCTTCGTTCGATTTGCTCACGATGACCAAATGAGTCTATCTCGCTGTGAATCGAGAATTGACTTTTTATAGGTATTCGCTTTCATTTTCACTTTCACTGCATCTATAGAAAATAAGGTTTCGTCCCGCACGAGAAATATCCGTATAGCGGTCATCAATACACTCGGCCAACGCCAGAAAAGCATGGAACTTACCACCTCTGACTGTACATCAAGCATTCATGTGTTTTTCCCCTTTAATCTTCCTAGATGACCATCTAACTCGCTCTCTTTTCAGATCTCTTTGTTTCATTTCGCGCCCACTGGTATGACCCGATCCTTGTTTTTCCAATGGATCGGTCGGTCTTTCGATTTCGCTGAAGGGATGTATGAGTGCACCACAGCCCATACATAAGTAGTGATCAGTCATGTGGCCTCTTGTATGAAGATAATTTTGGGGCACGGAATGAGGAATACTCCTGTCAGAATGGTGTAAGGGAGAATGACCTAATGCAGCGCATTTGGTACTGGATCGCAGTCTGAACGGGAAAGCCAACAGTGAAAGGCATCAACAGGGCTTTGATGATGCGACTTCAAAGCTGACCTGGATGGCGGACAGCATCTGCTATACTTCCTTGTGCGTTTTTCGATTCGCAAACAGGGTGCTGCCTCATGAAGGTACTCTCTCTACCACAGAAAAGCAGTTTCTCTGATTACTCGGTACATGCTCATAATCGAGAACCATAGGAGTGATTGAGTTTGTTTCATCTATTCTTGGTGGCTTCCGTGGCGCCACGAAAGTGGAGAGAAAGCTTGACTCTCCCGTTGCCTTTGCAGGCAGCAGTAGGCAGACACTTGCAGCGGGATACAATGAGCCATTCTCAACACATGCGAGACGTGAAGTCCCAATACTAACCCTGCAGGACGCACGAACAAATCCGGGATCTCTGGGAAGTATCCTACAGGAGCAGGCTATCGGCAAGGGTGATTATGTACTCTAAACATCTCAAAATATTCCCCGTCAGCTGAAATATTTGCCATACCAAATCAAGGTTCTCTTGCTATTTGCATAGCCAACCTGGGATCTTGGTAGGCGGCGCTAAGAATAGAGTTCTATACCTAACTGCTTCCGGGAAGTGTCATTGAATTGACGTTGCAGACGCAAAGATATACCGAGCCAGGCAGCCATATTATCATCATTTCAATTGGTGCTACCATACAGGCACGTTATGGGGTCGAAGACTCCAAGAACCTTCGCCTCTGCCAAGACTGTCAGGGTCTATATGACGCTTTACCGGATTAAGAAGAGGAGCAGATCGAGATCTTATCATGTGATATCGCGTCTTCGCGTCACGGAGGATGAGCCACAATAGGATCGACTGTCACCGCCACGATATCGTTGGCAGCAGATGTCCCCATTTCTAGTGTCTTGATAGTATTACTATTTTGTCTTCTGAAACGACACTACCGACCAAGATATACCGGAAAGGAACGGCTCGGCTACATGGAACAAGGAACCATACATCCGCAGCCTACTACTAGTACCGATGGGCTTATTCGTCCGTCTGATATGTCGATTCGCTAGGAATGTCCCATCGGCGAGGCACCAGTTTCCCCAGAGAGATTAACACATCAATACTTATCGTGTCCAAATCACTGACCGGGAACCTCCTACCAGTCATCGCCTCATTCAGGTAACTATTCGTAGATACATATTTCTGATATTATTGACTATCCCAGGCAGCTGGAATACGTGTATACCTTGGTCCATAGAGTAATTCAAGCCTTGCCAGAAAAGGCAACCTAGCCCTGTCCCATCCTTAAGGCCAGGATAGAACTACTACCTCCCTAATCGGGCCAAAAATGGGTACATGCATAATTTAGGTCATAGTTAAGTAACTAGTTAGTTACCTAATGTAATAGTTAATATGTAACACGAAGCAAACGCCTCCGCTCCAGGTATCCAAGCAGGCACCACGGCCCCAACACGTCAGCATTAGAAATCCAACATCATCGTATCCAATAGTGAGTAGGACATGACTCAGTCCTTCGATACCCTTTCTCCGTTATTTCCTTGATAGGTTAGAGCAGTACGAGTTGGCTCGGATGTTGCTCCCTATAGTTAGTACAGGTCAGTTGAAGCCGGTAGGTTTGGATGTGGTTAGGTCCCGGAGCACAGGTCCTCGTCTGATGACCGGATGCCTGAATCCATTCTCCACAGCATAGAATAGCCTAAACACCATAACCGAAGAGAAAAAGGAGAAGGGAAGTAGATAATAATGTAATGGAACTCCCTCGTTTCTTTGAGGGTTCTTTGAGGGTTCTCTTCCCCCCCCTCTAGCACGAGAATGTCAATTTGAAAGGTGAATTAGCTAAAGAAATAAGACCCATGATGGGTTCCTAACGAATGGAGATTTCTAGAATGGCAAATCAAGAAGAAATAAGAATCTGTAGAGAGGGTTGAGTTCAGGTCTGTTCGGAACCTGGCTGGCGTTTTTCTTCTTCGCCAGAGTTGGAAGAGAAATTGGAAAAGAGAATAGGATAGGATAGGAGACAGATTTGGCACACAAACAGGGTATATTTCAAAGAAACGCCACGACAATTAAACCTCCCTTTGAAACTGCGCCCGTGTGATAATAAAAGAAAATGAAAATGAAAATGAAAATGAAAAAAAAAGCCTTAAGACCGTGCTCGTTGTAAAATCCACCATTACCCTTTTCGAAAAACCCGTACGCAACGTATTTCATCTCGATATTTCCGCTCAGCATCTGAACCTTGTAACGGCTGGGCTTCCGATATGCAGATTGGATATCCATATGCAAGGCAAGCAAACGCCGATAGTATGCACAAATGAAAAAGGAAAGCAGAGAATATATGTCCAATCAGTCGTTTCTTTTCCCCCAGAGCGGGATATTTCCTCAACCTTGCGTGGTCGCGGCGGGTGGCATAGCCTGCTGCAGCCCAGCCACGATCCGTTCCAGTTCCTCCAGCCTGCGGTCCTTCTCTTGGACCTCCTGGCGAAGTCGCTTCAATTCATTTCTCAGATCGATGCTGTTTCCATCTTCCTCTTGGAAAAGAACCGCGTTGTCCTCCATAGAATCACGTCTGCGTTTCAGAACTGGAGCGATCGGTATAGTCGAAGCCCTCAGGCTCTCCACATCTGGAGTCTGTGTAGGCAACTCAGGAGCTGGTCCATTATCTGTATGCATGTGGCGGCGTCGCAAGTGCTCTTTCAAGTTTTCTTGTCTCGTAAATCCATTGCCCGTGCTGCGGTTACAGTCCGCGTAAGGACACATGAGAGGCTTCTTTGCATTTGCATTCTTCTTATGGACTTCGCGCTGGTGTCTGAGGAGACCGCCAGAGTATGTAAAACCCTGGATCTTGTCACATCCAGGCTCCATACACTTGTACGGTCTGTCATGCTTATCCATGTGCTTGCTGTAAGAAAGGTTCGTTAGTTAGGATTCTGCTCTATCTTTTGAAAGAGAGAAGCGGTATTACTCACTTCCATTCGCAAGGACGACGGAAAGTCGGTGGACTGTGTTGGCAGTCAGGATGATCGCAATAGATCTGACCTGCTGCGTTCTTGGGTGGGTCTCGTGCTCTTCTGACGGAGAGGCGTGGGCGAGTGCCGTCGATCAAACCCGGAGATGACTGTTCAGTCATCTTGGGCTGAGGAGAAAGGGTATCTTGAGTGGAAACCAGAATAGATGCAACACCACCGGGACCTTCACTTCTTGGACTCGGATAATCTGACCCGTCGCCCATATCGCGATCTGAACCCCACAAGAGAGTGTCCGTGAGAGCGTAGGGTAAAATCAACGAAAATCGGTGTTAAAGAAGGATATATGCAGAACCAGAAGGTAGCATCCGCTCTGCGCTGAAAAGTGATGAACGGTCGAGGGCTATCAGATCGAAACTGCGGATATATCGAGCTTGTAAGGCACCCGTCAACGGTATGCAGGGTCGCCACCTGAACTTCCAGTCGGTTCGCGGCAACACAACACAGTCGCGTACAGTATTATAGTTAGACGTCTGCAGGCACAGCTGTCGGGATCTCTGACGCCAGGATGTGGGATCCCCGCGTGTAAAATCGTGTGACCGAGACTGTGGTGGATAGGCGCTACTCGGCTTAAGGGAATGGGGGCCTGTACCGGTGAAGTTGCTGACTGGAAGATTGGGAGCAGATGAGTCACAATAGAGATATCGAGGTATTTCAAGGTCGTCCCGTTGGAGACGCCAACGAGTAGTTAACTTGGACTTGGACTTGTATGATCTCTCCGGTGGCGTGCCTCGCAGCCTGAAATTTTCCAGGCATAAAAAGGTTGGAGGTCCAGGTCACGGGATCAGGTGCTGCGCCTCTCGGGCTGCGCGGATTTATTTCTGTTGTTGTTGGCCTTACCGCCAGCACAGCGCGGTTCACCCGCTTTTTAAACCCCCAACCACGAGGGACGAGATGATACTAAGCTCCCAATCTTAGACTATAATACTTAGTCCTTTCCCACCGAGTTAACTGGTAGCTGCATCCCAGCCAGGTCACCGTTTTTTGCTGCAGTCTTGGAAGAGCTCATAATCTCTCGAGCAGCGCGCGCCTTGGAAACTCAATCCATCCACCTCATAAAACCCAAGGAATCAGCCCCCAGCGATCGAATGGCCCAAGGCCACGTCGTGATCAGGGTGGCTGGCAATACCCGTGGAGTCCATTTTGGCGCAGGAACTTGTCGCCCAATCTCCATTGATTGCTGTCTGAATTTCCACTCTGACGTTCGACAGCAGCCACGATCTGCTTGCTGTCTCCCGTCGGTCGGTACAGCACCGCCAGCATTGGCAACCGAAGTCTGAGGCGAAACATAGAGTAAGCTGAGCTGGTGACGAACGATTTGCCTTAATGCGTTCCTC
Organism: Paecilomyces fulvus; assembly: GCA_029606305.1. Lineage (NCBI taxonomy): Eukaryota > Fungi > Ascomycota > Eurotiomycetes > Eurotiales > Thermoascaceae > Paecilomyces > Paecilomyces fulvus. The sequence continues at coordinate 288,295 of JAPVCG010000015.1, read as the reverse complement.
CAGGATGTGGCGCGATGAGCACCAGGACTGATCCACGCATTGCAGCTGAGATGCGACAGACCAGGCCAAAACCATATATATCTACAGGGTACGAGGCCTCACGTCAATACAGACGAGAGTGGCTTTCGGCAGTGAGAACGTCAGTCTTCGAGATCCGCTCTTTACTGATATATGCGGTGAGAGTGAGGTACTCCGCTTTCGAACCTTATCGCTAGTAAATCCTCTTGTCTCTTACTCGATTGAGGAGACGTACCTCTGAGTTCACTCTACATTAGGGCAAACTGGGCAGAAGCTCCGCTCACATCCATATCGCTCGGTTGCCTTTCTCGCATGGGATCGATCAGTGCACTTCCGTAGTAAAGCCAGTTCAGACCATTGTGATTGCTTCATAGCTGCATCTATAGTGTCCAAGTGTCCTTGAAAGTTGAATGTCGTCGTGGAGCGTTGTTTCGATGGGACCTTCGTCCATTGCGTGCATGCTTGCAACATCGACACTGATGTTTCCGAGTACTGTGTTCAGAGCTCCGCTTCAGATGTGTGAGAGTTGGATTCTCTGACATGTCCCCGGCTAGCTCTGACCAGATCTGCTAAGCATTCTGTCCCCGCAGTGACTCCTATACCGCTTTAGGCAAGCATTCATCCTTCTAGTGCAGACCATCTCCTAGGTTCGCATGGTCATATACGTGGGATCCTTGTATCCCTGCCCGGCATGACAGCAACTCTGGAGAGGGAACTGCAAGGGTCACCTGAAAAAGCAGCTCACTGGAGACCAGCAGTTCTCTAATGGCAATTGGTCCAGCTTTCGACTAGCAGACTTATACAAATTCCAGATATGCGAATGGCTGACAGGTCGTCGATCATCTATCTATACCGGGACTTCGGACATGAGTGGCCGAAGACCGTGTCACATAAGCTCAGTAAATCCATGGACTCGATAACTTCTGAAAACCATCTCAAATATTATTCCACAGCAAGAATCCGTACCTTCATAATCGAGTCATTCTACGATTAGGGGAGGTCAGCCTTGAACTTTCAAAATAAGTTTGTCTTTTCATAACGTTTTAACCGACTCAAAATGAGCTTACAAACATTCCGCAAGCTTCCGTATGGCAGTGCTGATTGGATGGAGTATATATGAATATCCAATCAGCCTTCAGAACCCCTGAGGAACACGCTGAAGATTAGCAAGCCAGATGTGATCTCCATCATTCCAATGTCTTTAACATACGAGATACAATGGACCAAAAATGACGCGTGCCGGTCTGTTGGTGTATTTCTACGAGCTCCTTCCCTGTGAAGCCGTTTCGTTCGTTGAGACCCTTTCTTTAGATTAGAGACGGGGGTTCTCTTTCGCTCGTTCAATTCCACAGACGATTCTACATATACGCTTTCTTATCATTTCTGAAGCCTCACGGGGGATTAAGCGAAAATGCATTTCTCCAAGGTAAGTATACGATTATACTCTGACGGGTATAAAAGATATGAATGTGATAGTTATCCAGAAACGAGGATGAGATAATCATCACACAAAAACAAAGCACAAATAATCCACTTTCTCTTTTTGCTTCTGCAAGATCAAAGACTAACTCGAGTTCTTCCCGTGTCTGCAACATGCAGCTCTTCCTCACCGCTGCTGCCACGCTGGCCTTTGGCCCTGCCACAGTCTACAGCTACGCGCTTGCTGGCGCCTCCGTTCGCTACTATGACTACTGCACACAAGACAGCGTCCCGGACGATAATCCCAACGACGCGGCTCCGATCGTTCTCCATGAGAACAAGTGCCAGCAGGTGGAGTTGCCTCCTCAGTACTCTGGCTTCTACGCGGTGAACGGGATTCCTCTCAACGACGATGCTCGCTGGCACTGCGATGGTATCCAGGTCTACACGAACCATCACTGCAGCGGCGAGCCTGATTCTGAGATTCCATTTACCAACCCGCAAGATACGACATTGGGAACTTGTCAGCCCAAGCGCTACGGGTTTATCTCGCTGAGATTGAAATGCCACCAGCACTAAGTCATCGCATCCCTTTTTTTCAGGCTGTTGAAGGGCGCATTTCATCCGGTTCCTGAAGAGGAACTCGGTCTTGCATTTCGATTCTCCCGCAGCGGTCTCCGATTTTCACGCAGAAACGTATATTTAATGACTCGACGTCGGTCAGAGATGACGATTAAGGACAAAGGACGAGTTTAGCTGGGCAGTTTTGACAACTGACGTCCTTAATAATAATAATCTTTATAGTTATCCAATGTACTAATATAACCAATATTCCCGAAAGACTCATATCCTTGGCTATCTTCCTAGTTCGTGTCTCATGATACGAACGTTATCCTTACTGATCCTCATACCACCATCTCTTTAGCGAAATACCTATGACCAATGAGTGCAGATCATGATCATCACCATTGAAA
>JAPVCG010000015.1:225651-285783 GCA_029606305.1 Paecilomyces fulvus | reverse complement strand
AAAAAAAAAAAAAAAAAAGAAGATCGAAGATCACCATCCCAGAACACACGCTCCAAATTCCACTGGGAGGTTGAAGCGGACAAGACGCCACCTAGCCAATCATCTCGCGTCCCCACGCGTCGGAATGCAGCCTTCCTCTCCTCCGCCCCGCTTTCCCCGCCCCGCCCCCTTCCCGCACGTAAGTAGATCTTGGCGCGTCGAAGGCCCCTGCCACCGCGAGAATCGCGGGGCTGGAGGATAAGAAGAAATGTGGAACATTACGGTGTATATAAAGATGAGATAGGGACGGTGATGAGGAATGTCTCTGAGGTGTTGTTGTTGTTGTTGTTGTTGTGATGTGTACTGATATCAACTTGAATTGAGGTCTTGGATCGAATCTGGAAGGGGGCTTTGTTCTACGAAAAGTTACGAAATAACACATTGTGTTGTGTTTTTTATGACGTGGTTCTACCTCTGAGAGGTTGGAGGATCGAGAAAGAAAAAAAACAGAGATATCAACAAAGAATCGCAAGTCTCATCCAGACCTACAATCAACATACACCAAACCAAACCAAACCACCTCTTTTCCAAAATGCATTTCTCAACCGTGAGTCTTCTCCAATCTGCAAGAAAATCATTCAAACAAAACAACACATTAACCCCCTTTTTCAGCTCTCCACCCTCACCATCCTCCTCCTCCTAACACAACATACCATCTCCGCCTCAGCGCTCATCGGCGCCCGAATCTGGACACACTTCTACCCCGACTGTTCCATCGACGGCATCCCACCCAGCTACTCCTCTACGACGAGTCCATACGTCGACGTCCGCTCCGGCGTCTGCAAAGAAGTGACCACTCCGCTGCCCGACGAATCGAAAGTGGACGTCATCTCCGTCGATGCGGAGCTATTGATGACGGAACCAGGCATGCAGTGCAACGTCACCGTGCACGAAGTCCCGGGATGCGTTGATCCGCCGCTGCTTCAGACGCCCGTGAAGAATGGTCTTGCCCATAGTGATTGTGTGGCGAGGAATTTTGTCACGTATTCGGCGGTTTGGGTGCAGTTGGATTGTGGACGGGCGCAGGAGTCGTTGCCGAGTCCGACGCAGGTGGATAGGTGAGTAGGGAGTCGGCGATGCCGAGGTTTGAGGGCGTGGTGAGGAGGGATAATGTCGTTAGGAGGAAGATTAGGTATCGTGTCTGAGTGGTGAGCGTGGTAATGTGGGAGGGAAGGAGGCGAGGGGGAAAGGTACATATCGTTTATTGGGGGGTTTCGGATGTTTAATTCTCGACATTTGAGGCGTTATATGGTTCATTATGGCGATTCGGGTTTGAATTTGCTGCATGGGGGCCTGCTGTGCACACTGAAGACGTGTTGAGCAAGTCTGTTAACTAGTTTTCAGAGAGGGCTGCGCCTTCGTCATCAATCAGGAATTGTTAAAAACACAGCACAAGAAGCATTCAATAGGAAGAAATGACAGGTAAAAGCGATCAGATATGTAGTGCCCTCAACCGGAAATGAGCGAAAACTTAATATACAGTGCAATGTTTCGTATCATTTCCAGAACAAATACATTTCCTTAAACCGAAAAGACAAAAATGCCACCTCTGGAAATGCTTGTAACGCCTATGCATGGGGACCACATTTCAAAAACCAAAACTATCTAGCAACGAGTTGGCATCCGGCTCCTGGAAGGTCGTTGGCGGAGGTTTCTGCGGTTTCGCCCGAGTCTGGTTCTCTTGAGGGAGTCCAGGTCTCATGGGCATGTCTGCAATGACGAGGCTGCTTCTTCTTTTGAGGAGTTTACGGAAGTCGACTTGCTTCTCAGTTGGCTCTGCGGGAAGGCCCTTATGCGGCAAATATTCTTCTCGGAGGAACTCCCAGTTGCGGACCAGATCGAGGGCGAGGAGATCGCAGCCCATACGATCGTAGAGTCGTGCGTTCCGGAGAACAAAATTCCACTCGGCGAGAGGAGGAATCTCGGTGGCGCCCTTGAGTGTCTGCAGCGTTTTCTCGCGTAGGTGCTCGTACAGAACGACCAGCGCCGGGTCATTCGAAAGGTATGATTTCGCTTGTAGGGTGATCAGCCCTGGACTTCCGGGGGATGCGGGGGTTGGTGGAATCAAAGATTCAATTGGAGACTAAAATACCATTAGAAGGTGTGTATTTGGAACAACGCATCTGGCGAACTTACTACAAGAGAGCGAACTGCCATGTCTCTTCGGTTGAGCATCCAGAATGCCCAGGATGCCATCCATCTGTTTCCCTCAGTAGCGGCATCAACTAGGACTCTCTCCTCCAGGATCTCTCTCAGGACCGGCCCATTGTCACCCTCGTAGGCTCGCGTTATGGTGATTGCAAGCTGAAGGTCCCCAAGTTGGTTCATGCACACTTGAGCAGCATCGCGCAAATGATCTGCAAGAAGGAAGAATGATGCCGCATATTCTAAAAGACTAGAGTCAGCTGCTGCCAACTCAGATAGATATCTACTCATGTTACTTACCGAATCTTCTCTTCCCAAGCAGAGCATAAGCATTTTTCAGTGCCGCCGTCTTCCACCTAGCTTCTTGGAAATTATTGGCAAGCAGGCGCTGTGTGGCGCCTTGTTCACGATGCCAGTTGGCAATGCGCCACAAGCCTTGCAGAACGTTCTTCTTTTTCAATGCCAGGTAGTAGAGTGTGCAGTCAATAGGATTCTTCTCTTCTGTTTTGGTGTACTCGTTTCTGGCAATGATTTCCAGCTGCGTTCTCTGTTGGAGAGTTAGAAGGAGAAGTCGAAATGAGATAGAAATAAGCTTACCAACGCTGTCACGTCAGACAACCACATAAACAGACCAGCCTCTCTCGCATTTTTCCAGAGTGTCTTGCCGTTAAATTGTCTCCCCACAAGATCTGTCAAAATATCCTGACTTCCACTATGGAAAGCCCAGACGATTTCTCGCCATGAGACCGTATCTCCGTTTGCGACCCCTTGACTTCTTCGCAACATATGTTGGCGGAAGAAAAGCAAGTAGCGCGCTGCGTTGTCGTCCATGGACCGTCGATGTTTTTCGACAGTAGCAATACACTCAATTGTGTCGGCAAGGCGAAATTGTTCGTGGCTGGAGAGCTGAGGCAAGGCTACCCGTGTCAAGTTCTCAGTCAAGATCGCCGCAACATTTTCGTCCACGACATTAGATTCACCATCGCTAGAGTAATCAAGGTAAGAGGATTGCATCTCTTTCCGTGTCGCTTTCTGTAATGCCTGCCCAGGTCAGTTATCGAGCCGATAACAACAACAAAGGTAGGTGGCACTCACATCTGCTTCATCGTAGAAGTCTTCCGGAGGCATTTCAAGGAACGTATCGATGTCGTCACCTTCTGTAAAAAACTTGAGCTTTTTGTGGAGACTGATACAGATGGCATGCACCAGCTTCATTTTGCCTCTCAGTATGCATTGTGCGAGGAACTGTGGGTGATACACAGGCAGCGGACCGTTCAGTCGACTGACCACCTCAAAGAGATCCACGGTTGAAGCGCCATGGGAAGGTATACGCAGGCCGCTCACAAGACGGTTGCTGGCTTCGATCTTCTCGTCATAGACAAACAATTGATGGCCAGCGCCGATGACAAGGTGGCCGCTGCTCAACCAGCATGAGTCGCCGATAGGGTGTGGTGTTAGATCGCGAATCCGTATCTCCCTGATCTGCGTCCAAGATGGACGGGAATCGAGATAGTCATAGCGGAGCTGAGATAGCAATATAACCTTATGAGGAAACCCTACTGCCAAAATCGATTGCATATCCGGCGTGGATGTCCAATCAAGGTCTCGGATCACATCTTGTTGCGAGAAGTGCTCCTCGAATTCCAGCTGTGCACCACTAGTATCCCAGATAGTTAGGTGAGTTCGATCCTGATCAACAAGGGCAGCCTTCCGAATGGAGCTGCCACTTGCCAGAGAAGGCTCCGAGATACCCGTTTCAACTGTTGACGTTAGCAGCCAGTCCAGCTTAGAATTTTCCGCGTCAACTTTGGCCGCCCATGTGCGGACAATTCCCCCGTGCGTGTAGGAAAGCGCGATATCAGCAGCAAAGACATCAAGGAATCCAGATGCCTTCGCCTGGGGCCCTGCTGGATCGACAGGCAGGATGTATGAGATATCTTCTTCTACGCCCAGACTGAAGGTACAGAATTGCCGCAGGTAGGAATGGGTTCCATTCTGGCCATTGGCTTGACCTTTTTTTCCGGAAGGCAAATGGAGCTCCCAAGCAATGCCCCTCATATCTGCGCCAATTGCAGCGACATAAGCTACTCCTGAGTCCGGCTCAGCAGTGGGAATCGTCAAAACGCATAGCGGCTTGCTGGATGAGTTGTATTTGTATTCACAGACGGCCAGTTGTTTACCATGAAAGGAGCGTAGATCCCAAAGGGATATGCTATTGTGATGGAGGTTGATCAGAAATCTGCCATCCCCAATCACGCAGGTTCGATGAATATGCTCGTCGGAGAGTATGGTGCTCTGACGAGACACAACGGGACCGGTATGACCACGTCTCTGCTTCCAGATCATTGCCTTGTTGTCATCTGTCCGGGAGACTATAATGCGGCCGCTTGCACTACGGACGATCTTCTTGATGGGAGCAGTGTGTCCTGACCAGGTGGCCCTCAAGGCGAGCCGGTCCTTCCGCTGCGTCGGATCAAACAATATATCGACATGAGAGTCGAACCACTCAATTCGTCCATCGAAATGGTGCGTCAAGATGATGATCGAGTCGTCTGTTTCCCCAGAAAATGCACGAAACTGCACGTAGTCTTCCTTAGGAGAGAGACCAGGCATGAAAGAGAAGTGCACCCCCTCGATATGCAAAATATTAAAGACGCTGATCGGTGACTTTGACTTGCTACTGACGTTTTCTAGAGCCCAGGCTGACATGTGACCTTGATCATCGATAATCACGCAGATCTCCGGGTTCTTGTTGGCCACTTCGATGAGATGTTCGAGAGCAGGACTCAGTTTCTCGCTCGTACTCCGTTGCACTGCTCGTTCCGTAGCGCAAGTGAAGTCCCGGCTGTCGATGATAAACCCATACCGTTGCCCTCCCTTCTGTGCATCGGAAGCTCTCCTAGGCTGGATAGAGGCATTCATGTCGATCTCCGTCCAAAGTTGTAAGGCTGGAAGGGAATGAGGGTCGGCAGTAACCCACACCCTGATCTTGTTGTCCGCGCATAGCGTATATAGAACATTCTCCATAGACTGATTCTTATGACATGGCTTCCGCCAATGTATACCCGTAACAGTTGCCGGGTGAGGCAGGTAGGATACCTCGAACCGTGTATCATCCGCGACCCAAGACAACCGCCGCCATATCTTAACCAAGCGATCATATGTCCCTGTGGAAGCCACCAATTCCGCATCGGGGGAGAACTCTGCGAATTTAACCGGATTTGCAAGCTTCTTCTTCCAAACCAGACGCGGATTATCGTCCAGGAACCAGAGAGACAGGGTGGAGTTGCCCACTAGGAGCTCGGTCGAAGAACCCCACGACAGGGTACGGATCGGTTCGTTATCATCCTCTGCGCGGAAAGTATGTTCAAGAGACCACTGTAATCAATCCATACAGTCAGTATAACTACCCCTGCAGCCAGATCCATAGCTCTCCCGAACCGATAGCGAAACTCCTAACCTTCAACGTCTCATCCTTAGCATCCCCATACGGACGGTAGATGAATATATCCTGGCCTCCGCATACTGCAATACTAGCCGTCGAGTCATCGATTGCTATCGCCTCAAGCGACTCCGTATCATCCACATAGATCGTCTGCAGGAGCTTCTGCGCTCCAGAAAGAATGACGAGGGCATGGCCGGAGACGTATGCCTAAGAAGGGGGCGTGCAACGGTCAGCGATTGAGACCCACAGAAGTTGGAATTACTAAAAGTAGATAAGATAAAAGATATATATGACCATACCACTATCCGAAGTCCCTCCCAGACCGCGGTGCTGAGAGCCTGGAGCTTCGCTGGCGGTCTCCCCGGTAATACCGCGCGCATAGGAACGGCGGTCTGGTTGAAGCCACTTGCGCGCCCAGAACGGCGCTTTACACCATTTCCAGAATTCGGGATCAGAAGGGTCGCAGTAGTCGTGTCGGTCGAGCTATGGAAATTAGCGATTCTCTCTTATCCGGTTGAATGTGAAATGGCCGTAGACTTTCGTATGTTGGAGCTGAGAGAGCTTAGGCGCGACAGGGTCTGTCCGGAGACGACGTCAAGCGGCAGACCGTGTGATCACCGAAGATCGGCCAACGGGACCAACCATGAGACTCGTCGATGCAAATATACAGGCTACGATCAAACAAAAGGATATTTATACCAAGAAACATATTGAAATGCATGAGGTATAAACAGAGATTCGCTTTTCACGCTTATACTATGGGACAAACGCCGCGCTCATGCTGTAGTAAGAATGAATGGCCAATTGTCCACGCCTCCAATAATCCCAAACTCCTGTATCTTCAACACGGCCATCGTAGCAATATATCGTCAAGAATGCCACCGATGATCCGACATGGTATATGCAAGAAATCTCAGCCAACTGCGCCAAGGTCGATCTATACGCCAACCCCGCAACAAGAGGGTATCAAAAAATACCAACAACCAAAATAGATCATTTCTCCACCCCCCAAAGGAACATTTGTTCAGAAAAGGAAAGAAAAAAAAGAAGAAGTTCCCAAATATCACGATTCAACTTCTCTTGTTGGCCGATCTTCTGCCATCTGTTGGTGACTCTGGTTCTACGTCGACGAAACGAACACTGGCTCCCAGCGAACTTTTCCTGTTAGTGCTGGCGCCTCCTCGTCGACCAGAACCCGCTTTCGCCTCAGCGAGTTCTGCTCTCAAACGAGCGGCGAAAGGTGTGCGCAATGGTGTAGCGGGTGTCGTCGATAGCTGTGCAAGGGCCCGTGCCCGTGCAGCCCGTTTCGCTGGAGAACCCAGATATCCAGGAGTGGCGAAAGTGAAAGGGCTTATCGGCGGCTTCTCAGATGTTGCTAACAACTCACTGAAATTGAAAGCAGTCTCCATTTCAGGCCAACGGTCAAAGAGGGCCGGACTATTGTCCTTGGTTTCAGTGACAGTGACCGTGGACGTGGACGTGGACCCATTGGTTTCCGTGGCTGTAGGCCCTGAAAGACGACTCTGGGCTTGCTGCACAGCTCGCGCCTTTTCAACCCAATGCCAGAAAATGTTTCTGAAGTGCTTTCTTAGATTTCGCTCTCTCATAGCATCCGCTGTCTCCATGGTGCTCCGGAGCTGAAAGATGCGAAGGCTAAGCTTGCGAAGTTGTTGTGATGCCAGTCCTAAGACGCGTACGTGCTCCAGCTGCATGGCCCGCTCCTCAAGAGTGCGATTTTTATTGAAAAGCTCAACCCATCGGGTCAGCTTGTGATAGGCAACCTGTCGGTTGTAGTAGATGTCAGCATCTCGGTAGTCTTGCATATTCTTCGAAGTCTTCTCATGCCATCGAGCCATCAGTTCCATAGCGATAGTGTGCGTTTTGTCCCTTGAAGCGTCCACGGCCTGTTGCTCCAGGTCCATGACATGATGGGCCTTCGAGCTCCAAGCGGCCAGAGCATTTGAGGCCAAATTGATCTTGATCTTTCTCCGGATCTTGGCATAGGCATCCTGGCGACGCCTCTTAGACGACTCCAAAGTGGCAGCTCGCCATCTTTTGATTGTTTTGGTCGCCACGAAATAGAATCGAGCATCTCGAGACCAGCCCTCCATCTTGACTATCTGCTCATGTTTGCACCTCCAGAGGGCAAGCGATTCCTGCTCAAGCCGCGGAGCATAGAATTCCAGAGCAATGAGCTCCCGCTGACGCTGTCGGACCAACTGATCGTACCAGCAAGTAAACTTCGTCCGGAGTAATTCCCGTCTTCGTCGGCCTCGGAACTCTTGCTCTCGTTGTAATAATCGAGAGGACATGCCACGAGCATTCATGACAAAGGAAGTAAAGGCTTCTCGAGTGATTCGCTGTTCATGGATCCTCTTCATAAGACGAAAGCGCTCCGCCAGGACCCATTTATACATCGTCTCCACCTTGAGACGCTCTTCAATACGTGCATTAAGCGCTTGACAGCGCAGCAGATCGTTCCACGTAACCCAGGCATTGCGCAATAGTCTCATCCGATCCATTTCTTTCGCTTGCTCGAGCATACTAAGACGGTGTGTCCACTGGTCGTATGCAGTCTCTAGGAGCCGCTTGTCGACCATTGCAGTAACTTGATTAGCGGCTGGGGCCAAACGAGCCTGTACATGCCATTCATCGAAATTCTCTTGCAATAGCTTGTGCCTTTGTCTTGCATCCGCCTCTTGTTGCGCCGAAAGGGCCCTCTTTGACTTCTGTGACCACACCTGTAGCGCTGATCCAAGCAGATATCGCTTATTCCTCTCATCAATCTCTTGTTCGTGGTCCCTCTGGGTTCGCAGTGCTCGAATCCAATATATGAGAGATCGTCTCTTCAGGCAGAAATCATGCCACTGAGGGGCACGTCTGTCACAAAAGTTCCAGAACCATCTCCAATAGATTCTCTTCTTCAGATTCTTGTCGTATAACGCAGCTGCGGTAGCCTCGTTGGCCCGAATCTCCCGCAGTTTGCGTCTCCACAAGGCCAACGGCCTCTTCAAACCAAAACGTTGAGCTTTCAGCTCGTTGACAGCAGTGATCTCACGCCACGCATTGAAATATTTAACACGTAGTATGTGCTTTCTTGCGGCTGATGTTCTCGCGACTTCATCTGAGGTGACCTGCGCCCAATGTGTGAATGCCTTTGTCATGAGATATAGATCTCTGGCTCTCGCAGCTCGCTCCTCCAGATGCCTGAAAAAGCGTTCCGTCTGAGCCTCATGATGCCGTTCCCGCAAGACACCGAGCCACGAATCGAAAGCCTGACGAAGAAGGGTAAGTCGATCCCTGTTGATAGCCACCGCTTCCATATTTCGATGGCTTTGTTGCAACTGGACAGCCTTCTTCAGCCACTGGGTAAGAATCCGCCGGGCATTAGCCCGTCGACGATACATGTCGAATGTAGACGCATCGCGCAATAGCTGGGAAAGAGTCGGTCTGTAAATCATCTCTGGCGGGAAGTCTTCTTTTCCGATAGATGCATGCTCATCATCGACAAGCCTATCGATCTCTGTTCCTTCACTTGAGCTTCCTGATCCGCTTGAGACACGGGAGGGTCGTGATCGTGAATGTCTGGTGCTACCATTTATGCCATTCACAAGTGGATTCGATTGCACAGGTTCTCCGTTCGGTAACGTAGTCCTCCCCTGCTTACGCTTTTCGTCGTTCTTCGAGTCCAGTCTGCTCATCAGCCTCCGACCGGCCTCCAAAAATTGTGCAAGGAGTTGGGTTCTGTCTGGAGAATTCCTTCTCTTGCCATTACCCTTCGCTCGTTTAGGTGGTGTTTTCGTCTCCGGAAACTCTGGCTTGCCGATCTGCAGTCGTGACATGGAAGATCGCGAGCTGGGCCGCCAGGCAATACTCCGCTCCGTCGGATTGTCCGCGACATCGTACATCGAGTTGAACGAGGCTCGTCTCCGACGCCCTCTATGAGTAGTCGTATCCCGATCGACGGTCCCACTGGCCTCTCCATCGGGAGGGTTGCCAACATGGCTCGCGTGGTAGCTCCGGGTTTCATTGTCGCTATCATCCAGTTCCAAGACGATCCCCATCTGCTGCAACAATTCCTCAAACTTCTCATAGAGCGAGTCCCCGTGCAGGCCTTTGTTGCCCATCTTGAACAGGAAGCGCAAGCAGACCTGGCCCTCGTCCGCCTCGACGCCATGTTCGGCAATGACTTCATCGTATGCTGAGAAGACAGCACGAAATGGCAGGCGTTCGACGTCGGGTTTCTGTTCCGCGCGGGTGATGATCTGATAGAGGAGGCCGACATCTTGAATGTACACGATAGCGGTCAGATAAGTACACAATATAAGACCCGGAGACAATCAATCCAACATACCTTGGTCCGACAGAGGCGGGTTCTCGTCAAATAAGGCTCCGCGCCGAGGAGACGTGGGAGGCATCGAAAGTTTCGCAACCTACGGCGCGTTCTTCGCTGATGGGACATAGATGCGGAGATGGAAAAAGACCATTGCGAGCAATCAAGGGCCGTGCGAATGAGCCCGTCGCAACGATCATGCTCCCTGCAGAACACAAGGAGAATAGTCAGAATCGCCAAAAAGAGGAGGGACGCCTATTGAAGCAATGCCATTGCTCCTTTAGCTTTGGTTCGCCCAAGTAAACTGTGTTTTTTGCTGCTCGTGTCGCGCCCAACCTTAGAGGAATGCTCGCTGGACATTCACGGGGCCAATCAGGCGTGTTGTTGGTTCACGTGATGTATTCATGTGTTATGTAATCATCCCTGCCCATCGCGGATTATCTTCATCGAGATGGAGTTGATCTGACGTCGCCTGCTCAGGCAAACCCACTTTAAAGATGTCAGGCAGAGTACGGCCCATCGAGAAGTTTGCAAAGGCAACAGCCCAATGCTCCGTGGAGGTCTGTAGCAGCTGTTGTTGGGATTTGGAGTCAGGAAAGCTAACCTACTCTTCAGGCCGCGGCATACGGAAAATGCATTGTCGCTGACTACCAATCTGTCCACAAGGACATGTGCGTGAAAGAATTTATGAAACTGAAAGACTGTTATCTGGTATAGCCCTTTCCAGTTCTATATCATCAAGCCAAATAGCTAATGTCAAGAATAGGCAGCGGCAAAGAAGCTATAATGCTGTTTTCAGTGCGTTAAGTTTTACACTATTCTCGAACCGTCCGGGTCTTCTCCTGCAATGTATTATTATCCATTTATAAAGTCCTTGATAATCGAGACTTTCTGTTGACTCTTCTGTTCAAGATCTGGTAGATACTGTCTCTTAGACTAACAGAAACGGGTCGGACTAGATAACACGAGAATATTCACACGTTATATTCCAAAAGTAATCCTTTCCCTAACTATATATCTAGAGTTCCTGTTAATTGAATATCCAGAACACTCTTGCCTACCATAATACTGTAATTTCCTGATTGGAGGATCCACTGTTGCTGGATCGTGTCCCACATGCTTAAATCCCTTCTGCGCAGCGGAAATGAGTATGTAGCATTCTCGCCCACCTCGATTGTGTGCTTGTCGAAGCCCCTAAGCACCTTGGGAAGACCATTTGGAATACCCAAGTACAGTTGCGCGACCTCAGCAGCAGTCACATTGCCAGTATTTTCCACTGTAATTGTAACAGTGGCAATGTTATCGTAGAGTGAAGCTAGTCCACCTTCAGGTGCCTGCAGAGAGGAATTCTGTAACTGGTCAGGCGGCAATAACGATGTGTCCGCACTAGAGTTGAGTGAAATTTGGAGGTCAGAATAAGAAAAATTAGAATATGTCAGGCCGTATCCAAAAGCAAAACGCGGCTCTATGTCTTCCTGAATGAAGTATTTATAGTCGATTGCGAGTCCCTCAGTGAAATTAGACTGCGGGAAGATGGGGTATTCGTCTGTAGGGCCCACCGGGTCTAGTAGTGAACCATAGTCCGACTCGTTTTTCGGAATAGTATAGGGCAGACGACCAGAAGGCGATTGACGACCATACATGATCTCGACGAGAGCGCTGCCACTTTCTTGGCCGGGAACGTGTGCGAAGATCACGGCAGTAACATTGGAGTTCTCAATCCAGCCGTCCACCAATCGAACGCCGGCGTTGTGTACGACAACGATAGTGTTTGGACATTTTGATGAGACATTTTCAACCAGTGTATCAGAGTACGAATCAAAAACAGTTGCGCGATCCCATGCCTCGGATGACTGTGTGTTGATAAAGACAATGCATGCATCACTTGATACGTTGACTGGGGGATCCTGTGAAATGAAATCTGTATAGAGGGTTGTTCCATCAACGATAGATTGCTGGACGAAGGCATCATACGGAGAAATCGATGAAGTAGCTGTTGTTGATCCAGATCCTCCTCCTGTGATCAAAGTACCTCCAAGCGCGACGTCTGGTCCAGCAGAACCATAATCCTCTATTTCTGCCATGTAGAAATCGACGTCCAAGCCTGTGAAAATATCGCCAATTGGATATCTATTTGTATTGGTGAGGCCCCACGGGTAGGCGAGCTCGTCGTCTGCTGAGCTATTAAGACCACCAATTGCGTCGTAGCCAAACAATGAAAGGACGGCAGGTTTGTTCAAGGGAAGAGCATTGTTGGTATTCTTGAGAAGTACATGTCCCTCGACTGCGCTTTGGAAAAGCGTTGGATTGGCTGCAGAGTCACGAGCGTCTATGTCATCATAATTGTCCATTCCAGGAGTATCAAACTTCGCGTACCGATACCACGAAGCAAGGATCCTAACGGCCATATCATCCAGGCGGGTGGCGTTCATACTTCCATTGTTGACTGCGGTAGCCAGCTGATTGTTATCCCAATATGTTGAAACAGGCATTGCCACGTCAAGGCCTGCGTTGGCACTTGCAACGCCTGTATGTTGACCAGTCCAGTCACTGACCACAAAGCCCTCGAAGCCAAGTTCATTCTTTAACAAGCCGTTCATAACTTTGCTATTCTGTGTAGAATAGCTATTGTTGACCCTGTTGTAGCTGGCCATTACAGACCCAGCCCCCGCCTTGATAGCATCGTACCATGGCCAGAGGTACAATTCGTGCATTGTTCGATCATCCAAATTTGATGAAACCGCCTGTATTGAGAATCCACTGAGAATCCCCGCGAGAAATGGCATTCTGTTTGTTTCTTGTTCATTCGCGATCAAATGCTTGACACAAGCGATAACAGACTTCTGCATTCCTTCCACCGTAGGGCCAACAAGCTCACCGGCTAGGTAGGGATCATTTGAAAACCCCTCCCAATTTCTGCCACCCTTTGCAAGTCGGCCGATGGGACCGACCATAGGTCCTAAGACAACGTTAATACCTTTGGTCTTGAACTCCTGGCCTATGTAGTAGGCGCGATCATAGGCTAGCGAGCGATTCCACGAGGCACCAATGTGAAGCTGAGCAGGATAAGCGTTGACCAGATTGCCGGTACGCACACCACTTTCAGCGTCATTGAAACACATTCCAGGAAATCCAACACTCTTAACGCCACCTATAAATCCCGAGCAGCCAACAGTACTCAAAGAACCATGAGTGATTGAATTTTTCTCATCCGCAGTCATATTTGCAACGAGAGCTCGTGCCTTGGTGTAGGCATCAGCCCAAGCACCAGTGCCCGCACCTTGAGCTGAACGTAAACGTTAGATTTGGTCAACTACAGAGTACGATAGCACTTACGTGTGGGATATACAGGTGGCGACTTTCCATAAGAGTACTCTAACTCTGGGCTGGTACCATCGACTATTTCTTCCCATAGCTCTGCAACCTCTACCTCAATACCCTTAACGATTGCAGCGGCTAAAGCAGCCAGATCATCTACCAAATGAAGGAGTGCGGTGGCGATTAGAGAATTACCAACGCCAGCACCAGCAGCCACTGCCGCGCTTGAAGCCTCTGCGGCGGATGGTGAAGCGCTGACTAAAGCGCAGTTTCGAAGGCATAGCCCCACAATGAATAGCAATGATAAAAGCTGCATGACGAAATATGATCCGGAAATAAAAGGAGCGAACTGGATCCTAAGCTTGAAACGAGAGACTGCTGTGTAGAAATTGAAGAGAGAGACTCTTTAGATTATCCAGAGATAACGGGATGACGATAAGCAAACCCCTGTTCTATTTCTTACTAGCTAATCGATTAAGAATAGGGGAGAGGACTCTTAGATTCTATATTAAGTTAAGGCTTACGCATGCTAGGTTCTAATGACGTTGAGCCTTTCACTAGGCTGGGTTTAGAAAATCGTTGCGGGAAATAGTTAGTTACCTTCAATAGTTTATTAAGATACTGTACCCTTGAAACACAGCCAATAGTATAAGCCATACTGTTGGGATGCTTATCATTGAACGCTAGTGAAGCCATACATTAAATTCTCAGAAAATGCTGATTGGTTGATTTCTTATTAACATCCCGTGTGCATATATTGCTTTCCCTTTACGGTAATAGCTTAATGGCAGAATTATGGAGACATGTGATAACTATTCCACATGCTTTTTTTTTATATCCTATAATAATTTAACCATAAATTAACTATAATAAAACAGCATTTGCATCAGCCATGAGTATTTCGAGAACCTGTGAATTCCCTTTTACCGTTAGTCCTGCCGCCTTCGGCATCGTCGCGGTACGCTGTATCGTAATTACCACCTACTCTGTCTCGAACCTGGAGACTATAGTATTCTAGGGGGTTTTGTATGTGGCCGGGTGGCCAGGCGGCGTCTCGCTGGGTGGTCGGGTTTTAGTTACCAGTAACTTACCAGTAATTTAAAATAAACATATTATTATATATTAATAGGGAATAAAATCTGAAAATTTTAGGTCTCACCAGGTGGTAAATACAGGTAAAGATTATCTCACCAGGCGGTAAGATTGTATTTTATGTATTTTATATTAAATATTATTGATTTTACTAGTAGGACCAAGATTACTATTAAAAAGTTCTAGTTTTAAATTTCATAATACCACCCAGTGAGACCTTGTAAATGACTGTTAGATCTGTATTGAAATTTAGTGAATACAGGCTATTAAATAAATCTAGACCTATTGGTATGTTATACTGTATTGGTAATATTTGGTATTTTCTAATAGGTAGTAGTTTTAAATATTTTAATATGTAAATTACTCATATAATCAGAATATGTCAATATTATTAAGTCATTGGCTTACTAGTAATACTTTGTTATATTTAGCTTTTACTAAATACTAATAGCTTTGAAATTTTAAGATTAAATAAACATATTCATGATAAGTAAGTTAATATATATATATATTGTAATGTGGCATCCTAGCTAGGGCTATGCCTCATTATGTGACACCCACTTAGATAGAGCTACAACTCTGCACACACACATGCAAGCTCACTTGCAAGCTCACAGTGATTGTATATAATTCTCACAGGCTGCTAGAATCTTGATAGTTAAAAATCAATTCTACATATATTTTCACTATAGAGCTATATTAATATCAGTTTTCCCACATTACTTTGTATTGCTAGTAGTATACTTTGTGTACTTTAGCATTTTCTACAGTTCTAATTCTTTCTTTTATAAGAAGTAGTTTGTTGAAATTACAGTATAGCTTTTCAATGCTTTGCATTTTTACATATAACATTTGATACTCACACAAAGTTCTCACAGCAAGCCACACACAATACACAGATGAATGTGATAAATGAAATAAAAACTTCTACTGCTCTTTTTACTGAAGTTGATTCACAAAAAAATTTCATCAATTTAAAAAATCAAAAGAATAAAATAAAGAAGAAATCTCAAAATTATAATAGTAATAAAAAATTATTTAAAACTAAATTTGAAAGACAAGCTGCAAACTCACAATGAAGCACATAGCAAAGTGTACATTTTAAAGAAGAGAACTTCAATTTAAAAAACACACAAATAGAGCTTAAGAAACTTCATTAGCAGTGTAAATAACTTAAATTAAAGTTAAAACTTGCACATAAATGAGAACTACTGAAGAAGACTTAAAAATAATTTAATTAATCAATTCATTTAAATATTTCAAATAATTTTAACTTTACAACTGCAAATAAGTTTGCAAGGCTCACAACAAACATATACTCAATTTTACAAAGCAATTCACAACAGTCATTGAATCTCAAAAACTCTCACAATGACTTTAAAATATCATGCAATTTAGTGAATAAAGCTTTATCACAAAAATAAAAATAATCTTAAGAAGAAAGCAACTTCACAGCTAAATCATTACTTAGAATTTTTAATGAGCAAAAATATCAGAGCAAAAGTATAAAGAAATTCATTATCTTCATAGTCTGTATGAAGCTCATTTTTCAGAAATACAAAAGATAATTTGCTGGCAATAAAAGCCAAAAAATAATTGAAAAAGCAGAATTTTTATTTGACAATCAACTATTGAAGTGAAGTTAATATGTTAAGAATATAATTGAAAACTTTATCTGAAAAAATTTTTATAAATTCAATCTGCAATAAATTAATAATTTAAACAATTTTTATTAACAAACAGTGTTAAAATATAATTAAACTTAGCAAAGCAAACAACAGTTAGTGTATAATTTCACAATATATCTCACACAGTGAAAAGCACAGTTGACAAAACTTTATATCAAATAATAGCAAAAAGAACATTTACATATGAAAATTCTAGACAAGATTTGTAAAAAGTTATTGTGCTTTAAAAATAAGCTTAATGACTATAACAATTTTATTGTTTATTTGTAAATAGTGAAAAATTCTTTATCTGATTAAAGAAAAGCACTACATTAAAAATGTATCTTCAAAGCAAAGCAAATCAATAAAAACTTAAAATAATGAAAATCAAATAATTACAAAAGTAGTTTAAAGCAAAATTTATAAAAAAAATTTTCACAATCTGCAAACTCACAGCAAAACTTATAGTTAATCTCATAGATGATTTTATAGTTTAACAATGACATTTTAAAAAATAGAAAACACATTAAAAAACAATGCAACTACTGTTATAAAATAAAACATATTACAAAACATTGTTATATATGACTTCAAGCAGAAAAAAAGCAAATTGAAAAGTTAAAAAACTAAATATTTTAATGTTATGTGCTGCTGTAATATTAGATATCAATTCTCATTAACATAGTAATCTTGTCTTATTAATAAACATTTTTTTAAAGACTTTGACTGGCATAAAGAAAGTTTGAGCTTTAATCAATTTCAGCATTAAGTGAAATTTTATCAGCCAAAACTGAGTAAAGTAACATTTACTCAATATCAGTGGCCACTCACACAGTGTTAAAGCTATAGATGAACATAAAATTATTTTATATAGTAAATAATAAATTGTTATTAAAGCAATAAATCAAAATAATTTAATTTAAAAGCAAAATTATAACTATAAAGCAGTTAATATTAAAAGATATAATATTATACTCAGATATTTTTAATTAGCTAAAATCAACTTTGATTTTAACTAATTTTCTTAAACATAAGTCTATTATAAAATTAAGTCAGTAAATGAAATCAAAGTTATTTTAGCTACAAAGTGCAAATGCAAACTTTACAAAGAATGCATAGCATTTTTATTTACTTCTGAACTGTTTTTTAAAAGCAGGCTAGTAAATGTCTTTGAAAATGTAAGCACTTTAATCTCAAAGCTGCATTTACCCAAAGAGATAAAGAAATATATGAACATATTTTTCAAAAAAGAAGCTAAACTATTATTAAAAAATATATACTTTAACTATGTAATCAATCTTGAATTGGATAAAAAGCTATTATACAAATTAATATATAAGCTATTCACAAAAGAACTAGAAATTCTTTGTGAATATATTAAGATAAATTTAGAGAAGAAATAAATTCAATCATCAAAAAGCTCAGCAAAAACATTTATTTTTTTTGTGCTGAAGAAAAATAACAATTTTTAATTATATGTGAATTACTGAAGTCTAAATGCAATTATCATTAAAAATTATTACTCACTTTCACTAATCAGTGGGACAATAAATAAACTTGCAAATGCTAAAATTTTTATCAAGTTTGATTTGCATAATATATATTATTACATTCACATTCAAGCAAAAAATGAATAAAAAACTACATTTTACATACACTACAAGCATTTTGAATATCAGATAATGTTATTTAAACTAGTTAATATTTTAGCCACTTTTTAATTTTATATCAATTAAGCATTAGGCAATTTTTTAAATGTGTATGTTGTGGTATATTTGAATAACATTTTTATTTACTTTCAGTTAAAGAAATAGCATTGAAAAAATGTTCAAGCAGTGCTAAATAGATTGTAAACTTATCATTTATATGCAAAGCAAAGCAAGTGCAAGTTCACAGTGGCAAAAGTGAGCTTTCTGAAATTCATTATTAGCTCAAAAGGCATTGAAATGAAATCAGCTTAAATAAAAATCATAATAAGCTAGCTGCTACTATAAAGTGTGCATGACATTTAAATATTTATTGAATTTGCCAATTTTTACAAGTGCTTTATATAGAACTTCACAAAAATTAGTGAGCCTTTAGTGATGCTTACAAAAGATGTTAAAAAAAGCTAAAAACTTTCATTATTTATGCTTATCAAAAAAGCTCAAAAAACATTTAAAAATCTCAAAACATTATTCATTAGTGCATTAATACTGATACATTTTGACCTAAAACAAAGAATATAAATTGAGCTAAATGCTTTAAGTTTCACAGTCACAGTCATAATTTCTCAACTACTGAAAAATGAGCAATGACATTTTGTAATTTACTAATCTCAGAAAATGCTTTTAATGAAAAAAAATTATAAAACTTATGATGTAAAGTTATTAGCTATTGTGTTAGCCTTCAAAGAATGAAAACATTATTTAAAAAGTGCAAAGCATTCAGTTATTATATTGTTTAACTATGTGTTACAAACCAACCAGATGGGCAGTGAAAATATGTGAAGAGAACAAATAAAACTTTACAGAATGACAACAGAAAATGATCAATTATGTGACAAGAAAAAAGTTCAAAATTATGTAATAAGAAATAGTTTATGAAGAACTATGAAGAAATAGTCCACAAGGGACTAGAAAATTGTAGTTCAGCAGAAACTACTAAGAGAAAGTTCATACAGAACTACAAGAAATCACAGAAAAAAAACTAAATTATAAGTTATATAAAAATGCTCATTCACACTCTACAGATGTATTTAGTTTTTTACACTCAATATCATATTTAATTTATTTACTATTTACTACAGGTCAGTAAAAACAATATTAAAAGAATTATAATCTGACTAAACTTTACTTCTGACTTAGCTATTGTTATTTAGTTAAAGACTTACTGAGTTATAAGACATATAAAAGTTTTATATTACAAACTAATTATGAAGAAGCACAATTATAACACTTTGATAAGATGAGACTTTACAGCATAGCACTAAGAGCAAGGCAGACAAGATCATGTGACAAGAAAGTATATTCTTGATGGTAGAAAAAGCCATAATAAATATACTAAAATAAATATATTATGATATATCTACTAAGAAAATTATATCATAAGAAAATATACTAACAGAAGAACTAAATATATAAAAATGCTTAGGTCTACTCTACAGATGTATTTAGTTTTTTACACTCAATTCATATTGTTTTATTTACTATTTACTACAGGTCAGTAAGAATAATATTAAAAGAATTATAATTTGACTAAGCTCTACTTCTGACTTAGCTATTGTTATTTAGTTGGACTCACTAAGTTATACAACAAATAAAGTTTTATTTAAAAAACTGTAGTAAGCAGGCTACATTAACTGCTTAAAGACAAGATCTAAGTAAATTTAAATCATTAAGAAAAAATCAAGTTAAATGTTTCATTGAGTCTTCTTTAACTAATAGTGCAATAGAATAGCTAGAAAGAATTCTGAGATAATAATACATTAAGTGCCTTTAACTCTGTTACTGAAGGCTTAAATATTATAACTAAAAAATAGCAGTCATCATGTCAGCATTCAAGAATACAGAAAAACAACTAACTGCAAAATTAGCAACTTCAGCATAGTTACCATCAGTGACAACATCTGAAGATAATAATGAACTAAACAATTCAAAATTGATAAAAAAAATCAAATAGTTGTGCACAATGATATAAAAGAATAACATTAAAGATATCAAGAAAAGACTTAAACAACTTTAGAAAATAATTTAGCAACTTAATTAACTACAACATACACAGCAGGTCATCACAACTCAATTTAAACTATTAAAATTTAAATTATTTAATGAGCAATTTTACTATTTACAGGCATTTTTTACTCAGCTTGAATTATATTTTAAAATGACAAAAATCACTAAAAATTACAACAAGATTATGTTAGCAATATTTTATATAAGAGAATCAGCATTTAATTAAATTAACCTCATTATAGGAAATAAAAAAGAAAACCAAAACAACAAAGAAAACCAAGATGAGATCACTAAGTGAGTATTCAGTGAATACATAAGATTTGCCACAGAGTTAAAAAAGGCTTTTAAAATAATCAATAAAAACAAAGTTATAAAACCAAAACTGTGACAACTTTAACAAACTAGATCAGCCAGACAGTATATAACACAGTACCAACAGATTATGTTTTACTTGCAATGGGAAAACAAAGTGCAGATTGTGACTTATAAACAAAAACTAAAAGAAAAAAGTTTAGAATGAATTAGCCAGAGAAGAATTACTTATTAACATTAACAAATTAATTAAGTAATTCATACAAATCAACAACAGAATTTATGAGAGAAAATTGGCCAAGCAACAAGTGAGACAATGAAGAAATAATAGACAGTTTACATAACACTTATAATGTATTAATCAAGAACAATAGCATAAAAAACTTAAAGTGAATTTTTACAAACCACAATCAATAAAATTGAACATGACATAACAAAAAGATAAAGCCAAGCTTAAGCCAGAAAACAAGCAAAAAAAAGAGATTATATACTATAACTGTCAAAAGAAAAAGCATATAGTCAAAAACTGCAAATAATTTAAGAGAGAAACACAACAGCTTAATGCAACAAGCAATAAAATCAGCAATGATAACTTTTCAGAGATTAACTTTAGTGATGAACTAAAAAGCCAAAAATAAGCACAATATGAAAAGTTATAGCATTCAGAATATGAAGAAAAAAATTAGAAATCAATTGAGACATTTGAAAAGACAACAAAATCACACAAAATTATAACACAACTTAAAGATGAAATGAATAAAGTATTTTAAAAAAATATCTAAAAAACTCAGCTACAATAATAGCACTAAAAAGCAACAGATTGTGAGGCATATAAAAACTGAAACAAACTTCACAATTGAGACCATCATTGATGTGGTAAAAATAGCAGCAATAGAACTAGATAAAGACACAAGTGACACTTTAAAAAATGTTGAAATAATTATAAATCAGATTATGAGTATTAAACAATATAAAAAAAAAAAAAAAACAATAACACTAGATAAAAAAAATAGCAGAGCAAAACAACTCAAATAATAAAATCATTAAATGATATGCACAAAAACAAAGCATGTAACAAATCTACAAAGAACTAATGAAGAACAACAAGAATTTCACCACTAAAGAATGGCATAAAGCTAGTGAAACACTCAAGAAACCAGAAAGTGAGATAAAATCACTTAAAACTAATGAAAAATCAAGCAATGAGACAACTGAGACTAAAATGCAAGTGATAAATCTTACTTTGCTAAACTTAGAAAAGAGCAGCTATAAGCAAAAGACTTATTGAACTAAGACTCAAGAGAATTTCTCACAAAGAGAAACATTAGCTTACTGTGATAAGCCAGAATGTATGTGTATAAAGTATTAAAAACACTTACAGCATCAAACTATGCATTGAATAGCATGTTACAAAAATTACTGTTTGATGCACTACAGCTCAAAGATTAACAATGCATATTTTCCACAAAAAAACTAAACTAGAAGATGACAACAAAAGCAGCAACATCAAATGACAGCAACAGTCAAAGGCTGACACATTAAAATACAGGCTAAAATTATGAGCCAGCCAGCTAAAGTGCTAGTTAACTCAGAAGCCACAGAAAACTTTATAAATTTAGAATTTATAAAGAAGTTATAAATTTTAAAAAAGGCTAAACAATAGCTAATATCAATTTCAGAACTCAATAAAAAAGATTTAAAACAATTTCTAATCACAGAGATAGAATTGATACCAGTCTCAGTTTAAAACCATTTGAAGTTACTTAACTTTGATGTAATCAAAGTTAAAAGGTATAATGTAGTGCTTAAAGTACTATAGCTAAAGCAACATAATGTTATGGACCAACCATGAAGGGGCATGACTGTGACACCCTGATAGAATGAGACTCTACAGCACAGCACTAGAGCAAGGCAGACACAAGAGATGATCATGAGATCACATGATGATTTGATATACTAACCACACTAAGACATAAAGAAACAGAAATGATATACAACATAGAAATAAATGATATATAAATTGGTATATGAAATGATATATAAATTGGTATATAGAATGATATACAGAGAACTAGATATATAAAAAAGCTTATTTTCACTTAGCAGATGTATTTAGTTCTTCACACTTAATTTATCATATTGTTTATCTACTATCTACTACAGGTCAGTAAAAACAGTACTGAAAGAATTATAATCTAACTAAGCTCTACTTCTGACTTAGCTATTGTTATTTAGTGAGACTCATCAAGCTACTCAGCACACAAAGCCTTACTTAATAAACTGTGGTAAGCAAGCCACATTAACTGCCTACAGACATGATCTAAGCAAATTTAGGTCATTGAGAAGAAATCAGATAAAGTGTTCTGTTAAGTCTTCTTTAACAAACAGTACAATAGAATAGCTAAGAAGAATTCTGAGATGGTAACACATTGAGTGCCTTTGACTCTGTTACTGAAGGCTTAAGTATTATAATCAAGAACAGCAAGTTATTATGTCAACATTCAAAATAGCAGAAAAGCAACTGGCTGCAAAATCAGCAACTTCAGCATAGCTACCACTAGTGACAACATCTGAAGACAATGATGAATCAAACAATTCAGAATTAATAAAAGAGATCAGATGGTTGTGCACAATAATACAGAAGAACAATATAAAAAACATTAAAGAAAGACTTAAACAGCTTTAAGAAATAATTCAAAAACTCAATAAACCACAATGCACACAACAGACCACTACAACTCAACTCAAATCACTGAAACTTAAATCATTTGATAGGCAATCTTGCTGTTTACAGGCATTTTTCACTCAGCTTGAATTGTATTTCAAGATAATGGAGATTATTAAAGATTACAACAAAATTATGCTAGCAATATCTTACATAAAAGAATTAGCATTTGATTGAATCAACCTCATCATAAAGAACAAAAAAGAAAACTAAGACAATGAAGAAAACCAAGATGAGATTATCAAATAAGTATTCAGTGAATATATAGATTTCACCATGAAATTAAATAAGATCTTTGAAGTAATTAACCAGACCAAAGTCATAAAACAGAAACTGTGACAACTTCAACAGACTGAATTAGCCAAACAATACACAACACAGTATCAACAAATTATGTCTCACTTGCAATGAGAAAACAAAGTGCAGATTATAACTTATAAACAAAAACTAAGAGAAAAAGTCTAAAACAAATTAACTAGAGAAGAACTGCTTACCAACATTAATAAATTGATTAAATAATTCATATGAATTAACAACAGAATTTATGAGAGAAAGTTGGCTAAGCAACAAGTGAAACAATGAAGAAATGATGAACAGCCTACATGGCACTTACAGCACATCAATCAAAAACAATGGCAGAGAGAATCTAAAGTGGACCCTTACAGGCCACAACTAATGAAATTGAATGTGACATAACAGAAAGACAAGGCCAAGACTAAGCCAGAGAACAAGCAAAAAAAAGAGATCATATGCTATAACTGCCAGAAGAAAGAGCATATAGCTAGACACTGCAAATCATCTAAAAAAAAGACACAACAGCTTAACACAACAAGCAATGAAATTAGTGATAATGACTTTTCAGAGATCAACTTTAGTAACAAACTCAAAAGTCAAGAATGAGCACAATATGAAGAATTACAGCATTCAGAATATAAAGAAAGAGACTGAGAATCAATTAAGACATTTAAAAAAACAATAAGACTAAATGAAATCATGACACAAATTGAAGATGAAATAAATGAAGTATTCTAAAAGACACTCAAAGAACTCAGCTACAATAATAGCACCAAAAAGCAACAAATTGTGAGGTACATGAGAACTGAAATGAACTTTATGATTGAGACCATCATCAACACAGTAAAGATGGCAGTAATAGAATCAGACAAAGACATAAGTAATGCTTTAGAAGACATTGAGATAATCACAAATCAAATCACAAATATCAAGTGATATAGAAGAAAAGAAAAACAATAACACTAAATAAAGAAAACAGCAAAGCAAAACAACTCAAATAATGAAATCATCAGATGATATGCATAAGGACAAAGCATGCAACAGATTTACAATAAACTCATGGGGAATAACAAGAATTCCATCACTAAAGAATAGCACAAAGCCAGTGAAACACTCAAGAAATCAGAAAGCAAGAGAAAATTGCTTAGAACTGATGAAAAACTAGACAATGAGACAACTGAGGCTAAGACACAAGTGATAGATTTCACTTTGCTAAACTTAAATAAAAACAGTTATAAGTAAGAGACTCATCAAACTGAGACTCAAGAGAATTTCCCACAGAGAAAAACATTAGCTTACTGTGATAAGCCAGAATGTACATGCATAGAGTATCAGAGACACCCACAGTACAAGAACATACATTAGACAGCATGTTATGACAACTATTGCATAAGACACTATGATGCAAAGATCAGCAGTGCATATTTTTCACAAAAAAATTGAATTAAAAGACAACAATAAGACTAGCAACATCAGATGGCAGTGACAGCCAGAGGCTAACATGTCAAAATACAGGCTAAGATTATGAGCCAGCCAGCTAAAGTGCTAGTTGACTCAGAAACCACAAAAAACTTTATAAATTTAGAATTTATGAAGAAGCTATAAATCTTAGAAAAAGCTAAACAATAGCCAGTATCAATTTTAAAACTCAATAAAGAAGATTTGAGACAGTTTCTGATCACAAAGACAGAATTGATATCAGTCTCAGTTCAGAACCATTTAAAGTTACTCAATTTTGATGTGACCAAAGTTAAAGAGTACAATGTAGTACTTGGAATACCATGGCTAAAGTGACACAATCTAAAGATTGATTGGACACATAACAAAATACAGTTTACATAATATACATGTAGAATAAGGCCAAAACAAGACCACTCACAGGCCCCAGAGAGTCAGGTAAGAAGTGAAATAAAGTCAGCCACAAAAAAGACTGAGTTGAGAGAAACAACTAATAGCTTTAGAACAAAAGAACAGACAGAGCCTAAAAAGCCTACAGACAGTAAGTCAACAGATGAGATTATGCAAAGAGACATGCAAACTTAAAAGAGGCAGCATAGTCAGGCACTATACAACACTGCAATGAGCAAAAGAGAAGTGCAAGAAGCAACAAAACCAACAATTCTGAAGAAATATAAGTGATTCAAAAATCTCTTTAATCTTAATATCAATGAAAAATTGTCAGACTCTGAATCATTTAACCATGAGATATCTCTAATGAAAAAGAAGAAATTAACATGCAAACCAATTTACCTGATGTCAGAAAGAGAAGCAAAAGTTGTGAAAGAATATATTAATGACAAATTGAAATAAGGTTACATTAAACTAGTGACATCATTGGTAGGATACCTAGTGTTATTTGTGCCAAAGAAAGACAGCAACTTATAATTCTGTATTAATTACAGACAGCTGAATAAAATTACAATCAAAGATAAATACTTATTACTATTGATCACTGAGATACAAGATATAGTATAAGAAGTGAAATGGTTTACAAAATTTAATGTTGCAGATATATACAACCAGATACAGATTAAACCAGAAGACAAATGAAAAACAGCATTTAAAACTAAGTTTAAACACTATCAGTACAAAGTCATGCCTTTTGAATTGATAAACACATCAGCAATGTTTCAGAGATTTATTAATTTAGTACTAAGCAAATATCAATTTAACTTTGTTATAGCTTATTTAAATGACATCTTAGTATTTTTCAAGAGCTTTAAAGATTATGTCAGACACATCAGAATGATACTATAAAAACTACAACTAGCAAAGCTACAACTCAAGCTAAAGAAATGTGAATTCCATGTTTAGAAGATGAGCTTTCTAAGACATTAAATTACTTAAGAAGAGATATAGACAAATTGACTAAAAATTCAGGCAATCAAAGATTGGCCAGTATTAATAAATCTACAAGAATTACAAGCATTTATTGAAATGGTGAACTACTACAGATGATACATTGAACAATACACAGATATCATAAGATCATTATTTAATCTTTTGAAAAAGAAGAGAAAGTTTCAATGAATAGAAACAGAACAGAAAGCATTCAAAAAAATGAAGATGAAAATAACAATGGCACCAGTAATTAAACAGCACAATTTAGTGAAGAAAATAATCATTGAGATTAATGCATCAGACTACACAATTGGAGCAGTAATGTCACAGCTAGATGACAATAAAAAACTACACTCAGTGGCATATTACTTAAGAAAGATGATACTAGCAGAGCTCAATTATGAGATTCACAATAAGAAATTATTGGCTATAGTGACAGCATTTCAGCAGTGAAGAGTATATTTTGAAAAAGCCAAGTATATAATTAGAGTAATCACAAATCACAAGAATTTTACTTACTTCACAACAACTAAAGTGTTAACACAAAAACAAGCAAGATGGGCAGAGATATTAGTGAATTACAATTTCAAAATTGAACATTGCAGTGAAGAACAGAATAAGCAAGTAGATACACTCAGCAGACAATCAGACTATAAGAAAAAAGTTCTTAAACTAGAACCAGTGCTATTGAAATTTCAGAAGAATAGAATGATGACATATAACAAGCAAACAGTGACATTAGCAGTGACAATGACTATTGAGAGTCAAGATAAGAAACTAATACAAATTATTAAATGAGAAATTACAAAAGATGAAAATCTTAAAATGATCAAAGAAAAAACCAACAAGATAACAGAAGACAACAGACTAATCTATTACAATGGATTAATATATGTATTATTCACAGTAAAAAAAGAAGTGATCAAGAGATATCATAAGCCACCAATGAAAGGACATTTTAAAACTGAAAAGACAAAAGAACTAATATTGAGAAACTTCTATTTTCCAAACATGTAACAGACAATATACTGATACTTAAAGAAATGTGATACTTATCAGAGAAACAAGACAGTAAGACATTTATCATATGAAGAATTACAATCACTTGTGGTACTCACTCAACCTTGGGAATGAATTACTATGGATTTTATCATGCAACTACCAGAGTCAAAAAAGAATGAAGTTACATACAACATTATTCTCACAGTGGTGAATAAATTAATGAAGTATACATACATCATACTAACAAGAGCAGATACAATAGCTTCAAACATAACATATCTGCTACTTTGACATGTGTTTAGCAAACATGACATATCAAAGAGAATTACAATGAACAAAGATTCACAGTTCACATTGAAATTATGAAAGACATTAATGGACAT
This sequence comes from Paecilomyces fulvus, assembly GCA_029606305.1. Classification (NCBI taxonomy): domain Eukaryota; kingdom Fungi; phylum Ascomycota; class Eurotiomycetes; order Eurotiales; family Thermoascaceae; genus Paecilomyces; species Paecilomyces fulvus. Next base: position 258,474 of record JAPVCG010000015.1, on the reverse strand, counting down.
GACTGGCATTGAGCATAGACTTAGCACAGCTTATTATCCACAAACAGATGAACAAACAGAAAAAATAAATTAAATAATTGAGCAGTATTTACAAAACTACACAAATTATAATTAGAGCAATTGAGTTGAACTGCTACCTATGGCACAATTTGCATACAACAATTTGATTAATGCAATAACTAAAGAAACACTGTTTTATACCAATTTTGAGTATAATCCCAAATTTGGCAGTGAACCAAAGGAAACATAAGAAATGAACTATAAAGCAGAAAAGAAAATAACACAGCTACAAACATTGCACAAGCAATTACAGAAAGATATTGAATTTACAAACCTCAGAATGGCAGTTTACTACAACAAAACTCACCAGAAGAGACCTAATCTAAAAAGAGAGGAGAAAGTATATTTGCTATGCAGAAATATCAAAACAAAATAACTAAGCAGCAAACTTAACAGCAAGAAAATTGAACCATTCATTATTGAAGAGAAAATTAAACCAGTAAACTACAAATTGAAACTATCAGACAATATGAAAATACATCTGATTTTTCATATTTTATTGTTGAAACCAGCACCACAAAATGCTCAAACACAAAACAAAGAAATTAAAACCACAGAAGAAGAATACAAAGTTGAAAGAATTCTAGATGAGAGAAAAGTCAACAGGCAAACACAATATCTAGTGAAGTGGAAGAGGTATAATACCTCAGAAAACACTTGAGAACTCATCAAAAATTTGATGAACTGCTAACACTCAATGAAGAAATATCAAGACTGGGAATTGAACACCACACACAGAACAGAGAAGAGAAAACAGTGGTCACAAGAAAAAGAGACAATAAAGCCATCACTATCTATTCAGTCAGTAAAAACCATATGCTTCTTATGACAATTGCAGAGAACATGAGAAAGCTTGCAAGAAGGCATTATAGTACACCCAGAATGAAGCACAGCAGAACCACTTACAGAAGAGAGTTAGAGTCCTAATAGTAATGTGAGTGAGTGCTCTATTTATGTCTGTGTGTTTTCAGAGATGAAGACTTTGAAGAGGGGAAGTGATGTTACAAACCAACTAGACAGGCAGTGAAAATACATAAAAGAGACAAGTGAAACTCTGCAGAATGACAACAAAAAGTAATCAGTCATGTGACAAGAAGAAAGTTCAAAATCACATGACAAAAAATAGTCCATGAAGGACTATGAGGAAATAGTCCACTAGGGACTAGAGAATTGTAGTTTAGCAGAAACTACCAGAAAAAAGTTTATATGAGACTACTAAGGACCACAGAAGAAGAACTAAATTATGAGTTATATAAGAATGCTTATTTTTACTCTACAGATGTATTTAGTTCTTCACACTCAATTTTATTATATTGTTTATTTACTATCTACTACAGATCAGTAAGAACAGTACTGAAAGAATTACAATTCAACCAAGCTTTACTTTTGACTTAGCTATTGTTATTCAGTGAGACCCACTGAGCTACTCAGCATACAAAACTTTACCTGACAGACTGTAGTAAGCAGGCCACATCAACTGCCTACAGACAAGACCTAAGCAGGTTTAGGTCATTGAGAAAAAACCAGATAAAGTGTTTTGTTAAGCCTTTCCTAATGAATAGTACAATAGAATAGCTAGAAAGAATTCTAGAGTGGTAACAGGCAAGTATGCTTAGCAAAAACTGAATTCAGCTAGAATTGCAGCTGCTAAAGTTTGAGGTCAGTAGCAGAAAGCTTTTTTTAAAGCTTAAACTTCACATGCTTAAGCTCATTTTATTCTTTTTCACTATGAAAAGAACACTCACATTTGTGACCATAATAAGTGCACTCAGCACACTTTTTATTCTTGAAAGTTATAATGCAAAAACAAGTGAGAGAAAAGCAACAATTGCACAGAAAAGATGAGTGATAACTGCTGTGACACATACAGTTATACTAACACTTGCAATTAGCCTTGGAGATAAATGACATAACAAGCTTAAAAATGTTACTTATGAAAAAGAGTTAGAGTCCCAGTGGTGATGTAGACAAGTACTCTACTTATGTGTCTTCAGAAATGAAAACTTTGAAAAAAAAAGTAATGTTATAAACCAACCATAAAGAGATATGATTGTGACACTCTGATAAGATGAAACTCTACAGTGTAGCACTAAAAGCAAAGCAGACAAAATTACATGACAAGAAAGTATATTCTTAGTGGTAAAAGAAGCTATAATAAATATATCAAGATAGATATATCACAGTATATCTACTGAGAAGATTATACTATAAGAAAGTATACCAATAAAAGAACTGAATATATAAAAATGCTTAGGTTCACTCTGCAAATGTATTTAATTCTTTGCACTCAATTCATATTGTTTTATTTACTATCTACTACAGGTCAGTAAGAATAATACTGAAAAAATTACAATCTGACTAGACTCTACTTTTGACTTAGCTATTGTTATTTAGTTGAACCTATCAAGTTATACAATAAACAAAGCTTTATCTGAAGAACTATGGTAAGTAAATTACATCAACTGCTTAAGAACAAGATCTAAGTAAATTTAAGTCATTGAGAAGAAACTAAGTTAAATGTTTTGTTGAGCTTTCTTTAACCAATAGTGTGATAGAATAGCTAGAAAGAATTTTAAAATAGTAATATTTTACCTGAAGAACTATGGTAAGCAAGCTACATCAACTGCCTACATAAAATTTAGACAGACTTAAATCATTGAGAAGAAATCAAATTAGTGTTTTATTAAGCTTTTTCTAACAAACAGTACAATAGAATAGCTAGAAAGAATTCTGAGGTGGTAACACTATGTCAATCTTCACTACTTTATGGCAATTAAAAAGCTAAATGAACATTAAACAAAATGAATAAAAAAGCTTAGCACATTTAATTTTATTATAAAACATCATTTAAAGAAAAGCAATCTCACAAATGCATTAAGTCATCACTCAAATTACAAGGAAAGAATAGTAAAAAATATGCTACTTTCACTGCAAAAGAAATTTGCAAAAGCTTTTTGAGCTTAAATTAAAAGAATTTCTTTAAAAAACTTTCACATGTATTAAGAGCACTTTTGGCATATAAACAGAAAAAAGCACTGTCAGTCAACATTATTGATGCTTATAAAAGTCAAAACATATTTATAAATGAAAATTACATTAAAAGCATTATAGAAGATTTAAAACTTTTAATGCTTTAAATGTTAGCTGCTGCAGTTATAGTATTTAAAACAACTTATACAAATATGTTAGAGATTATGTTACAGCTTTTACTGCAAGTTTAACAAAAGAATATTTTTGCAAAACAAACAAGTAATAAATTGAAATGTGCAAATCAAACTGCACATTTACTGCAAAACTCACAGCAAATCTTATAGTGAAGAACAAAAAATGAACAAAATATTTAAACTAAGCACTTATTTTAAGAAATAAATCAAAATGATTTATTCAAATATAAAAGTTGTGCATACATGCTTAAAGATAAAATTATGATTAAAGAAATCATTTATACAAATTATAACAATTTATAAAAAGGTTACTTTGCAGTCAAATGCATTTTTGAGACTATTCATCACAAATACTTTTGGTATAATATAGCAGAAGACATTAAAAAATATATTTAAACATGTTATAAATGTCAACAGATTAAAATACACAAATATAAGCTTTATAAAGAGCTAAAACTATTATTTTAGTCTACATAGTTTTTTGAAATTATTACTATGAATTTCATTACTAATCTCTCATCTTCTAGATGACAAAAAAGATTTATAACATTATATTAATAATAATTAATGTTTTCACAAGTGAGCTATATACATATTTACTTACATCAATTTAAATGCACTTCAGTTAGCCAATATTCTATATAATTAAGTATTTTAAAATTTTAAAGTATTAAAAACATTGTAAGTAATTAAGAAACTTTATTCACAAGCAAATTTCAATCTACACTGTGTTATTATTTAGATGTCAGACAATAATTATTCACTGTCTTTCACTTTTAAATTAATGAGCAAACAAAACATTAAAATTAAACATTAAAGCATTATTTGCAAATATATTACAACTACAATTAAAACAACTAAATATAATGACTATTAATGACTTAAATCATTTATAATCAGTCAGTATACAATGCTATTAGTGCAAGCTCAATGAAGACACTGATAAAATACAACAAAGATATAAATACAAATATTAAATTATCATTTTGCAAAAGTGAATTAAATTTTATAGTAAACCACACAATACAGTTACAGAAAACACACAAGTCACTAAAATTGCATGAGAAAGCAGTTAAAAACCAAAAAAAGTACTATAATAAACATTATAAAACTATAATTTTTAAAATAAGAGAAAAAGTGTTATTGAATGTTAAAAATATTTAAATTCTTCACTCAAGCCAAAAACTGAAGAACTACTACTTAAAACTTTTTATTATCATCAATGCTTAAGAAAAATAAGTCTATAAGCTATGACTAATATCACAATATCAAAAATTCACTTTGTTTTTCATGTTTCTTTACTGAAGAAGTATTATAAGTATAATAATTAATTTTTGTTGATGAAATTTATACTGATCAATGCAGAGAAGAAATAAGAAGTGAAAAGCATTTTTGCTATATGAATATAAACAGCAAAGACAAAATATTTAATGCAATAAAAGAAATTTTTTTCATTAAAAGACACATGAAAATCAGAAAAGGATATTCAAAAGACTTAAAAGCTAGTACAGCTCTTTAAAAAGAAGCAATTACAGAAAGCAAAGAGCTTAAAAAAACATCAGAAGAATTAAATATTTAAATTAAGACTATGTTTTGCACACAGTCATATACACACATAGTCACATATATCTCACACATAGTTGCACACAAATTGCAAAACAATTATTTACTCAACAACAATAGAAAATAAAACACTGCAAAGTTATTTTCAAAAGAATTGAAGCAAATCATAATACACAATATATAAACTAAACTGCAAAGCTTATAGTGAACATCACAGCAAATCTCACACTGAAAAGCAAACAAATAAAATTTGTCACACTATATAACAGCAAACAAAAACAACAATATTATGCAATGAAAAAACACAGTCATCAATAGAGAACTACAATGCTATATGAGATGAATAATGCATTATTAAAAGAACACAAGCACTTGAAGAACTATAGACTTTAAGAGCAAAATCTATGAAGAGAAAAGATAGTTGTAATACAACATCTCAGCTAAAGCTATGCTTTATTACACAATATTTGCTTAAATAGAGCTACAACTTTACACATATATATGCAAGCTTGCTTGCAAACTCACAGCAATTGTATATAATTCTTATAGACTGCCAGAATTCTAGCAGTCAAAAATCAGTTCTACATATATTTTTACTATAGAGCTATATCAGTATTAGTTTTCTTACACTACTTCATATTGCTAGTAGTATACTCTGTGTACTTTAGCACCTCTTACATATATATATCTAGAATATATTTTTAACTTTAATATAATTATTAATTAGTTTATTTAATATTGGTATAGTTTAAATATTACTAGGTTACTATTAATTTACTATATTATATGCATAATTTTGACTGAAAAATTCTCTCTAAAATTTATTATTATTATTATTATTATTATTAATCATATTACCTTCAGTATTTGTTCAAATAAATGAATTCTTTAGTACTTACTAAGTAGTATTAAACTAACTATATTATATTATACTATAATATAACAATACTATTAGAAAGAATATATATGCAAATAATGCAAACATTTTAGTGAGTTTTAAAACACCATTATAATAAAATTTATTAAAAATTTATTAAAATTCTTTTTATCTTAGTGAACTATTTTTTTCACCTCAAATAGTCTTATTAAGACTATTACTGATAGTTTAATATTACCAGTTGCTGTAATAAATCTGATATTTTTGTCATTTGCAATCAGTCCAGTAATACCAGTATTCTCAGTACCACTGATACCACTAATCATGGTAAGCAATAATATTTATCAAATTTATCAATATTTTGTGTACTAATAAATGCTGTCATTACTAATATATTTCATTAATTTACCAATAGGTCTAGATTTATTTAATAGCCTATATTTGCTAAATTTCAATACAGATCTAACAGTCATTTACAAGGTCTCACTGGGTGGTATTATGAAATTTAAAACTAGAACTTTTTAATAGTAATCTTGGTTCTACTAGTAAAATCAATAATATTTAATATAAAATACATAAAATACAATCTTACCGCCTGGTGAGATAATCTTTACCTGTATCTACCGCCCAGTGAGACCTAAAATTTTCAGATTTTATTCCCTATTAATATATAATAATATATAATAATACAGGTTTGGTAAACTACTGGTAGGCTACTGGTAACTAAAACCCGACCACCCGGCGAGACGCCGCCCGGCCACCCGGCCACCCTACCAGTCATTCTAGGGTATAAAATAGAAGTATATGATCCTTTTATAGCCTGGAATCTAAATGCTATTATTTCTCATTAGGTCTGAATTCTTGTTATTGCGCTGCTGATTACTCAAAAGTCACACGAATCCATCAAAAATTCCCACATACCCGCAATTCCTTTGGAAAGAAAAGCAAATATATTATCTGTAAGCCAAACTAATAATTTCGGAGCCAAGGGCACCGGCCCGTATGCCAGTTGTAACATAAAACACATTTGAAGGCGTGGGGGTCCGCTACAGTGAAGATCATTTAGTTTATGTCCAATAAACGTCTGCGATCATAATTACCATGCCAGTCTGGATCGGAGGGGCGGGGAGGCGGAGACAGCGGTGCTGAAGGAGCTTTCTATACATTTTGTTAGCTTCTTATGATTCTGTCTGCCCTTAGCCTGGGACGCAACTTGCAGGCTGGTTTGATGGGTTGGATTGAGCACCATCCTTCGTATTGGAGGCACGATCAGCTTTAGGATTGGTTACGGCCGTGGGACTAGCTCATCAGTAGGCCGTCCTGCCGTGAAATAGTCATCTCAAGCGTATACTTACGATTCCATTTTAATTGTTTCTTGGTTTGATGAACAAGGAAACAACAGGTACAGTGAGTAAAGTAGCACTCAGTAGATCAACCACTATGGACCCTGACAAAGTGGACGCAGAGAAAGAGCAGTGGATGGAAATTAGAGTGAGAGTTGGTAGTATTTATCATATTTCTACCAGGTGATTTTTTTTATGAGGGATGATCTAATTCTTACTCGTGTTGTAGGCTTCTGCGATGGTAGCGAACCTACGTCACTGATACTAAGACCAGCTGTAGAAGGTCATGAAACTACAAGGGGGTAATGCACTCGTAGGTTGATTTTTACTTAGGGCATTTCGAGACTTGATCATTTTACTTATTCGGCTGCAAAATACATGTACTGGGCTTGAAGCTCGTATAATGGTAAATAGTTATCTCAGCAGGCCCAGACGCCCTGTAGGCTTTCCACTGCGCTGGCCTTGCACTAAGCTCCTAGGCCAATCAGAGAATATTACTAGTTTTATCCATTTGTTTAGGAATTCAAACTAGTTGGCTCTCAATCTTTAGCGAAGCGTCTGAGCCCGCTGAGATAAGGTAATAGCAGATTCAATGACTCCACAGCCAATTGACCAAGTTGATGGAGGATCAACCTGGAATACTTTCAAGGATCTGGGGCTATATAATAGGGTTGTGAATCCTCTATGCAGCACTATGAAGTATTTGGGCATTTTGCTGCTCTGTTTACTGACATGTAGATGAGGTATAGTGGTACAATATTGAGAGTAGTTTACCATCAGTATGCACCTTCTGTAATTGAATCCAGCACTTGCCAACTATATTGTTATTCGGATAGAAAAAAGAACACTGGGTTTGCCTTTGTGTTTCTTTTTCTCTTCTAAATAAAAACCAATTCATTCAAAATGCGCGAGTAAGTATACCTATTCTTTGCTCTTGAAATCCACTATTTGCAAATGTACTTTAAACACCCATCATGTATCCTAACCAACAACACAGCCATACATTAAATTCTCAGAAAATGCTTCTGATTGGTTTACTAGTTTCCCCCCAGTAATCTTGTTAGCATGTGGCGCTGTTCACATATGGCAGTGGGGTGACCGCCTGTTATTCTAGGGAACCCCCCAGAATATTGAAGCTATTATTCAGACCTATCCTATTTCTTGCTTCTACCGTAGGTTCTGGCAGAATTATGAAGCCATGTGATATTTCACATGCTTCTTTTTTATATCCTATAAGAATTTAACCATAAATTAACTAATAGTTGCAGACAGGGCAATCCTGATATTGGTTACTTCGAGAACGATTAGTTATTCTCCCCGAGTTTTGTCAATCTCAGGATAGAATGGATATCCACGCATTGACAGATAACATTGAGCCTGGCTTTCTGCAGGTACAAATTGGCAGAGCCAATATCAATTATATTATCAATTGCAATATCGCTTTGCATCTAAATCGAAATGTGCGAGGAAATCAGTCCCGCTGTTCCTGATGGTGAAAGAGTCGTCCATATGCAAGGGATAGATCTAAGGCGACGCGGCCAGTAACAGGGTCGAGGACGAACGACGATATGAAGCCCGCCCACGATGTCTTCGTGTTCTAGGAGACCTGGTATCGGGTCACATGGGACCAAGACGGGTGATCTCAGAATGTCTACTTCAAGGGAAAGGTATCTAGATCTCTTGCGCACGCACCATTACTCTTCTTTCATGATCATTCTAGGATGAATTACGTTACATAATCCCCCTTCCAAAGAGGTCTATTACGTGTCGTCGTATAAACCGATCCATTGCTAGGAATCATCGATCTCTGTGCCTTCACGAAAGGCCTTTCGACAGTTATCCCACAGTTAATTTTGTGCTACAGAAGAGATATGTTGGCGATACAGTGCTGTTGCCGCTGGGAACAGAGAGCCTAACCTCATAGCCCTGCAGGGTGTGATGTTTGCGAATGCGAATGCCCGTGTCACGCATCAAAAGAAGAAGGCCTGCTGAATAGGTCCGTGAAGAATTAGTATTGAAGAAAGACTGCAATTGATAATCGTATCTAACAACATTTATTTTAAACCCGAGATCTATGGTCAAATAACTCTAGAGTTTGACCAGTCTCAAGAGGAAAGTTGCTTTCTGCAACTCTTGCTCCTCCTGGAGGATCAGTCCCTCCGTGCTATCTCCCTCGCTACGCTCGACCGGCCGGCGCAAGACCTTTTCGATGGCCTTCGCCTGGCCTTCGATGGCATCACTGAGACCAATGTTATCAGGGTCAGAGAGCAGACGGTATTCCATCTTGATGTCATCGGTTGGGACCAGACCAGCCTTCTTGCGGAGACGTTGGACTCGCGCAACGACCTCTCTAGCAAGGCCCTCATGGGCCAATTCTGGGTACAGGTTCGCGTCCAAAATGGTGAGGACATCATTATCCGTGTTCGTCTCCATGTTCTTCGAAGCATCATCCTCCTTCAATCCACGCTTGACCACCAGGTCACCTTCGACGAGCTCGATACCGTCCACGAGAATCTTCTTCTCCGCAACGAACTTCTTCACATCGTCACTTGTGAGCGACGGCAGTGCCTTCTTGACCTTCTGCGCATCCTTCTTCAACTTCTTACCGAGAGTGGGCCAGTCCGCCGTGACACTGTATTGAACATTGTACTTGGCCTCGTCCGACGAGAGGACAAGATCCCGCACGTTCAGCTCCTCGAGGATATAACTCTCCAGAGACTTGACATCATCCAGATATTGCTTGTCTTGATGAATGACAACGAGTGTCTTCAAGGGCGTCTTCAGGCCGAGAGTCCGCCGTTCACGAGAAGTACGACCGAGTTCGATCACTTTCTGCATGCGTGCTACTCGCCGCTCAACGGCCTCGTCGAACAGTTCAGCCCGCACTTCAGGGAAGGGGAGGAAGTGAACACTTCGGTCATCTTCTCCCTTGAGAGATTGCGGGATGTGTGGCAGAAGTCGCAGGTAAATAGAGTCAGTCAGGAAAGGAGTGAAGGGCGCAAGGCCTCTAACTAGAGTGTAGAGGACTTCAAAAAGGGTGTTCAAGGCGTGCTGGGTGTCATCAACACCGTACTCGCCCTTCAAACGCCTTCGGTTAAATCGGATGTACCAGTTAGTCGTGTTGTCGATCAACTCGAGCAATCGAGGAACCACGGTGTAGAGACGGTATGCGGCCATTTCCTCGTTCACAAATTTTAGCAGACTCTGACAGCTTGCCAAGATCCAACGGTCCATGACGTTGGTGTTAGTCGTCTCTGCCTTCGGGTCGAACACGAAATCGATACCCTCGACTTTCTTCAACAGAGCCACTTGACCCTCAAAGAACTTGTAGCTGTTCCACAGCGGCAGGAGAACCTTGGCTACAATTTCCTTGACACCGGACTCCTTGAACCTAAGCGGTTCGGCTCGGACAACTGGGGAGTTGATGAGATAGAGCCGCAGAGCATCGGATCCATATCGCTGCATGATCAAGGTTGGGTCTGGGTAGTTCTTCAATCTCTTCGACATCTTCTTGCCGTCCTCAGCAAGGACAATACCGTTCACCACACAGTTCTTGAACGGCATCTTGCCGTAGAGATGGGTTCCCAACACTGTCAAAGTGTAGAACCAACCGCGAGTCTGATCCAAGCCTTCCGCAATGAAGTCTCCAGGGAAGCTCTTCTCGAACTGCTCTTTGTTCTCAAATGGATAATGCTGGGAGGCATAGGGCATGCTACCAGACTCGAACCAACAGTCGAAAACTTCACTCACGCGGCGAAGAACACCCTTCCCTTGCTTGCTAGGGATAGTGATGTGGTCCACCTTATCACGGTGCAGGTCAGTGAGTTCGCCAGTATATCCGCTGAGGTCCTTAAGCTCCTGGACGCTGCCCACAGCAACAATCTCCTTGAAATCATCGCTAACCCACAGGGGTAGTGGCGTACCCCAGAATCTGTTTCGAGAGATGTTCCAGTCTCTAGCATTCTGGATCCAGCTGGAGAATCGCCTCTCCTTCACAAATGAAGGTACCCAGTGAGACTCTTCGATGCCCTTGAGCATATCGGGAATGATGGGTGGAATCTTAACGAACCAAGCGGGCACAGCTCGGTAGATCAAAGGCGTATCAGACCGCCAGCAGAAAGGATAACTGTGAGTAATCTGACCGTCGACAATCAGACGACCCGTCCCCTTCAAGTGTTTGATGATGGCTCTATCCGCTGCCTTGACATGTTGTCCAGCGAAGTCACGCACTTCCGAAGTGAAGCATCCCGTCTCGTCGACGGGGTTGGGGGGCAGACGCGTTTCGTTGATAACACCGTTTTCCACGGCAACCCTATAATCGTCCTCACCGAAAGCGGGAGCCTGATGGACAATACCAACACCATCATCAGCCGTGACATAAGAAGCGAGCAGCACGCGAAAGCCGTAGTCCTTGAACTCGTCGTAGAAGTAATCAAAGAGAGGCTCGTATTTCCACCCCTTCATGTGAGAACCCTTAAAACGATCCACGATCTTGAACTTCGCCTTCTTGGGGTCCTTGTACAGCGTCTTCAACAAGGATTCCAAGAGGATGTAATTCTTGCCCGAGGCCTCGTCAAAGATCTTGACATACTCGAAGTCCGGATGAGCGGCGAGAGCAATGTGAGAAGGCAACGTCCACGGGGTGGTCGTCCATGCGAGTAGACAAGTCTGTGGATCATCAAGAAGTGGGAAGCTGACAACGACAGCGGGATCCTGGACATCCTTGTAGTTCTGTTGTGCCTCGAAGTTACTCAGCGGTGTATTCAGTGCAGTGGAGTATGGCATGACTCGGTAGCCACGGTAGACAAGTCCCTTGTCGAATAACTGCTTAAAGACCCACCACACTGATTCCATGAAGGATGTGTTCATTGTCTGTGATCACGGCTCAGTCAGTAAGGGTGTATTTCGGAGTCCGGTAAAAGTGTTGCATGCCTTGTAATCATTGTCAAAATCAATCCAACGTCCCAATCGTTCAATAGTCTCCCTCCATTCCGTAGCGAATCTCATGACAATCGCTCTGCACTCCTCGTTATACTTTTCAATTCCTAGCTTCTTAACAGCTTCCAGACCGGACATGCCCAATTTCTTGTCGATCTCATATTCGATAGGGACACCGTGCGTATCCCAACCAAATCGACGCTCCACATAATGGCCCTTCATAGACCAATACCTAGGAATAATATCCTTAATGGTAGACGCAAGAAGATGGCCATAATGAGGAAGACCGGTGGCAAAGGGAGGGCCATCGTAAAAAGTGTAGGGTTTGCGGCCTCGAGACAGCTCAACCTGCCTCTCGAAGGCACGGATCTCCCTCCACCTCTTGAGGGTGCTCTCCTCCTCCGCGGGGAAGTCGATGGACATGGTGGACGTTCTCTTGGAGTGAGTTGGTGACCTTTGCGTCCGGTCTGAAGAGGGTTGTCCGCGGGGTAGATAGTTATGTCGTGCGCGTTCGTGAGTCACCCCGCGATTTTTTGATTTTGAGCTGAATCCGGTAAGTGCGGCAGAACGTCCCCGCCCTGCGACATCTTCCCGACATCGCACGTTTCACCGAGTTAAAAGACCAAAATGTCTATTGCCTTTAAGATCCAGTCTCGTCAATTCGCGAGAGATATGTATATCAATCATTTACTTTCATCCGGTCTATAACCTACGGGTATCTCAATCCGCAATTACCTGACTTGACGTCCCGCCTTGCATCTACGTAGTCAAGACAATGTATACTCCTCGAGATATCAGTCCATTTCGTCGTCTTCGGCGCCATCCTCTTCCTGGTCTTCATCTTCTTCTTCATCTTCAGAGACCTCTTCCCCTAGTTCCTTAAGTCGTTTCTAGGAACTTATCAGTATCCGTGCGTAAGGTTAAGCAAGCGGGGTTCACCAACCTTTTCTTGTTTTCTCTTGGCCTCCAGGTCCCCAAACACTATTAGGAGATCTTCAAGTTCTCCTTGTGCTGACTCTCGAGCCTTCTCTTTCTCTTCTGCTTCGGCTTTTGCTTTTTCCAATGCCGCCTGAACTTCTTTCAGTTGCTCCTGTATATTCAGTATACGTTTCTCTGCCTCGTCAGCTCCTTTGCCGGCGCTCTTAGTCTGTTCCTCTGCCTTCCGGGCACGTTCTTCCGCCATGCGAGCCTTGTCATTGGCATTTTGAACCTGTTTCTCTGCCTCTTGTGCACGTTGTTCCGCCTTGTGAGCTTTGTCGTCCGCGTTTCTAGCTTGCTCCTCTGCCTGCTGTGCACGTCCTTCGGCGTTGTTGACTCTTTGCTCGGCACTTTGAACCTGTTTCTCAAGTTCGGAGTTCTTGGAAGAATACTCTTCACGGACTGTCTTGAGTTCTCGATCGTGATCTTTGCCGGCTTTGTCGAGATCTGCTTCCAGTGTCTGAATTCTCCTCTTCAGAGCATCGATTTCGGCTGAACTGCGCTGTGTAACATCAGCAAGCTTGGCCTCTAATCCATTGATCGTTTTCTTCAGAGCAGTAGCCTCTACTTCATGCTGTGCTCTAAGATCAGCGCTCCTTCTTTCGTGTTCTGCGGAAGTTTTCTTTAGCTGATCGTCGAGAGCCCGTAATTGTTCACCGTGTTGCCTGATCAGCTCATTCCTGGACTGCTTATGTTGCAAATCAAGCTTCGACAGTTCTTCTTCGTGGTTCCTCTGTAGCGTCTCGTTGATCTGTTTTATCCTAGCCAAGTCCAGCGCGGCGGTCTCCTTCGTTCTACGATGATCGAGATGCTCCTGCTCTAGTTTGCGTTGAAGATCAAGGAGACCAGATTCCAGCTTCTGTTCGGCCCGAGTGCGATCTTCAACTTGAGCACGGAGGTCGTCAACAAGCTCCCTGGATATCCCCTTCTGGATTCCATTTGCAATGATTGGGATCTCAAAACCTGGATCTCTATCAATAGCACGTAATAGACGGCTAAAATTGTCCTTAAGGAACTCGATAAATGTCCTGTCGAAGAAAATTTCGGGGAGTCCGTCGTATGCACCTTGTGCCGTCTGCGGCAGCACCTCAAAATCACGGACCAAGGGGAGCTCTCTGAGTTTGGTTATCTTGTCGATATATTGCTCTCTCCCAAGTCGGTTAATAAGCAGGTCGTGCAGTGTCTTCCTGGGAATCGGTGAGTCCTTCGTTGAGAATTCGTAAACGATCCCCAGAAGGATGGAACAAAGACCCGGAACAAGAGCACTAGAGATACCACGTTGCTTAATCTCCTGTATCAGGCTCTGGATGCTACTTCCTTCTCCGAGGAAATCGTTAACAGCGTCCGGCTCTTCGAATAACCATCCACAGAGCAGCATGAGGTACCCCACAGTTATCCTCTCATCATCACCGCGCTGCATACCTGTGATCAGGTTTCCCAAAATTGTCTGCACGCAGGTAACGACCTCCTCGCCACTTTCCGCGTCTCCTTCGGTCACTTGCATAGCCATTGCCTTTGCTTCGGCATCCTCAAAGAGTAGGTGAAACATCAACACAGAGGCCATCCAGGTTTGATACGGGTCAGCATTCCTTCGGGATTCAGGAGGTTCGACTAGCGAAGATAAGATATTGGGAATCACGTCATTCCCACTGAGATGTCCCTCAATCGCTCTGCGTAATACATGATGTCGAATGCCGGCATGCTTCTCAAAGAAAGCTTTCATGCATTCACAGGCGGCAAGACGGGCATCCAATGCATTGACCGGGGCGGGTTCAAGTGTCAGTTTAAGAAGAGCTTCAATCACATTTATCTTCGGTGGCTCATGTAGCTTCGAGTCACCGTTAGCCTGGGATGGACCTCGTGGCTGAGAACCCCATGTGACATCAACGTCAGCGAACTTCTCTTGCAAGCTTGAATTTCCGCGAATCACATCCGCACATGTTGCTAGAGCCTAGGAATGGTCAGTGTTGTCTGTGAAATTGTATTTGACGGCATCTGCGCACCTTAGATGTGATCCTGACATCGAACCCTTGACTGAAGGCCGTCCGTAAGACCTGTTCCATGAGGCCACTCTGCCAGAATGCCAGCTGACTTGCAGGAGTGCTAACTCCGCCCCTCACCAAAAACAGCTGGACTATTGCTAAGAGACCCCATATGTTTTTATCTCGGTGCGCTAGAATCCAAGGAGGTACGTCTTCGGTCTCTTGTGCTCCGATCGCATCAGCAAGGAGCTTTGTCAATCTCTTCACACAACCCGTCTCACGGAAATATGATTGGTTCGAAACATTGAGTTTTAAGAGATTGGCAAGCAAGGATAGGCAATCTTCAACCACTTCCGAACCGTTGGTGAGACCGCCTTCTGCCTCAATCAGTGAGAAAATCCGTTCGAAAGCATTCTCGAAGGCTACAACCTTCTGAAGCTCGGGTGATGACGGCGTGAGGGCGATGAGAAGCACAAGAGCCTCTGTGAAATCCATCATTTATCAGAACAGTGCCCAATCGAAGAGGAAGAAACCATGGCGTACCATTACGGACGGGCTCTCGAGCATCGCTCAGCACATTAACCAGTCTAGATATCCCAAGTGGCGCCGTAAAAATACATTCCTGTGTCCTCTCCGGTCGCGCGCCGCAGATATGGGATATCAATTGCAAGGAGTACAGACGCGAATAGAAATCTCGGGTGTCTAGCAAGTCGAGAAGGGCGGTAATATTATCTTGGCGCTTTTTATGCTGTTAACCAAAGAACTGGCAGCCGTAGTCAAGGTAGCACACCTGAGTGAATTCATCTGCAAGCCATAGGGCAATCTCATCTGATGCCTCGGGCTACCAAGACAGGTCAGCCGTAGCTCAAGACACAGGGATCCAGGCAACCCACACTATTCTCATCGGGAGAAAATAGCATCAACAGAGTCTCCAGGACCACTTTGACCGTATCCACATCCTCCACGTCATTGCGAAGACTGCTGATCAAGGCACGGAGAGCGCCTGAAGCCACGGAGGCCGGGTAGATCTTTGCAAAACTCCGTAGACCTAGGATCGCCGCCCTTCTATCTTCCAGTAACTTCGCACTCTGGAGCCTATTGCTTAGGGTATTGATCGTGTCCGTGGCCGTCTGTTTGGCCGGGGCTTGCGACTCGAGAATTCGGAACATGGTAGCTGGCTCTTGGCTCGTACTTTCATGGTCACCGCCGACCTTGCGTGCGGCAATTGGCAGGCATTGAAGCTCTGATGGACTGTAAGGGTGTCGTGAGCTGTAGCAGTCTTCTCCTGTCCAGAAGACCAGTGATTTTAGCTTAGACAGAGGTCGAGAGAGAGCACGCTGTACTCCGCAGCTATTGTTGTCGAGGACACATAACTAACTTAGCGCCTAACTTAGTTAGACCGTTTCCGCTACTGGAAGTTCAGCCCCACAGGATTGGAGGCGCGCCACGGAAGAAGTGTCGCGCCGGCAGCGCTACCTAATCCATCGCAGACCCTTCAGTCGATCGCGGATAGAAAGAAATCAGCAACCACAGGCTCTGTTGGATTCCTTTCAACGGGCGGGAGTGTTTCGATTCGAGATTTGTGAGTGGAAAGGCTGTTTGGAAGTGTCGCACTTCTCTTTGCCTCCAGAGGAGATCTCAGCGGAGACGGTCGATGGCCCGAGCGTAACGAAATATTTCAGATTATTCAAAGTCGAGGCGTTAACGGCAGCGCACCGATATCACCATCATGGGTGTCCCAGCGCTGTTCAGATGGCTGTCCTCCAAGTATCCGAAGATTATCTCTCCGGTGATCGAAGAGCTTCCCTATGAAGTGGGTGGAGAGGTAATTCCGGTCGACACCACCGGTCCCAATCCGAACGGAGAGGAAATGGATAATCTGTACCTGGATATGAACGGTATCGTTCATCCTTGTACGCATCCAGAGGGCAAGCCCCCGCCAGCGGATGAGAAGGAGATGATGCTGGAGATCTTCAAGTACACGGACAGAGTGGTGAACATGGTCCGCCCGCGCAAGCTGCTTATGATCGCAGTTGGTATGTTAACTTCCAGACTTGAGAAGCTCGCTGTCTCCCTTCGGATGGCTACATTATATTCTGTGTGATGTCTACAGTCGCCAAGGGGGGTAGCGCTTTCTCTTTCCCTCAGCCTGAATAGCACTGGAGCTAACGTTCTTTTCAATGTAGATGGCGTCGCGCCGCGAGCGAAGATGAACCAGCAACGAGCGCGTCGATTCCGCTCTGCTCAGGAGGCTCGGGAAGCCGATGAAAAGAAGGAAGAATTCCGAAAGCTGCAGGCGAAGCAGAACGGCAACAAGCTGGAGGCGGAGCTGGAAGAGGAGGTCATCAAGAAGACATGGGACAGCAATGTCATCACTCCTGGAACACCATTCATGGACATCCTCGCCGCATCTCTGCGGTATTGGATTGCCTACAAGCTGAACACCGATCCTGCGTGGGAGAAGCTGAAGATCATCATCTCCGACGCGACTGTACCCGGAGAAGGAGAGCACAAGATCATGGAGTTCATTCGATCACAGAGGGCATCACCCGAACACGATCCCAACACTCGTCATGTAATCTACGGATTGGATGCCGATCTGATCATGCTGGGACTGGCGACTCATGAACCTCATTTCAGAGTCCTTCGAGAAGACGTCTTTTTCCAGGAGTCTAAGGCTAGAACCTGCCATCTGTGTGGACAGGCCGGCCATAAGGCGCAGGAATGCAGAGGCCAGGCCAAAGAGAAAAACGGCCAGTTTGACGAAAAGGGAAAAGGTAGCACTCTTAAGCCATTCATCTGGCTGCATGTCTCTGTTCTTCGGGAGTATCTGGCTGCCGAGATGCATGTCCCGCAACAACCTTTCCCCTTTGACCTGGAGCGTGCGCTGGATGATTGGGTTTTCATGTGCTTCTTTGTCGGTAATGACTTCTTACCGCATCTGCCCTCTCTTGATATCCGAGAAAATGGAATTGACACTTTGATCGCAATCTGGCGCGATAATCTACCGGTTATGGGCGGATACCTCACGAAGGACGGGCGGGTCGATTTAAAGAGGGCGCAGCTGATTCTTCAGGGGCTTGCGAAGCAGGAAGATGCTATCTTTCGTCGTCGGCGACAGACGGAGGAGAGGAGGCAGCGAAATCAACAACGGCGTAAAGAGGAGGACAAAATGCGGAATGAAGAATATGCACGCAAGCGTAGGAGGAGCTCGCCCAGCTACGACTCCCCGACAGGCAGTAGGTCTCGCAAGAATGGGCAGGACATGGGCCCCCCTGCTGATATGCCCCTGATCACGCCCGGCAGAGGACATCTCTCGAAGGAGAACCGGGAGCTCACTCACAGCATGGTGGTGAACCGGGGGGCTATCTACAAGGCAAATATTGCGAATAAGAGCGCCGCCGCGGTACTCAAGAGTCAGCTCTTGAAGGGCCCAGCTGCCGACGCGAGCGAGGGCGACGCAACCGCAGACAGTGAGGAACCGTCAAATGTAGAGGAAGAGCAAACATCCCCATCGGTGCTAGGCAAGCGCAAGGCTGAAATAATCGAGGATGAAGACGTTGAGCCTGGAACTCCGGGAAGAGCCACGCCTGTCGTGGAGGAACCCGTCAAGGATGAGGATGAGCTTCCTCCCGATACTGTGCGTCTATGGGAGGAAGGCTACGCCGATCGCTATTACGAACAGAAATTTGGTGTCGACCCCAAAGACATCGAATTCCGGCACAAAGTCGCGCGAGCTTACGTGGAGGGCCTTTCTTGGGTGCTATTGTACTACTTCCAGGGCTGTCCTTCCTGGACTTGGTATTATCCCTACCACTATGCGCCTTTCGCAGCCGACTTTGTCGACATAGGCGACATGGAGATCCACTTCGACAAGGGCACCCCATTCAAGCCGTTTGAACAGCTGATGGGAGTGTTGCCGGCGTCTTCCAACCATGCTATACCCGAAGTATTCCATGATCTTATGAGCGACCCCAACAGCGAGATCATCGACTTCTATCCGGAAGACTTCCCGGTGGACCTGAATGGCAAGAAGTTCGCCTGGCAAGGAGTTATCCTCCTACCGTTCATCGATGAGAAGCGCCTGCTGGACGCCATGGAGAAGAAGTATCCTCTTTTGACCGAGGACGAGAAGGCACGGAATACAACTGGACGCGATGTCCTCCTGATATCGGATCGCCATCCACTCTACAAGGAGTTGGCTGCTGGTCTGTACTCCAAGAAACAGAGCAAGCAGGGCGAAACGAAGTTCAAGCTCAACATGCGTGTGAGCGAAGGTTTGGCTGGCAAAGTTGAGCGAAACGAGGCCTACATCCCACATAGCTCGTTGGTCTCGCCGCTCGAGGCGAATGGTATGCCCAGTTTGGATGAGGATCACTCCATGACGTATGTATTTCCTTCTTTTTAATCATGAAGAGCTTGATACTGACTGAAGCAGGGTGAACTACGAGATCCCGAAGTCATCACATATCCACAAGTCCATGCTGCTGCGAGGCGTCAAGTTCCCTCCGCCGGCCCTTGACAAGGCGGAAATTGAGGTCGTCCGGTCGAAGGCGGCACATTCTGGTAGAGGCTATGGCGGCGCTCCGCTCCGCAATGGAAATGGAGGTGGTCGAGGCGGCCGCATCAACTATGCGAGCGACAGGCCGAACCCATTCGCTGCGCATATCAATCCTAATTTCGTCCCGCCGCCCAACATGGGCGTCCCGATTCCACCTCCAGGATGGGCTCCTCCTGCCCCGGGGACCATGGGCTACTCCCAAGGACCGCCTCCGCCTCCTCGTGGCGGCTTCAATGACTCCTACCGCCCGTCCTACCCTGCGGGGCCTCAGCAGTCTGGCAATCAATACGGCGGTTACCACAACCGAGGGAACTACTACAATCAATCCCAGTATGGTCAGCAGGGATACGATCAATCATACTACGGACAGAGCGGTGGCGGCAATTACCAGGGTCCGAGCTACCCCTCCGGCCGTAACGATCGACGGGATGGTGGTTACTCCGGCGGATATCGCGACCAGGGGCGTCAAGGCCGCGACAGCTATGCTCCCCGGCGCAATGATGGATATGGTCGCTACTAAGGGCGTTTTCGGATTGGCTTTGTCTTTCGATAGTTTTGTACAGTACCCTTACCAGTACGATACGACGGCCATGGCTATTGGTATACGCTAGTCTGACTTGCCTCCGGAGTTTAGGGTAAAGAGTAGAGGTCAAAATGAAATCTGTTTTTCTCATAGGTTCGTCCATACTATTATCTTATTTCATTCCGGTGAACGTAGTTTTTAACTGAAGTCCTCGAAGACCAGATGTAAAAGAGAAAGAATCAATATTTGGCCCTAGCTAAACAAAGAGAAAGAATCAATATTTGGCCCTAGCTAAACAAAGAGCTAGGTCCTAATGACCAGTAGATTCCATATTATTCGAATTAAATAAACGCCTGGCATAGCAATTCCATTGATTATCTGAAGCGCTTGGGGGTTGAACCCCAGACAAAGAACTAGATTCTAGGGACCTAGTACATTCCATAATACTGATCAAAATTGTGGCGAGGCATGCGGTGCTTGTCTAATAGGAAGTAGGATGGTATATGGAAATGATGGGAAATATGTCTTGCAGAAACAGCAAAAATAGCTCTTGTTTATGATCCTAGTCACGAATCTATGGCCTGTATACATAATGTTCTGGTCGAAGACGAGGTATCGTTCGAGTCTACTGAATAGGGAGGGAACTGCTTTGTGATCATGTATTTAGACATAGAAGTGGAAAATATTCGTTATTATGTTTTGATGCTTCGAAAACGTACTATATATAGTATTTCATTTGGTCTTTATTTCGTTGCGTTGTTAGGGAAACACTTCAAGGCGAAACTGAAATTCTACTGGGTCAGGTGGGGCGAAGGGGGCCTCATCATCGACGTTTATCAAAGCGCATCTACAGGCCGCTGGATAACAACCACTAGGTAAAGCGCTTCATTAATCGAGAAATACATCATCATAATTGATTCGAGAGATCCTATTCTCATCTTACCTTCTCTGTCTGAAAAATTAAACACTCTTCACGCTGCTGCTCCCAACTCCTGCCAGGCTGAATGGCAAGTCTTTCGAATACATGACGTTTCGCAGAAGCGACGCTTGAAACTATTCCCATCATCGTGCATCTCAAAGGCGCTGCGTTATTCTCAGACTCCCATCGTGATGGCTTCCTTCGTGTTTAAAGGCCAAAGACTCGATACGAAGCTGGTCGCTGATATCTCGAGTCTGCTTGATTCAGCAGGCGTCCCTCATCTGCTGTGGGGTAATTTTCTGCTTACTGTTTACGGGGTGCCTACTGTCGTCGATGTCAGTTTCACAGATCCACATGACAGAATCTGCAGACGGGAGTGTTGCTGATTTACTGAGTAGGGCGTCTCCTTTGTCGTTCCGGATAATCTGATATCAGTTGCATTCTTGACGCTTCTAAGGGCACGCTTCCCTCGCTGCTCGGAAGAAGAGAGTTGTGCACATTCCGATTCGCTGCTACGTCCTGCTCCGCATGTTCACTTGCATATCAACGATGAACTTGCCGTATCGTTATATCGGAAATCTGAAATTCTCTTGGCATTCCCGGACTTCAACCGCCTGCCACTTGATGCCAAAAATCCCAACATAATGCAGGCTTCCGATACTCGACTACCTCCTGCGCGTCTAGGCCGAGGTGCTGGTCGGTTTCCGCCTTCCCTCTATCCTGTCTGGATCCCGACCCCTATAAAGTACTGTGAAGCGCTTATACATCTTGCCTGTCGGGATCGTGGTGGTAATTACCAGAGCTTCTGGATTGTTATGCTTACGTATGTTTTGGAATATATCGATGGAGCAGCTATCTTCGATGAGGCTGCGCTGTCACAACCTTACAGGCACTTCTATCGCGCGATCAAACAGGGTGATCCAAAAATGTTTCCGATTCTGGATGAGGTCCGTGGTGATTTGATAAAGTCGGGAATGCTCCCACCCACAGTCTCGAAAGTCTCTGTTTAGGTATAGTTATGTGAACTAGCAATGAGGTGTATGCACTATCTATTCTTCGTTTCACCTATACTTGAACGATCTTTTCGACATCAAACCCCGCAGACTGTGCAAAGTAGTAGCCTCTTTGGTTGGATAATACTCTTTTCCCGGTTTCCTCCTCTTGGAAGTCGCAGTTGAAATGCGTATGGCCAAAGGCCCAGAGCTTAACCACGCGATTTTGCCAGCAGTTCTCTGATCCTAGATTGGTCATGAACCCAGAAGAGATCTTGCTGTTTGCATGTCGAGGGTCGATAGCCTTTTCATTCGTAGAAGGACAATAGTGGGTAAAAATGATTATCTTCCTCTGTGGCTCCAGCTGTGAAATTGACTCGACCTCCTTGTTTAACCATGCAAGATCCGCGAGATGGGCGTCTCGATGTTGTTCAACGGACCAATCGCTGATGTGATAGAAATCGTTCAGGCCAAAACTAACATGGTCCATTTGGTCGGAGGCAACGTCGGAGAATAGACTGCAGCCGAGAATGGTGACTGTCGGGGAAAGGTCGTAGCGTCTTTGATCGAGAAGGACGAATTTTCCCGAGACCTCTCCCTTCTGAAACAAGACGTTCATCTCTTCCTCGAAGCGTTTCATCTTGGACTTTGTCACAGCCCAGTCGCTGTAATAAGGCTCATGATTTCCAAAAACAAAAAAGACGGCGCGAAAGTTGGCCAATTGCCTGCGAAGAAAATCGAAAAATCCATCATCTTTGACGTAGCCGATGTCGCCCAGCAGTGCTAAATATGGCGCCCTGGGTTCGATAGTAAAAATATCATAGGCAGCAGGCGCCTCGAGATGGAGATCCGATGCGATCTGTAACTGTGTCTCGTCCATTTAGTCGTTGGTAGAATGGCAGATACCGCTGAAGTGGGATCTAGGTGGCCTCATGCAGGGTATTTAAATGGTTCACAACCCCCGTGACCGCCATCCGTCTAACAAGGGTATATTGGAGGCAGACGCAGCCAAAAGCCAGTAAACAGGGACAACGTATTCGCGCTACTCGCTCAGCGTATCGCTGTCATCGGAGGACTTGGTCTCTGGAAATATCTCAGGAATTACCGCACCACTGAGGTTAGCGATTCGTATTTGCGTCCCCCACGGGTATTATCATTACTAAAGACTAAAAAGGATGTCGACTTCCTTATCACTATACAGGGTGCTCCCAAAGCAGTTAAAGACAAATTGCTCGCCATGCCCTCCAGTCCTTTCCACCAGCAAGCGCAGATCTTCCTGTACAAGGATCCAAATGGGAAGTCCATACAGATTGACATTACTCCAGACTGGCAGGTAAGGACAGACCTTTGTCTATCTTCTCAAGCGGATTTTGACATACTATATCGGCTAGTCCCCCTATCTGCCATCTGCAGCAACCAAGATCTCCTCTGTCTGCCCGGGTTCCCTCCCCTATATATCTGAAGTCGATCTTCTAGTTTTCAAGATCAACAGCTGCGGCTTAAGAGCCACCTCGGACAAGAAGGTACGTGATGCAAACGATGCCAAGTCCCTCGCACTGCATCTGCATTCTCGGGGGCCTATAAAGCTCTCGGAAGCTCAGAAGAATGCGGTCTTGGCCGGTTTGGATGACGTTGCTCGGTGGGCTGAGGACAGGAACTGGTGGTACACCATCCTTCCCTTGAAATAGGGAGGTATGAACGGTCGCTCGCCATGTTGTCAACTCATATATAGGGATGGCGGGCTCCTGGATATATGTTGGCGCCAAACGGCTTACTTGCATAGGTGATCTGTCATATCGCCTGTTGCGGGGATTCTTTGATTAGATATTATGGATTCTACTAGATCCATAGAATTCTAGCTTCTTTGTCTAATCAGAGGTTCAACCCCCCTGCTCCCAAGATTCTAGTCTTCAAGAAAGCAGCTAGCAGTTATCTAGAGCACTTCAGATAATCAACGGAATTGCTATGCTTCCAACCCCACCTAGTATCGTATCGCATCGCATAAAACCTCAAAGTACATAGTAGTGTACTAACTACTACTTTAGAGTAGGGCCTTAATTAAGCGCCGCTACACCGCCACACTTCCAGTTTCTTCTCCTCTACTTAAATAACTAGCAACGCTAACAAAACTACTTCATCATCAACTACCCCTCTCGTTCTACTTTACTCCTATTCTGCACCAGTACTCTACTCTACTCTACTCTACCTAGCTTAGTCTCGTTATGAATTCCATGAGTCACACTAGGATTATTACCACAGTCAAGAGAACTCTACTCTGCTCTAAGAACTCAGACATGCCATCAACTAGCAAAACCAGACTAAACTAAACTAAGAGAATACTCCAGTCTCCAGGTTAGTTAGTGAGTGAGTGAATGTGAGGGATTTAACTCGGGGGGTTTCCCCCCGCCGGTGTTAACTTTTACTCGTAGAGTAGAAGTCTTGTACACTTGACTTCCGCTTCGGCTTTCATCTCGAACGTTATTTTAGCGGTGTTCTCTACAGAACCGTGAACGCTAGTAGGAGTAAAGTACAGTACAGTAAAGGAACTTGTACTTCTTGTTAGTACGGTGGAGTGGATCGTGGGATATTAATAATATTCTGCCAGAAACTACAGTAGAAGCAAGAAATAGGATAGGTCTGAATAGCTTCAAGATTCTGGGGGGTTCCCTAGAATAACAGGTGGTCACCCCACTGCCATATGTGAACAGCGCCACATACTAACAAGATTACTAGGGGGAAACTAGTAAAGTACTCTACTCTAATGTACTAGTAGATATTCCTATGTCGGGTTCTGTTTTATTCTAGAATATAATAGAATATAATAGAAGAGAATCGAAGAGAACAAATTTCACCAGAAAAGAAAATCACCATACTCTAGATACCTAGAGTAATTTCTAATTATGCGCTATGCCTTACTCGGATTCTATTCTCTCATATACGGTACAGTACTTACTAATAACTCATGCAGAGTTGAGAAGTACTTACTCCAGAGTACTACCGTATACTCTACTCTACTCTATTCTCCCAATACTATTCCCATCTCCAGTCCGCATCTAGAATAGAACTAAAGTACTAGAGTATAGTATACTACCAGCAAAATAGACCAAAGTATAGTATAGTGACTCCTCAAAGGCTAAATTATAAATTCATCCTACTGTAGAGTAAGAACCCCACTCAGCTCCCAAAACATAAAATCCCCAGGTTCTATGGAACTGCTAGCTTAGAGTATACTGTATCCAAGCCATAATCTATCTATCTACTTCAATCCAAATCTTACCTGATTCTAACTCATTCGCATTGTCCCGACTCCGCTTCCGGGTCCGGATCCATAACTCTCTCCTCTACTTGCGCCTTCTTTCCTTCCGAAAGTGTATTATGAAATATATCTGCCTTCCGGGTTGAGTTGGTATGTGTCTCCCTGCTCGTGTCGATCGTGCCGGGATGACGAGTACTGTTCAAGCCGTGGAGGGGTGAAAAAGTACAATCTGCGTTCTGTCATAATCGATATGATAAATACTAATAGTACAATCTTCGTTCTGTGCTATATCACAAAACAGAAAACCCAAAATATAGATCGCTTTTCCCCCGTCTATCATGCCCAAATGTATAACCCATGATCGTATCATACATATATGCCATACTATACAGAGGGAAAGGAGTGGGCAGGGGGAACGGCAACATCTGTACATGTGCCTCGATTATGTATGATACCACCAGCCCAGCTCCGACTTGCGCGCCCACCCAAATGCAATGACGAGAAAATCCGAGACATCATGACGTAACAATCGTAGAACATATGATACAGCGTGGTCGTGAAACAAGTGCATGTGATAGGCACTGGAAGCAATTTTTTTTTTTCTGTTCGATCCGGCCTAACCCAACCTGCCAAGAATTGACCGGCACCAAGGTGAAACAGTAGGAGAGATGCTTGAACGCAAGAAGTAATAAAAAACAGCCATCTAGTAAAGAGGTGACGGAACCAGCGTAACGAGACAGTGACTCCAACCAGGTGGAGTCGACAAGCTCGAGAGATCATCGGGCAGGAAGAAGAGAAGAGGAAAAAGAGGAAAAAGAGGAAAAAGACGGGGTGACGTCATGACGTCATGACGCATGGTTCAGGCTCTCAGGCCGCAAATCCCGAAACGGAAGTCGCGACCGCCGATCCGGACGGACAAGCGAGTCCTTTCCGGATCGGGCGCGGGGTATGACGTCTGGTGCGTTTCCCGTCATGGAGACATCATGAGCCATCCACCGCTTCACTTTACTAGGCCAATGCCGTGACGCAGAAAGGCCTGCGATGATGCTTGTGGATGGAGCAAAAAGGGAAAAAAGAATGCGCTCGTGGGCCCATCAGTCCCTGCCCTTGCGCTTCTGCTTCCCCGGCCAATCGACCTCCGGGTGCACGACACGCATGTGTCGAGTCAGCGCATCGTTGCGCGAGAACGTCTTCTCCTCCGTGCAGAGGTGGCAGCGCACCTTCTGCTTACGAGCGTTGTGGATCGTGTCCTCATGTCGGGTCAGGTCGTAAGGCCGGGAGAAGATGGAGTTGCACGGCTTGCCCGTAGACGGGTTGATCCTCTCGCACTTGTGAGGACCAGCCTGGGAGTTGCGCATCGCCAGCCCACCCGTGTGCGGATCCCGCGCGAGGTGGCCGCCAGGGGTCGTCTGGCGATGCGCCTCCCGCTTGTGCTTCTGCAGCTTCGCGGGAGTCTCGAAGCGGAGCGTGCAGCCATGGTAGGTGCAGGTGTAGGTACCCGAATCCGAGGCCGTGCTGTCCGGTCGACGGACCGACTCGTTCTGCGTAGACGTCGCCATGGGCTGCTGTTGCCTCTGCAGGTCGACATGAGTCTCGCTGGCGGTCGACTCCATCGTAGGCAACGAGGCCGGGAATTCCGGGGTGTGCTGGATCAGGTTGTTCTGCTGGCGGCGAGGATGTTGTTGCTGCTGCTGCATCGGCTGCATGAACGGGTACTGCTGTCCCAGACCGGCGGCTTGGGTCGCGTACTGGCTCGGGAAGGCCTCCATCGACGAGTAGTTCTGAGTCGGCTGGAAGGAAGAGGAACTTTGACGGCGGAGGCTCATCGCGTCCGCGAGGTTGAAGTCGCCACCGTTCTGGTTCGAAGGGAACAACGGCGGCAGACCCGAGTCCTCAGGAGTGTCGTGGTACTCCAGCAGCGCGTCCTTGGGGGAGATCGTCTTGGGCTCTCCAGCGTTCATCCCGTTCTGCGACATCGTCATGCCGGACGTAATGTTGTTTTGCGGCATGGGCGCTGTATTAAAATCGGCAGCCAGTGGCGAACCCTGTCGGAAGGGCGACGATCGCTCGCGGGTCATCGCGTTGGCAGGTGACTGTGAGCGCGCCGAGATGTGTCCTTGGTGCGCCGCCTGTAGACGGTCCGCGAAGACGTTGCGGTAGGGCGAAAGCAGGTGCTGGTTGTTGTTGGGCTGCTTGCGGATCTGCGGCGCTGGGATGATCTGGGGGTTATACAGCTCATCCTGATAGATGTCGGAGATGGTACGGTTCAGCTTGGGCACGATCTGGACGTTCCCGGGGTTCTGACCGCCAAAGTCTGAAAAGGCATCGAGTTGTAAGTATTCATCCATCCACCGGTCAACATCAGGAAATCGGTCCTCACCATGGGCTATCGCCTTCGATCCATCGTCGATCTCATCGTACGTCGTCTGCGGAGTCGCAGGGGAGTTGTGGCTCAGGCTGGAGACCGAAGGGGCGAGGGAGTACTGGAAGGACGCATCCTCCTCCCCGGAGCCCTGGGGCTGATGTTGGTTGTGTTGTCGCTGCTGTTGCTGCTGTTGCTGTTGTTGCTGCTGCTGCTGCTCCATCACTGCCCGTCGCATCGCCATCTCCGCTTCGGCATTGTCACCATCATGCGAAGACGGGTCGTAGTTCTGGAACGGGGCAGCCAGGATCGAATTTTGTACCGGGGTCTGCACGGGCGTCGGCAGTGGCTTCGACAGCGTCGTCGAGTTGTAGTTGTCGTAGCCGTTCAGGGACGTAGATGGCGAAAAGGAGGCTTGCGGGCTGTAACCATTCGGAGCGGCCGCTGCCAGTGGCGACAAGGCCGAGGTCGATGCGCCGGACGAGCCCGAGGACGCTCTCTTGCGGTGATTCTGGAAGCCTGGTCCCCGCAACACGCCGTTCTGAAACCCAGCTGGGCTGAGATGGGCGTTGGGGCCTGCCTGTTGCGCCAACATGGGCGAACCGGTGTGGTATTGCGACTGGAACTGTCGCGCCGACAGCGGCGACGAGGTCGAAGGATGGATGATCCGGATGGCAGGATTGAAGGAAGAGGAGGTGCTCATCGACGGCGCCTCCGGGAAACCGCTGTCGTAGGCGGTCGAGAAGTCTGAGGAGATGGCAGTCGCCGGCGACTGTGCGAAGGACGGCGACGAGAAGGTCGGGGACGCGGAGAGGGAGGAGGCCGGAGAGGTGGTCTTATGAAGGTCGACGGTGTGTTGAAACGGGGACTGCAGTGCTGATGAAGACTGCTGCTGCTGATAGAGCGGCAGCTGGCGACTCTGAAACCACTCCGGGGGGAGTTGGTCGTCTGGCTGTTGTGGGAGCAGGATGGGGTTGTTGAAGTTGTTGTAGTTGTAGGAGTCGAGGGGAGGTTCAGTGATGAGATCCTTACGTACCGAAGGATGAAGGAGCATAATGTTTGGAAGAGGGACGTCAGTCAAGTGGGTACGGGGGAGAAAGTTCCCAAGACGAGTAGTCGAGTTCGAGTTCGCCACCGGGGGGGGATAAGGTGAGGGTTAAATAATCGACACCGACGGAGAGGTTCCCTTTCTACTCTCCCACGGATCGTTCGGGACACCACTGGCTCGTAAGCAGTCCCGACGGGTCAAGATCCGATCTGGTGTTGAATTTGATCGATTAGGCTGTTGTTAGACCGTGCTTAATCACAGCCTGTCATCGAACAGTCTGGAAGCCTCGGGCAGACAGCAGGTGCCTGATAGTGGATGATTCACAGTCCTGTCTGTCGTCTCTCTCGTTATATCCCGTATAATCGAGATTCACCAGCTGTGTTGGCTGGCAGTGGTATAATGGCTGAATCGGGAAATATCAGTAGATTTAGACGCGGCGGTTAATGCAGGTGTGGGAGGTTAGCACTGGACGCTACCAAAGGGAGGCGAAAAAGGAAAACAGTCGTCGTGTATATATATATAGATATATAATATATAAAGGGCAGTAGATGACTCAGATCTCGTGTACTCTGAGTCTGTTTCTTGTCTTTTTTTCCCAGGGAGGGTTGTAGGTGTCTTTTTATGGGATATATGGGGTTGATGACGTCTCGGGAAGTATGGTCGACTTTTGCTACAGCACATGACGCTAGTGGCATCCCTGCCCGTCTCGTACGGTAAAACCCGATACCTGGTCCCCGCGGTCTCCGTACGGTCACGATACACAGCCTCACAACGAGTCGTCTATTCTTACTTGGAATTCTGTCGGATCCGCTGGTTTTTCCTGCCCAATGCGCCCAAATGTGGCTAGTGTCACCGAGACGGAGTCCTGGAATGTCCGACACCAGCCACACCCCTTACATGGCCGACTCGTTCTCGTTCTCTGCTCCAAATTTACTAACCAAGCGCGGCCCTATGTTTTCCCATCGGCCACCACCGATGCATCTCTTGTCATTCATGCATCTAGCCACGGGAGAAGAGCGGGGAAAGAAAAAAAACCTTTTTTTTTTTTTAGTATTACCTTTCCAACTAGTATCATTCAGTAATCCCTTAGTGCTGATTACTAGCATCAAATGATCATACCCTCGTTCAGGTTGACTTTTTCAAGCGAGTCTCAGTTATGCAGGAACAGCCACACCTTTCAACACGGCCAAGGCCACCAATCACATCCACCGAGCCACACAGTGCGAGACTGAAGATCTTTGGACTAGATCTCTATTGTCTATATACATCCTATCGATAATGTACTAACTCTAATACGTACAGCCGTTCACGGTTTGCATTCCCCAGCTTGGTATTTGGCACTAACCACAATCCGTAGACATGCCACGTCAACTATGACTCTGAGGACCAAGTAGGCAATGCTGGATGCGGTTGCGGTCGGACCAGCCGACTCCAGAGCGCAGGTAACCGTTTTGATGCCAGAGTGCGCCAGTGAGGCTCACGTGTCTTTTTTCGGGTGAAATTGCCAAACGGAGATCGTATGAGACGATTCTCGAAATGTGACTCTTACTCGATTCATGACTACTGTTTTAGTTTCTTGGATACCAAGGAAAGCGTTCCTGGTCCAGAAGGTGAGTATGGTGTGAGGAGATCAGCTGACTCCCTCGATTAGATAGCGGGACAAATCCATCCGTCCTCACATTGACAAACTTTTCAGAGTCACGGTGGTCGGGGTATGGGGTTGGATGTCACGAGACTGATCAATTAGACTTCATCATCCAACTCCTGCAGACATAGTTTTGCGCTTCCCATCGTCTACAAGCGATGTCAAAATTCAACGTGCTTTGGGAGCAGTAACGGCTCCGGGTTTGACCCGATATCAAGCCGACCTACCGAGCTCTATGCCGACTCAGAGCCGTGCACAGAATAGCGAGTCCGGTTGGTCGAACAGACGCGATTTGTCAGGAACCCGACTCGATGGATCAGCGGAAGAAAAACGTCCGGGGTTCTCTCCAAACGGGACGGATTATCGTTTGACGGGTGCTTCCGCCGTGAAGTTGTGCCAGATCGGCCTGGTGTCCGCTTGGTTGGGTTACTCGACCGGCCAAACCCGCATCTAACCCGACCAGGACATCTCTCCCAACGGAAAATCAATAATGCAACCAGGGATCGAACTATCTTCGTTACAATGTCTGGAACAGGAAACACTTGGGATGCATACGGCTTATTGTTGCAGAAAGCGGAGGTGAGAATTTTTCATGCCGTTGTTTTCCTTCAAGCAATCCTGATAAGTACATTATTAATTAAAGTTAAACGAGATATGTCTCACCTTCAGTGGTTTAGTGGTCCAGTGGTCGGCAACCATAGCCGTGCTCGGCGCATTTCTCGTTCCGCTTGGTGAAAGCGAATAATTGATGCGCTGTGTATCTATTTCGAGAGAATTTTACGGTGATCGACGACTACAGCGATTCAGATGGTTTAGATAGACCACTTTAAGGCATCCAGGTTAACTGCGGAGCGATCTAGATCGGACCCCCAGACTCTAGACCGGCCCGAAAAAAAGACCTTGAGGCCGAGTCCAGCACGGGCCCTGCGATCGCGCTTAAGGGACACGAACCGGCAAGTGATCACGGAACTGAATAGAGTATGAGCTATTCTTGTTCCCTCTGTACTGAGCCTCGTTGAGAGGAGTCCGGGGTATCCTTTGACACCTTTTTTGCCTCCCCCATACTGAGAACTAGTAAGACTACAAAGAATGCTTCTGCCTTGAGGCTCTTTCACATGTCCCGGACAACAAGCTGAAGGGTGGGTACGACTCGAGATCGGTGCTGACGAAAGTGATTGCGAAGTCGTCGACATCGGAGTGAAAATCTTTCAGCTATCGTCTCGCGATAGGCGGCGCATGGGAAAGCATGTCAGCACCTTAATTGGCTAGTCGGTAGTTGATGAGATCGCTCTGCAGCTGTCAGATCTTCATGTTGGTTGTGAAAATTTTTCCTTCCCGCAGACTGCAGGGATCCAGAGCCAACTAACTGGACGAACGACCAAATACTTCATGAATAACTGGTGGAACTTGAAAGATGGGTTGTTGGGTTAACTAGATCGGATCGACACCAAAACACAGCCACAACCGTGGTTGTTCCCTAGCGGTATTTGTGGGACACGGTATGGTCACGTCCTCAGCGCGACCGGTAACACCACCCCGGATGAAACTCTATCGATGATACGTGGCTTGCAGATCGTTCACCACCTTTTGAGATGTTTCAAACTTAGAAATGTGGAAGGAAAATTCTGCACCCGGGGTCTTCTATCGTTCTGGAAGCCTTCTATTTCCGGGCGCCAGCCAATCACCACGCAATCAAAGCAATCGGAGTTGTTTCGGCCGGGTCCATCGAAGCCTTCTGGAAGGGCCTTTCTCCCACCCCGGTCAAGGCTGCACTCTAAACTAGAGTACCTCCACACCATACGCCTCGACTATCTACCTCGTAGATGTTATCCTCACGAATGAAAATTTTTCACACCCCCTTGTCAGCATCACTAGAGAAAAAATTTTTAAAATTCGTATTTGCTCTACCAGCGAATACTCATGACCATTCACATGTGTCGATTATTCAAGCGGAACATTCCGGAGAGAATACTGTAATGCTTTATCAGCAAATTCAAATCAAGATGACAATTCAATCATTACATTAGATTTGTAGTAAATCGTGCCATCCAACCAATCAAGTCGCCTACCTATCCACCATGAGAACCAGTTAACTCTCATCTCAAACTGCAGTACCCATCCGGTGGGGGAGAGGGGGAGAGGATATACTCTACGCTCAGATAAGAGAAGAGACAGATCCAATCTTCACGTTTCCCATCTTGGAAAATAATAGTGGGGAAAGGGCGGAGGGAGTGGTCGGTCCGCAATTCAAATCTATCCGCTTCGGGGACTTAGTTCTAGTATTTTTAGGCGTTTTTCCAACAAAAGTAACAGATACATAACACTACATATTCTACAATCTTGATCTCATCACTTCTCTTGATTACTTGCTTGGACTAGATCGTGTCTATCCCAACAAACCTTTCCCCTTCCCTTCCCCTCCCTAACCAATGCGGATGGTTGACATCAACTAGTCTTGGCATACCTCGTTCCCAACGAATCAGAAAACCACAGTCCCTCAAGCGTCATACATGATGAAAGCTCCTCCTGACCCTGTATGTACTTTACTTGCGTGTAGAATGTGCGGACTGGAGACGTCGATGACTGCGTATGCTTTTTTCATGGGGAGGGAA